>CM041646.1:9139374-9234614 GCA_023333625.1 Bothriochloa decipiens
CAGATGATCGATCATAGAGCTAGCGATGGAGCTGAACGAACAATGATCCTGCTGATGCTAGCTATATACCTGATGGGAATCCATGCAGGTCTGAACCGGTGCGGCAAGAGCTGCCGGCTGCGGTGGACCAACTACCTGCGTCCGGACATCAAGCGTGGCAAGTTCTCGCACGAGGAGGAGCAGACCATCCTGCACCTGCACTCGGTGCTGGGCAACAAGTGGTCCGCCATCGCCACGCACCTCCCCGGCCGCACCGACAACGAGATAAAGAACTTCTGGAACACGCACCTCAAGAAGCGCCTCATCCAGATGGGCTTCGACCCCATGACGCACCTCCCGCGCACCGACTTCTTCGCCGCGCTCCCGCAGCTCATCGCGCTCGCCGCCCTCCGCGAACAGTTCGGCGGTACCGACCACTCCGGCGCCGGCGCCGGCGCCGGCGTGGCCATCGTTCAGCAGGCCGCCAAGCTCCAGTACCTGCAGTCCCTCCTCCAGTCCGCGGCCACCTCCATCGCCGCCGCATCCTCCGCTCCGCCGTCCGACACCGAGGCGGCGACGGCGGCTCTCGGCCTCGGCGCCAGCATCTGCTCACCGCAACTGACGATGGCGCTTGACAATTGTACCACCACTGCCCCGGTGGTGTCGACGTCCGTGGACAACGCCAGCGGCCAGCTATTAGCATGCACGTTCCCGGCCGAGGCGCCCGTCAGCAGTGAACAAGACGAAGCCAATAACCAGCAACAACAGCAAACAGGCCTCGGCAGCTATGGCCTCGGCCGCGCTGATGACGTTGACATGTTCGCGTGCCATGGTAGCAACTCATCGCTGCCGCCCCTGACCGACCTTCCCGACGCGGGCAGCCTGCTGCAGGTGGACGGCAGCGTGCGCAGCGCCACGGCGACGTCCAGCTTCGGCGGCGGCGCCAGCTGCAGCCCCCTCCCTTGTTGGCCGGAGTTGTTCTTCCCCGACGACCCGTTCATCACTGATTTCCTATGAATTAATTACCTTCGTATACCGTTTCACCTGAATTACCTTCGTATACCATACATACTACGCTGATCTTATATATACGTATATATCTTCCTCTGAATTTTGTAAGCTTAATTTGCGTGCACACATACATATGTATACAGTATACTTGCATGCCTTCATGAATTTGGAGGACTGTGTGTACTCCATATATGATATTCTGATAGCATGGCATGCACATTCAAACTTAATTCACCACGCAGCCGCTTGGTCACGCACGCAGCCGCTGCCGCCCTAGAGCCGCCACCTCGTTCTCCAGCTGGTCCCCCTCCCTTCTCCGGCATCAAATCGGAGATTGAGGGGAGTAGGAATCCTTTGTTTTTAATAAGTTTTTCCTATTAGATTGAGTCTTTAGGGTTAATGTTTCTCTATGTCAAATTGTTTAGTAATGGTGATTTATCTTCTCCTTCTCCTCTCCGGCGACGGTGAAGGGGAAGATTAGAATCGTCTTCTCCATGACGGCTTCGTTAAAGATGAAGGCGACAACTTCGGCGTTAGCATCTTCATCGACATGACGGCATGGAGACTTTTATTTTCAGACGGCGGCATCAAGGCGGAGATGATGTCGTCGCCATAGAATAATTTTCTCCAGTCTCTTCTCCGTTTTGTTGTGCTTAGATCTGATCACAATGAAGGACTAGGAAGAATATTTTCAGCGTGAGTACTTTATTGTAATCCAGAGTGCTTGTATTATCTTGATGTACCTCGCTATCATATAATATAATTCTTCTTTTGTCAAAAAAATATAGAATGTATAAATACACTCTCTGAATATAGAATGTTTAAATATAGAGGAGTGTCAACTATATGCATTCAGAAATGAATGGCCAAGTCATCCATGGAGACATTAAGCCTGCCAACATACTTCTCGATGAAAACCTCAATGCAAAAAATATCAGACTTTGGGTTATCAAAGTTGCTTTCGACGGACAATACCTTATACACCACACATGTACTTGGCACTATAGGGTATATGGATCCTTTGTTTGCACAAAGCGAACGTCTCACCTCGAAGAGTGATGTTTATAGTTTTGGAATTGTTCTCTTGGAACTGATTACTAGAAGAAAGGTTGTCGATGGTGATAAAATTAACCATATCCTTATTGAAAATTGTACTCAAGCTCTAGCAAAACAAAACAAGATATGAGACTTGTATGATGTAAAAGTTGCAGCTGAGAACAATTTGAGGATTCTTGATGGAATTGGGAAACTAGCAGCAGAATTCTTAGCAATGGACCTAGAGAAATGTTCAGATATGAAAGATGTTGCAGAATGCCTTCGAATGTTTAGAAAAGCTCAAAATTAGTCACAAGAAAAAAAATGCTTGGATGGGTACGAAGAAGCAAACAACCACCCCAAAATATGATTCCTGCTGACAAACACTTCCATGAAAATCAAGTTCAAAAAGCAGAGGTACAAGCACAAAAAGAAAGTGAGGTAGATAGAGATGTGTATGTTGTCATAGTAGTAAGTGAAGGGAGTCCAAGACTTTACAACTTTGGTTCATCGCAAGGGATAGAATGAGAAAAGCTTTCAGAAGCACCTTTTGAGGTTCTTGGGAAAAGAAAATATGCAACAACATACAAGAATGTACTGCATGAAGGTTCCACGTTAACTGTAAGGAGACTGGAGACCGTAGATTTGCCATATGTGCCAGAGGCAGTGTTCAGGGAATGAATAGCAGCAATAGGAACAATTGAGCATGAGTTTGTAGTCCCACTACGTCAATACTACTACAACAAGGATGAAAAACTACTTGTGTATGATTATTTTCCCAATGGTAGCCTAGGTTCAAATCTTCATGGTAATATAGTGGTCATGAGTTGGATCCACAAAAATAGGCTTTGCTTTTGATAACTATGCAGTAAGTCATACAAGATTCATGATAAAAATCACCAAGAAATTAATTTATAATGAATAATGAATTTGTTTTGAGTAGAAGGTTCTGTTGCAAGATATTCTATATGTAGTTTGTGCTATGCCATGATTTTTTTCTCGAACACGCAGGAGAACTGCGTATCATTATATTAATAGAAGAAAAAAAAGTTATACATAGACCCACACACACCAACACACACCACCACACCTTTCCTGTTTTCTATGGCTTCATCACCTGAATCTGAGAGTACATCGACAAGCAGGCTAGCAAACTAAACGCCCCTAGCAGTGAGCAAGGAAAGACCCTTAGCTCTTGCCAAACACCACCAATGAGCATCATCCCTAGCTATAGTAAGGGCTGTGCTAATGCTTGGTACAGCCCCATTGAAGACATAGTCATTCCGGTGTTTCCAAATGCTCCAGACGCCAAGGATGATGATAGAGTTTAATCCTTCTCACATCCCCGGTGGTGGCAACCTCCGCCTTCTCCCACCAGTAGGCTATGCCTTATTCACATAGGATTGATTTTCTAGAAAAAATATGGTGCCAGTTGGCTGGCAGACTCGATCAGCCATCGCACTCTCTGTAGCTTGTATCGTTGCCTACATCCACTCAATCAATGCTGCTGCTGCATCCCATGGCAACCTCAACTGCTCCAACATTCTTCTTACAGGGAGCTATAAGGCACATGTCTCAGAACATGGCCTCAAAACACTTGTCGGTGCCCCAACACTAGTTGTCGACAACAACATTACACAAAAGGATGATGTGTACAGCTTCGGTGTCATACTGCTTGAGATGCTCACTGGCAAGTCACCAATCCTCACAGACGAGCCAGATTTGCTCAATTGGGTTTTATCAATCCCCCATGAGAACTGGGTAGTGTAAGCATTCAATAAGAAGCTCCTTACAATAAACACAGTTGTAGAGGAGTTGGTTCAGTTTCTCAAACTTGAAATTTATTGCTGCGACAAGAACCTCACATTGAGACCAGCAATGTCAGAGTTGCTCTACAGATTGAGGGAATAAAATATGTCTACAACTGGGGGTACACTTCTACGAAAACAATGTTCAGAGACAGACCCATTTTTTTTTACGGGGGCCGCTCTATCAAGAATCGTCTCCGAAAGTAGTTTCAAAGATGTCCCAAGATTCTTTAGACGAAATCGATTTCTGGACTCAGTTGCACGATAGAGATGTGTATGATGTCACAGTAGTAAGTGAAGGGAGTCCAAGACTTTACAACTTTGGTTCATCGCAAGGGATAGAATTAGAAAAGCTTTCGGAAGCACCTTTTGAGGTTCTTGGGAAAGGCAAATATGCAACTAACATACAAGACTGTACTGCATGAAGGTTCCACGTTAACTGTAAAGAGACTGGAGACTGTTGATTTGCCAGATGTGCCAGAGGCAGTGTTCAAGGAACGAATAGCAGCAATAGGAAGAATTGAGCATGAGCTTGTAGTCCCACTAATTCAATACTACTACAGCAAGGATGAAAAGCTACTGGTGTATGATTATTTTCCCAATGGTAGCCTAGCTTCAAATCTTCATGGTAATATATTGTTCATGTGTTGGATCCACAAAAATAGGCATGCTTTTGATAACTATGCAGTAAGTCATGTGTTAGCAGCACACTGCTGACAACTCAATTAAGGTAGCTGGGATACAAGATCTCAGGGGAAGAGAGATCCAGAAGCAGAGGAATCAGGGAAGAGGGAGCCGGGTACGGAGGAAGAAGGAGTTGGGGAAGATAAACAGTACAAGTAATTGAGTTCTGATAATTTGTTCGATGCGTCATCCCTCGTAGTCCTCCTTCCTTTATACTCTCCTTGGTTTCCTAACTTGGGCTCGCAGCAGTGGATGCATATGTCGGCCCATGGTGTAGGCATAGCGTTGGCCCATGTAGCTGACATCATGTCAAGATTTATACTAAAAATAGCCAAGAAAATTTGCATTAATTATTAATTTAAAATGAATTTGCTTTGAGTAGAAGGTTCTGCTGCAAGATATTCTATATGTAGTTTGTGCTATGCCACGATTTTAGTTGAATACTATGTTTTATTCACAGGATTAATTTTTCAAGAAAAAATGTGGTGGGCTGGGAGACTCGATCAGCCATTGCACTCTCTGTAGCTCGTGCTGTTGCCTACATCCACTCAGTCAATGCTGCCGTTGTGTCCCATGACAACCTCAACTGCTCCAACATTCTTCTTACAGGGAGCTATGAGGCACGTGTCTCAGAACATGGCCTCAAAACTCTTGTTAGTGCCCCAACACTAGTTGTCGACAACAACGTTACACAAAAGAATGATGCGTACAGCTTTAGTGTCATACTGCTTGAGATGCTCACTGGCAAGTCACCAATCCTCACAGAGGAGCCAGATTTGCTCGATTGGGTTTTATCAATCCCCCGTGGGCACTAGGTAGCGCAAGCAGTCGATAAGAAGCTCCATACAAAAAAACACTGTTGTAGAGGAGCTGGTTCAGTTTCTCAAACTTGCAACTCATTGTTGTGTCAAGAACCTCACATTGAGACCAGCGATGTCAGAAGTTGCTCTACAGATTGAGGGAATAAAATATTTCTACAACTTGGGATACACTTCTACGAAAACAATGTTCAGAGACGGTCCTATTTTTTTATGGGGGCTGCTCTATCAAGAATCGTCTTCGGAAGTAGTTTGAGAGAGAGCTCAAGATTCTATAGAAGAAATCGTCTGGACTCAGTTGGCTACTCGTAGAATCTGTTGATTTTCTAGAAATGCTTGAGAAGAGGCATTTGGAAGACCCGCTTCTAGAGATGAATTCTGACTGTAACTACAGGTGCTCTCTGTAGCAGTGGTAGGCAGTTTATGGGGAGCAATGAAGGGGGAGAAGAACAAACTTTCAGCCAAGGAACATGAGCAAATAAATTCCAGAGAACCGGCCCCTGTACAAGCATTTCTCGTTGTCTGGAAAATATATTCACATTGCATCACTTGCGTTGTTTGCGATACCATTTGAAATCTGAAGGTCTAGTTTTATCTACTTTTTATTTTTGTAGCACAGATGTATATTGAGGATGCTATTTTTCTGAAATTACCGGCTATTGTTAAATTGGTGCACTTTGGTTGCCTTGTGAATGTAAGCAGTCTTCTCCTGAGAAATTATTGCTGTTAGCACCACATTCTACATACTACTTAACCTTCAGAGGTTCATTGTGAAGTGGCGTACATTTTAGTTGCCATCAACATTCTGATTTCAGTTCTTTTGTCATGAAGATTTTGCTTCATACACAGTAATTGTTATTAAAAATTAAAGAGTTAGCCACATGATCTCTAATTTAATTAACATGAACACAAACTGATCTACTCCCACCATTCCAATTTATAAGTCGTCCTGGCTTTTTTAGATACATAGAAAAAGTTGTGCATCTAAATATAGTGTATGCCTAGCTGCATAGGAAAAACAATATACCTAGAAAACTCGGAATAACTTAGAATTTAAAATAGAGAGAGTAATATAATTTAGAATTTAAAATAGAGGGAGTAATGTGGATTAGGATAACTTATTGTAACTTGCCATTGGTAGTACGGTGGTTCCCCACCGGTGACTCCTCTTAAGCGCCAGTGAGCAAGCAGCGGTCGACTGTGTGAGGGTGATGTCAGCGCCTCAGCGGTGACCTTATCACCGTAGCATCTTCTTAGATCAGTCTTTTGGAAAAAGTTAGGGTAGACTAAAATTATCACAGAACATTGGTTCTGATCGGCTACCACAGCCTTTTATTGGTACTGTGTTTCATGTTTCCAAATTCATCACAAAAAAATATTTTCAGAATATACACATGTTGCTAAAATTAAAACTATATACAGATTTATAGGAAGTAATGATCAAAATACAAATGTTTGACTAAAGGCTGATGTACAAATGTTTGACTATATACAGAACTTTGGGATCATCATTTGGTTGGGAGGTGCTGCAGCACATCACTGGGCTTCATACCCTACAAAATATACGGGTTCACAACCTCTGCAGACTGTTGATAGCACATTGTGATAATCTTCGTGTGCTGCCTGACTTGCTTGTGGAACTGAAATCTCTACAGAGTCTGAATGTAGAGTCCCTAGCAGCTGCCTAAACAACTAGAACTCTGCTCACTCCAGTACCTCAGCCTAATGTCTGCTTTCCCTGACTTGCCTTCCCGAGAGCATGCAGCTCCTCACCTCACTTCGAACTCTCAACTTGTATAATTGTGGCACGCTGACCCAGCTTCCAGATTGGCTAGGCGAACTCTCTGTACTTAAAAATCTCTTGCTCCAGAGCTGCCGTGGCCTTACATCCTTGCCTCGCTCCATACAACTCCTTACTGCTCTTGAGGAATTATTTATAAGCTACAACCCTGAGCTGATTAGGCGTTGTAGGGAAGGAGTGGGGGAGGATTGGCACCTTATCTCACATATTCAAATTTCAATATGTAACGCTATGGGACTAGGGGCTTCAGATCAGTGCAGCATATTCTAGGCAGACAAGGATGGCCAGGTGAGACATTTCAGTTCCTCTTTGCCTCTTTGGCATGTGCGCACACGTGCATTTTTTAGGGAACTCACACTTATTTTCTTCTGCTTGCGAAAATTGCACAGCTTAGATATTGGTACATGATTATAGGCTGCCTTGTTTTTTTTTTTCTCGGAAAATTGTATTACACTCCTGCACCTGTGTTATATCACCACTATTTACTATATTGGTTCACAAGACCTACACTTTTCCTTTTCTTCTCCTCATCTCTATTTGTTCTCAGCTCGGTATACATATATCATATATGCATTTGCATGCTCTCAATATACACACTTTTGTACAATAAAATAGAAAATGTGCTAGTGTCCCAAAAGGCTTGATACTGTTAACGTTTGCTTTCCTGTGAGTCCTCTCGAAGCTAACTGTTCCTTTTTTCCAGACTCTGCAGCGGCTATGTATATATGCGTCAGCTTTGGTAAACAGTTGCTTGCCGAGCTAAAGAACTTTGACTTACGTGCCCACTCTCAGTCTTCAAGTTGATGGCAGATGCCATGACTGATCGATGTGCTGGGAGCTCAAAGCAAAACGCTGACAAGAGGAAATTATAGTTGTTGGAGCAGATCGGGGCTCAAGGCTGAAGCCATGCTAGCAAAGGCTGAAGCCATCCTAGCAAGAAGACAATGATCAAGGAGAAGATTCAAAGAGGGGATGGATTTTCTTACTTGTAATGGTTGAACTGGTTTCAGTTTCTGTAACAACCCTAGAAATCCGGTCATCAAAAATACGGATTTACAAAAAATTTTCTAAAGATTACCAGTGTATGGTGGATGTCATGTAGGAAACCCGTCAATAGATGCACAAGTAGCACCCAATGTTAGCCTGAGCATTGCATTTAAGTTACCAAAGCTTGATTCGCATTTCTCGATTTTATGTGATGACCGATAAAATCGAATAACCTCACATCACATGTGTATATATATATATGTCGACTAACCTCGGTAATGGATCCACCATGACCGTAAGACCCTAGGGACCTACCATGGTGTGTGCACCATGGTCACTAACATAATTAACAAGCATTAATGGCATAGTTGTTTGGTGTTTGAAAAATAGAAATAGAAAAGGAATTAGAAAATGGAAAGAAAAAGAAAAGGCCAAAGCGGCCCGAAGCCACCTGCCAGCCCGGTCCGGCCTGCCTCCCGCAACCGCCACCGGCCAGCTTCGGCCTGTCCACCGCGCGGCCCAGCACGTGGTCCAGCCGGCCGCCCGCTCTCGTCGCTCGCCTACGCGCGCTGCCCGCTTGCCGCGCCGCGGCCCAGCTGGCCAGGCTGGCCCAGCAAGCACCACCGCCAGCGCGCGCGCTCGCCTCCACGCTCGCGGCCCAACAAGGTGGCCCGCTAGCGTTGCCCGCGCGCTCGCGCCGCCGCTCTCACCGACAAGCGGGGCCCTCATGTCAGCTGCCTCCTTTTCCCACATTTGGCCGCCCACACGTCGCGTCCGCCGTGCCAAAAATGGCCATGGCTGCGCGATGCCGTCCGCCGCCCGCCCGTGACTCGATGCCCCGCCTGTGACTCAATGCTGTGCTCCGATGCTGTCCATCCAGTTCGGCCGAGTAGCGCAAAGCCCTAACCCTAACTTGCGGCAGCGCCCTGCCCTAGGATTGGCATCTGCCATCCTTGCCATCCGCCATGGCTGCCGGCCGCTATAAGAAGGGGAGCTCAGCACCCTAGGGTTTCCCAGTGCCGCGCAGCCATTTGACACCAGCCGCACCACCACTCGCCTGTCCAAGCAAGAAGAGGAGAAGAGGGAGGCGGGGAAGAGCTGTCGCTGCTGCCGAAGCTGGACCCGCGCGCGCCACTGACGTTGCTGGGTGAGCCACCGGAGGAGAAGGACCCGGAGCCCCAGTGCGCCCACGCTGTCGCCCCGCGCTTCTTCCTCTCCACCAAGCCGACGCAGCAGCACCGGACCGGCCTGAATCAACGCCGCGCGAAGGTGAGCTCACCTCCGCCCGCTCCATGGCCGCCGCCAGTACACCACCGCATTCCCACTCTCTCCGGCCAGCTCTCCCTTCATTAGCTCCACGAGTAGGTCTGCTGCACCACTGAACGCGTAGCTGACTCGGTTAGGGAGCCGGCATGGACCACTGACGGGGCCTAGCACCTTTGCCGGCCTCGGTCTCCCCGGACTCTGGTCGCCGGGGCACCACCGCGGCCAACACGCCATGTGCGCCTTCGCCGAGCCTCCTCTCACCGCGTTAGATAGGCCTTGGAGCTCCTAGCTGCTCCAATCGAGAAATGGAGAAGAAGATGAAGGCCAATGTCCGGCTACGCCAACGAATTTGGCTTCACCGTCGTCAACCGCCGTCGCCGTGCCTTGCTGCTCGCCGTCGGCTAGGGGCTGTTTCTGCCCAAATTGGTAATCCCGCCACGATCGCCCGAGCGTCACATAGCCCCTGCACGAGTCCAAGCTACCTCCAAGCCGATGCTGTGTCCCGCAGCCGCGCCACCGCCGTCTCGCACCGCCCGCAACCACCATCGTGCGCGCGCCGGCCATACCAAGCCCCGTGGGCTCACTTGAACCTCACCTGCTCGTTCACCTTGGCCTCGTGGTGCCGTAGCACGCGCTAATGCCACCCCAAACACCCCGCTACCGCCTGCCGTCGAGTCTCCGCCATCCGTCGCCGCTGCGACGCGCGTGCCGGCGAGCTCATGAGCTGCGAACCCGCCGCGACCCCGCAGCCGCTCTCGCCACGCCCTAACACCGCTATAGCCGCTGCCATGCCGAGCTTAGGCCGACCAGCGCCCCGCTCGCCGCACGCCGCCGGCCAAAGCCGCCGCACCCGCGTGTGCACGGATCGGGGAGGGAGAAGGGGGAATATCCCCTGTGCCCGAGTGGACCGTGTCCACCAGGCCCACGCGGCCAGCTGGACCAACCACCGCACGCCACTGAGCCCCTGTGTCTACGGTCCACCATGGACTGAGTCCATGCAACCCCAGTCAGAGAAGGCCGTGGACTTGGCCCGTTAAGAGCCCAGACATGCCACGCGGCCTACCTCCCTGCTTGACATGTGTCCGGGCCAGGCCGGCCCAACCCAGCCTAGATCTAGCCCTGCCTAGGCCCGCCGATGCCCGGTCGAAGCCCAGGTCGGCGTTGACCGTTGACCGGTCAACATTGACCGTTGACCTGGCCCTATCTGTCACTGACCAGACCCGTGGGCCCCACCTGTCAGCCACTGACTGGGTCCCCCGTCAGTGCTGATGTCAGCATGACGTCAGCCCAGCTCCAGCTGCACTGTGCCCGCACGTGGCCCAATCAGGAGCCACCACGTGTCGCGTCCAGGTTAATCTACCCTTTTTCTTTTTCAAAAAATAGAACAAACTTCGGAAATTCATAACCTCTTCATACGATCTCCGAAAAATATGAACCAAGTGTCCAAATTTTCATAAAAATGAGCTCTACGTCATAGACTTATGTATGAGTGCATTTGGAGTTATTGAATTTTATTGCTTCTTTATGTTGACTCTATAGGAGCCGCTAATGTGGCTATTATGTCTTGTTTCAGAGGAGGATCAGCTTGAGGAGGACGACTACGAGTACGCGGAGGAGCTCGGTGATGACTTCGCAGGTGCCACACCCCACCCAACCTTGTAGATCCTATTACGCATGGCATAATATCTAGCTTGCTAGTGCTTAATTACGAATATCACCTGAGGATAGGTTGCATGGTAGAACTGCTTGAAGAGCCTTTACCTTGTCACAACCTTACTCCTGCACACCCGCCGATAGGCTAGATGCATGCTTATTTACTTATGATGCTTTACTTCTACTACGCTTATATCTGTGTGATGTGATGCGTGGTGGAGAGTATGGATATATGGTTAAGGCACGTGGTGCCACTTTACTTGGGGAGAGTGATGCGTGCGTCTTGAGTGTGTGGTGAGGGTTGAGTCGATCGAACAGGATTCTACGATGAGCCATGTGGGCAAGTCTTGCAGGGGAATGTGTTCTGGGCATTCCCGTATGAGGTGCTTGTGGCGGGCACATTGTGAGGTATAAGGAGATCCCGGGGTTGAGAACCATCATGGAGCGAAGCCTTAGGTAGGAGGTGCTATTGTAGCACAGACTGTTGTAGTCCCTAAGGGAAGATAATCCTATCTGATCCCCCTAGGACCTGATATCTCTTGAGAACCGAAACCTTGGGACTTACGTGCTCACCATTCGCTCTTGTATGGGCGGGAGACGGATGTCTGACTAGCTAGGACAGTGCCACTACTACTAGGTTGTTAGCAGATAGTGTCGGGAGGTACGGGCATGGAGACCCACATCCTCCTTAGATAGCATAGTGGCCACGGGGACCCGGTACTATGTCTCATAGTCTTAGTGTGCCGGTGGTACCTATCCGGGATGTCCCAGTACTGAGTGGTAGGGTGGCATCGCACCGGTTAGAAAGTAGCTGGAATCAGCTTAGGCGGGGCACCACCGATGATAGTGATCTTGTGGTTATGGGAGTACACACTCTGCAGAGTTTATGAATCTATATATAGTCCATGAGCCACTGGTATGGCTTTTTCCTAAGACCCACGCTTCTCGAGAGTAGTGAGAGGAGTCCTTCTATTCTTCCCCCTGGTGTTACCCTTTCGGCTCTGAGCTGCTGAGATAGGCTTCGAGAGGGAGTTGGACCTATCGACTGAGTGCGAGAGGGTGAGATGTGTGTGATGGGAAGGAATGGGTTTGGATATGTGGATGAGATGGGTTAAAACTTGATGAATTATATTATATAATATTGGTCACTACTTGCATAGGAAACCACAGCCATATATTAGGTCGATTTGATTATATCCTTTGCATCCCACCAAATACTACACAGCGAAAGCAAAGCATAGGGTGGGAGATGTGGCCAGTACAAACCGTACTGAAAATTATTTGGCAGGTGAACCCGACTACGACTATGACGATGAGGAGGAGTAGACATCTCGTTCCTATGCTCAGGCTTCTTTTGGAGATGTATTGTACATCTGCCTTTCGTAGCCGTTCCAGAGGCTGTTGCTACTCTGATGATTCTACCAGTGTGGCGGCAAACTATTTATGTAATTCCCCCTAATTGTACTCTTTTTTTGATGTATGGATCCTGTATCGACTGTTGCGAGATAATGAGATGGTTTGATGCTTCGAACTATTATATTATCCGCCATTCTGTATATTTTTCCTTCGTGGAAAATTAAGGATGTTTCAGTTTCTCTGTAAGAGCGGGTCAGTTGACTCTAGGACGAGACCCATAGGATTGGACGATAGAATTAGGAGAATCTTAAAATCTCTCGGTTATACACCGACCACTGCATATGCTTTTATGCATGGCTTACCTCTCTCTGCAACTTTTCTAACTCCTTTCTCGTGTCAACCTGCAGATGGACCCCAACTTGCCGCTTGGTCCGTTACCGCCGATGGATGTCATTGAGTTCAGACTCCACGGGACAGAGCATGAAGGCTATGCTTACGTGCTTCACGAGGTTCTCACCGAGCTTGGTGTTCCCGTGGAGAACGTCGAGTACCTTTGCTGTGGCAAGCCCGACCCTGGAGGAGGCATCGAGGGCTACAAGGCAATCCACATCAACATGCCCCCAAGCATGAACCTGCCTGGAGTTGCCGCCTTCACTGACTTCGCCTTCGACAATGACACCGGCATGTGTGTTTAGACCGTTTCGCGCCAGGCACTTTGCACTGTGCTGCGCAACGGAGCTGACTATCTAAAGGAGAGTCACTTTCGTCTGCTTCCTTGTGCCCTCGACGTTCAGCAGGGTACTTGGGAGGAGGTCGCCTACACCGAGCAGAATACCAGAGTTGACCGCAACCCCTGCCACCGCGCCTCTATGAAGTACATGCAGTGCCAGGAAATGTATATTGCTGAGTTAGAGAAAAAGGGGCGCCGTGATCATCGCTACCTGATGGAGGTTGACGAGAGGATCTGCAGGTCGGAAGATAAGGAGGCAGCATGGAAGCAAAAGATTGCGGACCTAGAACGTGAGTTAGCATGCAAAAAGCACACTCACCAAGATCAGATCACTAGTCTGATGAACGAGATGGATAAGCTTCAAATCCACAACAGTCATCTCAACAAGAATATCTGGGAGCTTGAGACCACTATAGCTGAGAAGAATGAAGACATTGCAAAGAGATTCCAGGAAAAGAGTCAAGATGCTGCCTACAGGGACAAACTCCATTAGCAGTGCAAGGCTCAACATGAGAAGCTACTGCAGGAGTACACTTTTGCTAGCTACAACCAGGGGCACCTGATCAACTACGTTCACAAGACAACATACCTCATGGATAAGCTCAAACGCACTATGGAAGCTTGGAAGAGGTCAGATCGCAAGAGAGTCAGAGAGTACGAGGAGTTGCAGGACGAGCTTCCCATACGTGCCATAAGAGGGTCAGGGTTGAGACGTTCGAGCTAGGGCAGTCTCGCCTCAACTTGAGTGGATGCCCCACCATTGGACTTAGTGGACAGGCAGTGTCCACCCCTCAGCTCGAGGAGGCCCGTCGTTACGTCTCTCGCCTTCAAATGACTGACGAGCAGATCCAGGCTTCTGGCATCGGTATACCTCCCATAGCTTACAGTTTAGACCAGCCTCTCGAGATGGTTTAGTGTAGTATCAAACCAGGAGATGATGGGCCCTGTATGGCCAAGTGACCAGACTCACCATGATGCTAAGTAGTTGTCCACCCCTTTTGCTAGAACTACCTGCGTGTAGTACGTTTCTCGCGAGTCTCCTAGCGTAGCTGCTAGAGACATCGCCATGTACCCAACTGATGCAATGAGTGATTCAGTTTTTATCGCGTCTTTTGGATCTTCATGCTTCTTTGTATGAGTGTTGGATAGATTAAAAATATTTTAAATACTTCAAATTATTACATCTTTAATATCGAAGTTATATTACACGCGCATATGCCCTAATCTGAGGTTTATGTTAAGCAGGATGTCCACTCGTCGTGCCAGCCGCCTGAGCAACCGCTCCCCTTCACCTGCGCCCACCAAGGGCCGTGGACGCGGTCATGGTCGTGGTCGTGGCCGCGTTGGTCACATACCCATTGACCTTGAGGAGCCACCCATGCTGCCACCCCACGGCCTGCACACCCACCGCCACCGCTGGTTGTTAAGCCGAAACCAGCTGCCAGAGGCACGGCTGGAGGACAGCCATAGCCTGCTGCTGAGCCCGAGCTTGAGCCTATCGCAGGAGGAGATGCAGCTCCACCACCACCTCCCGTGCCACTTTTGGTGGATGTGATGGCCTAGCAGACCGAGCTTCTTCGAGTCTTAGCTGAGAACGTGTTGCACCCCCAGCATCGGGAGCCCCGTGATGATTTCTACAAGAAGCTAGAGTTCTTTCTCAAGCTGAGGCCCCCGACGTTCGATGGCACCAGCATCGACCCTATCGCTGCTGATGACTGGCTTAAGGAGGTTGAGAAGAAGCTGGACTTGACCACTTGCACTGACGAGGAGTGTGTTGGATTGGCAGCTCACCAGCTTGTGGGTGCTGGGTGATCTTGGTGGGACAGCCTCTGCGAAACCCACCGGGACCCCGCCAACATCTCCTGGGATGAGTTTGTGGATAAGTTTCGCTCATTCTTCATCCGTGAAGGCACACTGGAGAAGAAGGAGAACGAGTTTCGCAGCATCTCCATGGGAGCTGACAATGTGCATGAGTACACCACCCGCTTTACTAACCTACCGTGCTATGCACCTGTCTCAGTGGTGAACTCTGAGAAGGAGAAGATGTACTACTACCGCAAGGGCTTGTCTAGCCGCATTAGGCTTTCCCTCTCAGGCACCAAGAGCCACACCCTGCGTGACTTGATCGACAGGTGCATGGAGATTGAGAAGGACCGCGATGAGGTTTTCGCAGAGAGGGAGGCGCTTGGCAAGAACAAGAAGCACCGTACTGAGGGCACCTCCCGTGCACCTGCCCCACGGAGGTCGCATGGTGAGAAATCTCAGCCTCCCCGCTCTCGCTTCGCCCAGGGAGCTGTTCACGGTTCGAGTCGAGGCGGTGGTACCCACACCAGCAACCACCCCCACCCTGCTCAGGACCGCCAGGCATACGCTCGTGCCGCACCAAGAGGTAGCACGTGGAGGTCCACCGCGCCAACCCCCATAGGAGGCGCGACCTACACTTGCTTCGCTTGTGGCCAGCTAGGTCACAAGGTAGCCGAGTGCCTAAACAAGGCTGCGCCTGCTACACCAGCGCCCGCTAGGCAGAACCAGGGCACCCCGTACAAGCAGGTGCCATCTCACCCACAGAGGCTGCTCAGAGTGCCCCCGACGTGGTGTACTATATGTTTTTAGTGCATGGACTTAAGGCATCCGTGCTATTTGATTCAGGTGCTACATGTTCATATATATCCTCCAAGTTTGCACGAGAACACCATATACCTATCACTCCACGAAAAGAAGCCTTATACACTAGTTCACCTTTGGGCAACATTTGTTGTACCAAAATATGTAAGGGAGTGAGTATCACCATCGAGGGTCTTATCTTTCTTGCTGATCTTACCTTGCTACCCTTCGAAGGCCTAGACGTCATTCTAGGGATGGATTGGTTAACCCAGAACAAAGGAGTGATATCTTGCTCACCCAGATTTGTGGGTATAACCCATCCAAGTGGCTGTCAGATCAGATGTGAACCAAACAAAGGGACAGATGTTTCCATGCTGTGTGCTCTGGAAGAGAAGTCACTTGAGTAAGTGCCTGTAGTTTGTGAGTACCCTGATGTCTTTTCGAAAGAGCTACTAGGAATGCCACCAGACAGGGATGTTGAGTTCGTGATCAACCTGATGCCTGGTACGAGTCCGATTTCCAAGTGACCCTACCGTATGGCAGTTGACGAGCTTAAGGAGCTTAAGAAACAGCTTGAGGAGTTATCCAAGAAAGGATTCATTAGGCCCAGTGCCTCGTCCTGGGGATCTCCTAGTCTGTTTGTTAAGAAGAAGGATGGTACGCAAAGGATGTGCATTGATTATAGGAACCTGAATGCCGTGACCATAAAGAATAAGTACCCTCTACCGAGGATAGATGACCTGCTTGATTAGCTTCGCAATGCCAAGTGCTTCTCCAAGATTGACCTCAGATCAGGCTACCATCAGATGAAGATTAGAGAGGAGGACATTCCCAAGACAGCATTTGTCACCAGATATGGTAGTATGAGTACACCGTCGTGTCCTTCGGTCTTACGAACGCACCGGCTTATTTTATGAACATGATGAATAAAGTGTTCATGCAGGAGCTGGATAAGTTCGTGGTGGTCTTCATTGATGACATTCTTGTCTATTCTGCCACTGCCGAAGTGCATGAGCAACATCTGAGGATAGTGTTGGAGAAGTTGAGAAAGCATCAGCTCTATGCCAAGTTAAACAAGTGTAAGTTCTGGCTTGAGGAGGTCGCTTTCCTAGGTCATGTGCTCAATGCTGACGGAGTGGCTGTTGATCCGTCTAAGATTGAGACAGTGAAGGGATGGGAGCAGCCACAGAATGTGACTGATGTAAGAAGTTTCTTGGGATTGGCTGGCTATTATCGCTGATTCATTGAGAACTTTTCTAGGATAGCTCGCCCCATGACCAACCTCCTGAAGAAGACCAAAGATTTTGAATGGACGCCCTAATGCGAACAAAGTTTCTAGACCCTGAAGGAGAAGCTCACCACAACGCCTGTTCTAGCTTTGCCCGATATCCACCAGGACTTTGTGGTCTATTGCAATGCATCTCGCCACGGGCTCGGTTGTGTTCTGATGCAGAATGGGAAAGTCATTTCCTATGCTTCCCGCCAGCTTACGGAGCACGAACAGTGTTACCCCACCCATGATCTCGAGCTGGCAGCTGTGATCCATGCCTTGAAGATTTGGAGGCACTACCTGATTGGGAACAAGTGCGAGATCTACACCGATCACAAGAGCTTGAAGTACTTTTTCACCCAGGAAAATCTGAACATGAGACAGCGTCGTTGGCTCGACTTGATTAATGACTACGACATGGAGATTCTCTATCACCCTGGGAAGGCCAATGTGGTCGCTGATGCTCTTAGTCGCAAAAGCCATTGTCATGCCTTGTTCACCACCACCTTGCCCAAGGAGTTGCAAGAGGGCATTAATGAGTTACAGATGGAGGTGATACCTCATGGCCTGTTGAATGAGCTTCACGTGCACTACACCCTCATGGATAGGATCTGTGAAGCCCAACACCATTGCCTAGAGATTTGGGAGATGCACAAGCTCCTGACACAAGGCAAGTGCCCAGAGATCAGTGAGGATGAGCTAGGCACTTATTGGTACAAGGATAGAATTTGTGTGCCTGCAGACCCCGCTACCCAACAAAATCCTATCAAAAGGTCATGACTCCAAGTATTGTATCCACCCAGGCAGTACTAAAATGTATGCTGATTTGAAGAGGAAATTCTGGTGGAAGAACATGAAGTCAGACATTGCAGAGCATGTTGCTAGATGTGGCATTTGTAAACGCATCAAAGCTGAGCACAAGAGACCTGCAGGACTGTTAAAGCCACTTGATATACCTGAATGGAAGTGGGATAGCATTTCTATGGACTTCATTGTGGGTTTGCCTCGAACCCCGAAGGGCCATGATGCTATATGGGTGATAGTCGATCGCTTGACTAGGTAGCTCACTTCCTAGCCATCAAGACTGATGCCTGAGTCGGCCAGCTAGCAGATCTGTATGTTGAGAACATTCTCAAGCTGCATGGAGCCCCTAAGAGCATAATATCCGATCATGGGCTGCAGTATACGTCCAAGTTCTGGAAGGCCCTGAACAAGTCAATAGGGAGCAAGCTAGATTACAGTACCACATACCACCCTCAGATAGATGGTCAGACAGAAAGAGTGAACCAGATTCTTGAAGACATGCTCCGAGCATGTGTTCTGAAATATGGGACTGATTGGGAGAAGAGTTTGCCCTTTGTGGAGTTATCCTACAACAACAGTTACCAGGCAAGTCTCAAGATGTCACCATTACAGGCTATGTATGGAAGGCCATGCAAAACACCCCTGATGTGGTTCGAAACAGGTGAGAGATCATTCTTTGGCCCTGCCACAATCAAGGAGGCCGAAGAAGGAGTCGCACGAGTGCGAGAGAACTTGAAGATTGCTCAGAGCCGTCAAAAGAGCTATGCCGACAAGAGGCGTAGGGACCTCGAGTTTAAAGTTGGAGACTATGTCTATCTCAAGGTCTCCCCGCTTTGAGGAACTGTCAGATTCCATGTGAAGGGAAAGCTAGCACCAAGGTATGTGGGACCGTACAGAATCAGTGAAAGGATTGGCAAGCTTGCCTACAGAATAGAGTTACCCCCGCAACTGGCAGGAGTACACCCAGTGTTCCATGTGTCACAACTGCGCAAGTGTTTGCAACCGCCAGAGCATCCAATACCCGCAGAGGCACTTGATATCCAGGACACTTTGGAGTACAGAGAGCACCCCATCCGCATCATGGGTAGAACCAACAAGGAAACTAGAAACACCAGCACACCATACTTGAAGATTCAGTGGAGCAACCACACGGAACGAGAAGCGACTTGGGAGAAAGAGTCAGAAATGAGGAAGCTCTACCCCTACCTGTTTGAAGAGTAAGCTACACTCTTGAATCTCAAGGACGAGATTCTCATAAGGGGGTAGGACTGTAACAACCCTAGAAATCTGGTCACCAAAAATACGGACTTTCAAAAATTTTTCTAAAGATTACCAGTGTATGGTGGATGTCATGTAGGAAACCCACCAATAGATGCACAAGTAGCACCCAATGTTAGCCTGAGCATTGCATTTAAGTTACCAAAGCTTGATTCGCATTTCTCGATTTTATGTGATGACCAATAAAATCGAATAACCTAACATCGCATGTGTATATATATGTCGACTAACCTCGGTAATGGATCCACCATGACCGTGAGACCCTAGGGGACCAACCATGGTGTGTGCACCATGGTCACTAACATAATTAACAAGGATTAATGGCATAGTTGTTTGGTGTTTGGAAAATAGAAATAGAAAAGGAATTCGAAAATGGAAAGAAAAAGAAAAGGCCAAAGTGGGCCGAAGCCACCTGGCAGCCCGGTCCGGCCTGCCTCCCACAACCGCCATCGGCCAGCTCTGGCCTGTCCACCGCGCGGCCCAGCACGTGGTCTAGCCGGCTGCCCGCTCTCGTCGCTTGCCCGCGCGCGCTGCCCGCTTGCCGCGCCGCGGCCCAGCTGGCCAGGCTTGCCCAACAAGCACCACTGCCGGTGCGCGCGCGCCCGCCTCCACGCTCACGGCCCAACAAGGTGGCCCGCTAGCGTTGCCCGCACGCTCGCGCCGCTGCTCTCACTGACAAGCGGGGCCCTCATGTCAGCTGCCTCCTTTTCCCACATATGGCCGCCCGCGCGTCGTGTCCGTCGTGCCAAAAATGGCCATGGCTGCGCGATGCCGTCCGTCGCCCGCCCGTGACTCAATGCTGTGCTCCGATGCTGTCCATCCAGCTTAGCCAAGCAGTGCAAAGCCCTAACCCTAACTTGTGGTCGCGCCCTGCCCTAGGATTGGCATCTGCCATCCTTGCCGTCCGCCATGGCTACCGGCCGCTATAAGAAGGGGAGCTCAGCGCCCTAGGGTTTCCCAGTGCCGCGTAGCCATTTGACACCAGCCGCACCACCACTCGCCTATCGAAGCAAGAAGAGGAGAAGAGGGAGGCGGGGAAGAGCCCCCGCTGCTTCCAGAGCCGGACCCGCGCGCGCCGCCGACGTTGCTACGTGAGCCACCAGAGGAGAAGGACTCCGAGCCCCAGTGCGCCCATGCTGTCGCCCCACGCTTCTTCCTCTCCACCAAGCCGACGCAGCCGCGCCGGACCGGCCCGAATCAACGCCGCGCGAAGGTGAGCTCACCTCCGCCCGCTCCATGGGCGCCGCCAGTACACCACCGCATTCCCACTCTCTCCGGCCACCTCTCCCTTCATTAGCTCCACGAGTAGGTCCGCCACACCACTGAACGCGTAGCTGACTCGGTTAGGGAGCCGGCATGGACCACTAACGGGGCCTTGCACCTTTGCCGGCCTCGGTCTCCCCGGACTCCGGTCGTCGGAGCGCCGCCGCGGCCAACACGCTGTGTGCGCCTCCGCCGAGCCTCCTCTCACCGCGTTAGATAGGCCTTGGAGCTCCTAGCTGCTCCAATCGAGAAATGGAGAAGAAGATGAAGCCAATGTCCGGCTACGCTGACGAATTTGGCTTCGCCGTCGTCGGCCGCCGCCGCCGTGCCTTGCTGCTCGCCGTCGGCTAGGGGCTGCTTCTACCCAAATTGGTAACCCCGCCACGATCGCCCGAGCATCACATAGCCCCTGTGCAAATCCAAGCTGCCTCCAAGCCACTGCTGCATCCCGCAGCCGCGCCACCGCTGCCTCACACGGCCCGCAACCGCCGCCTTGCGCACGCCGGCCATACCAAGCCCCGTGGGCTCACTTGAACCTCACCCGCTCATTCACCTTGGCCTCGTGGTGCCGTAGCACGTGCTAATGCCACCCTAAACACCCCGATGCCGCCTGCTGTCGAGTCTCCGCTGTCCGCCGTCGCTGCGACGCGCGCGCCGGCGAGCTCATGAGCTGCGAACCCGCCGCGACCCCGCAGCCGCTCTCGCCATGCCCTAACACCGCTATAGTCGCTGCCATGCCGAGCTTAGGCCGACCAGCGCCCCGCTCGCCGCACGCCGCCAGCCAAAGCCGCCGCACCCGCGTGTGCACGGATCGGGGAGGGAGAAGGGGGAATATCCCCTGTGCCCGAGTGGACCGTGTCCACCAGGCCCACGCGGCCAGCTGGACCAACCACCGCACGCCACTGAGCCCCTGTGTCTACGGTCCACCATGGACTGAGTCCATGCAACCCCAGTCAGACAAGGCCGTGGACTTGGCCCGTTAAGAGCCCAGACATGCCACGCGGCCTACCTCCCTGCTTGACACGTGTCCGGGCCAGGCCGGCCCAACCCAGCCTAGATCTAGCCCTGCCTAGGCCCGCCGATGCCCGGTCGAAGCCCAGGTCGGTGTTGACCGTTGACCTAGCCCCACCTGTTAGTGACCAGACCCGTGGGCCCCACGTGTCAGCCACTGACTAGGTCCCCCATCAGTGCTGACGTCAGCATGACGTCAGCCCAGCTCTAGCTGCACTGTGCCCGCACGCCACGTGGCCTAATCAGGAGCCGCCACGTGTCGCGTCCAGGTTAATCTGCCCTTTTTCTTTTTTATAAAATAGAATAAACTTTAGAAATTCATAACTTCTTCATACGATCTCCGAAAAATATGAACCAAGTGTCCAAATTTTCATAAAAATGAGCTCTACGTCACAGGCTTGTGTATGAGTGCATTTGGAGTTATTGAATTTTATTGCTTCTTTGTGTTGACTCTATAGGAGCCGCTAACGCGGCTATTATGTCTCGTTTTAGAGGAGGATCAGCTTGAGGAGGACGACTACGAGTACGAGGAGGAGCTCGGTGATGACTTCTCCGGTGCCACACCACACCCAACCTCGTAGATCCTATTACGCATGGCATAATATCTAGCTTGCTAGTGCTTAATTACAAATAACACCTGAGGATAGGTTGCATGGTAGAACTTCTTGAAGAGCCTTTACCTTGTCACAACCTTACTCTTGCACACCCATCGATAGGCTAGACGCATGCTTATTTACTTATGATGCTTCTACTACGCTTATATCCGTGTGATGTGATGCGTGGTGGAGAGTATGGTTTTATGGTTAAGGCACGTGGTGCCACTTTACTCGGGGAGAGTGTTGTGTGCGTCTTAAGTGTGTGGTGAGGGTTGAGTCGATCGGACAGGATTCTACGACGAGCCATGTGGGCAAGTCTTGCCGGGGAATGTGTTCTGGGCATTCCTGTGTGAGGTGCTTATGGCAGGCACATTGTGAGGTATAAGGAGATTCCGGGGGTGAGAACCTTCATGGAGCGAAGCCTCGGGTAGGAGGTGCTGTTGTAGCACAGACTGCTGTAGTCCCTAAGGGAAGATAATCCTGTCTGATCCCCTAGGACCTGATATCTCTTGAGGACCGGAACCTTGGGACTTACATGCTCATCATTCACTCTTGTATGGACGGGAGACGGATGTCAGACTAGCTAGGACGGTGCCACTACTACTAGGTTGTTAGCAGATAGTATCGGGAGGTACGGGCATGGAGACCCACACCCTCTTTAGACAGCATAGTGGCCACGGGGTCCGGTACTATGTCTCGCAGTCTCAGTGTGCCGGTGGTACCTATCCGGGATGTCCCAGTACTGAGTGGTAGGGTGGCATCGCACCGGTTAGAAAGCAGCTGGAATCAGCTTACGCGGGGAACCACCAATGATAGTGATCTTGTGGTTACGGGAGTACACGCTCTGCAGAGTTTATGAATCTATATATATAGTCTGCGAGCCACTGGTATGGCTTTTTCCTAAGACCCACGTTTCTCGAGAGTAGTGAGAGGAGTCCTTCTATTCTTCCCCCTGGTGTTACCCTTCCAGCTGTGAGCCGCTGAGACAGGCTCCGAGAGGGAGTTGGACCTGTCGACTGAGTGCGAGAGGGTGAGATATGTGTGATGGGAAGGAATGAGTTTGGATATGTGGATGAGATGGGTTAAAACTTGATGAATTATATTATATAATAGTGGTCACTACTTGCATAGGAAACCACAGCCATATATTAGGTCGATTTGATTATATCCTTTGCATCCCACCAAATACTACACAGCGAAAGCAAAGCATAGGGTGGGAGATGTGGCCAGTACAAACCGTACTAAAAATTATTTGGCAGGTGAGCCCGACTATAACTATGACGATGAGGAGGAGTAGACGTCTCGTTCCTACGCTAAGGCTTCTTTTGGAGATGTATTGTACATCAGCCTTCCGCAGCCGTTCCAGAGGCTATTGCTACTCTGATGATTCCGCCAGTGTGGCGACAAACTATTTATATAATTCTCCCTAATTGTACTCTTTTTTTTATGTATGGATCCTGTATCGACTGTTGCGAGATACTGAGATGGTTTGATGCTTCGAACTATTATATGATCCGCTATTCTGTACATTTTCTCTTCGTGGAAAATTAAGGATGTTTCAGTTTCTCTATAAGAGCGGGTCAGTTGACTCCCTTTTTGGTTTCAGTCTCCCGTGTGAGTGTGAGTTAGAGCTGCTGTCTTCGAATCATGTTACTCGTATAGAAGCTTGATCCTTCTGTTGTTTGCTACACACAAATGTAGAGCTTTGATTATCGACCAGCTAATGGATTCTGCGTGTATGTAATGCATTTGATCAGTTGATCTTAATTCTTACTTTTGGTTGTAATGCAAATAAGGATAGCAAGCTACAGTCACAACATTCTCTGTTTGAAGATGCTGGTACTACTAATATTCCTTGTATGATTGTGTTTACCATGAACAGAATCAGGATGAATGAAGTGTGTGTTTTTAGTCTACACCTTTCTGTGGATCACGCTGGGTACCTCTGGATCACGGTCATGTTCTGATGAAACCTGTACCAGCTCTAAATGTTGAGCTTTTCGGGTTGACTCAACAGATTGCACAGAGCAGGCATAGAATTTGCTGAAGCAGATGAACAGAAGAGACTGTAGAAGATTCTTGGATCTGAACTCTGAAGTCCTGGGTGCATTCTGGCATTGGCATCGCATCCTAGGGGGTTTCAGAATGCATTCAGCTCAGGGCGGAGAAGGCGAGGCTGTAGCCTGCTGCCACGCTTTGCCCGGAAATCATCGGCGCCGACTCGGCGCGCAGCCTGTGTCTGATCAGTCACTCACTCCACCTATGGACTCGTGATTTCAGCCCATGGTAACACGCGCAGGCCCAACAGCAGCCCATGCGGCGCTTTTTTCCTCTTCCGGTGGCCCAACAGCAGCCCATGCAGAGCTTTTTCTATAAATAATTATCAATTGTCCTTCTATAGACATAAATTATCTATTGTGATTTGTGATTTGTAGTTTGTGACTTGTAATCTATCACTTGTAACTTGTAATCTGTAATTTGTGATGTGTAATCTGTAATTTGTAATCTGTGAATTGTTTAGAGGAGGAAAAAGGCTGGAGGTAGAAGAATTAATGTTGTTGAATCTTCATCCTATGGAAGCACAGGCCCATGGAAGTCGTGAGGCACGAGAAGTAGGCCCACCCCACGGACGACCTGGTCGGCGCGGCGCGGGATGCCACCCTGGTCGGCGTACAGCACGACCCCGCTTTGCCGACTTCTGTTGCATTCAGCTCGCTGCTCTTCTTGCCTTGTGTGCCATCTGGACCAAACTGTCCGAATTTCAGGCCCACTTAATCTTCTGACAAACTCGGGCCACCATTCTCAGTTACCGGGCCAGGCATATTTAAAATGCGCAAGGCGTACGCCCATGATAGTCCATGTTCACAAATAAATGGGCCCAGAGGTACTCTCTATGGAAATAAACTAGGCCCGTTCTTCCGAGGCCTACCAACAGGGATAGGAGAAAAGTCACGGGTCCAATTTAAGCCACCAATTGTCACCCCGTCCCTCAAAAAAAATTGAGGCACCAAAAATGGTCGAGGCTCAAGAGTTTAGAGTTTTCATAAAGATTATTACGGTTTTAGCTCACGTCCAAACGCCAAATGTTTATATATTTCTTATCATAAATTCCAAAGTACTATTCATATAATTGAACATCATTAGATTTATGTTTCTGAATTCATCACAAGAGAAACTTTCTGAATATGTAATTCACATATTCTTAATGTTAAACTATATACAAGTTTATAGGAAGTGAATGGTCAAAATATAAATGTTTGACTAATTAAATGACAAAGTTTTTGAAATGGTGGGAGTACTCCGTTAACGAGCCAAGCTCGAGCCAAGCCATTAACGAGCGAGTCGAGCAGGTTAGTGAGAGTTACGAGTTTTATGTCCGGCCTTAGCCACTAGTAGACGGAGGAGCCCATTTTGCGCTAGCAACACAGGCCACAGAGCATGCCCCGTGCGGACGAAAAAAGATGTTATGTGAGTCGTTCGATCCCTAATCAATGGCCATATTTGATAGCCAAAAATAAGTTAAAAAGAAGAGGGAAATATTTTCTCTAAAGTATAATTTGGTCCTGAAAAAAACTTCGGTTACTTATTTGACCCTCCATTTTTGAAGTTGTGTATTTGGCCTTAAAATGAAAATTTCTTATTTTTAGCTTTCTGTTATTTTAGAGCTCTTAATGGTGTTAAGTGGCCTATAAAAAGACTATTTTGC
This sequence comes from Bothriochloa decipiens, assembly GCA_023333625.1. Lineage (NCBI taxonomy): Eukaryota > Viridiplantae > Streptophyta > Magnoliopsida > Poales > Poaceae > Bothriochloa > Bothriochloa decipiens. Next base: position 9,165,035 of record CM041646.1, read on the forward strand.
CCCTACGCTAAAAATAAAAAGACCACAATTTTTTGTGTTAATATTTGAGAACATATATGTTGGTGATGTGATGATATATATACACAACATATACATTAAACAAGCAAGACTTAGGTTTTTTGTTTTTTAGCACAGGGGCAAAACAGTTTTTTATAGGCCACTTAACATTGTTAAGAGCTTTGAAGTAATAGAGGGCCAAATAAGTAAGAAACTTTCATTTTGAGGGCAAATACACAACTTTGAAAAAAAAAGAGGGCCAGATAAGTAAACAAAGTTTTTTTTGGGCCAAATAAACAATTCTCTCCATATATAATATCGAAACTTTTTCTATTTATCTATTGAAATATTTTTTGCTAAATCTATCAGATTTTTGTGTTATTGATTGTGCTTTAGATTTGTGCTACAATTATCTATTTGGTCTCATTATAAAAAAATAGGCAAATTCTCACGCGTTGCTGTGAAAATTGCGAATGGATTCCGTAGTACGATGACGTGATGAATAAAGTAGTTTTGCCAATATGACACTACAGTTGCATGTGCTAATGGATTTTAATTATATGTGGTAGTGCATTGTCTAGTTAGACAACTTACATTAAATTTTGTTTAGTAGATGTGATAGTGGATTGCCCTGTTGGGTAGTTTGCAAGTTGAGAGAACTAACTAGTGAGGTTTGTAAGATATAGATGTGACTGACCACATAAAATTTGTCAATCCTATTTATTTTCATAAAGCACTCTTTCAAAAAAATTAAAGCATATAAAACTTAATAATCTCTCTTGTGAGCGGAAGAATAAACTAGAAGAGTGAAAAGAATACGGACCAAAAGAAATAAATCCTCCCTTCAACATAAATCACTTGTTGGACGCACCAACCTCGCCACCGTCGGTGCTGACCACGGTTGGAGGATTTATGAGACACATGACATCATCCTGAACAAGGTTCGAGGATTTATGAGATGCATGACATTCTCTTTCTCCGGGTTTCACTCCCTCCTCGTCGTCCCCACTTCATGCACAACATGGATGATGCTTGCCGCCAGCACCATACTCTTCCCAATTTCACACAGCAGAAGAGAGAAGTATTGGCGGAGCCAGTGGGCCATGGCCCCCACCCCCAACAAGTGCAGTGACAAAGTTGGCATATATAACGGGTATAAACCCGGGGGCACATGGTAGGGTGAGGGAGCGGCAGAGGGCGGCGGCGTGGGGAGGCGGCGTGTGTGGGCAAGCGACGGCGGTGGCTACGCAGTGAGGGGCAGCGCACGTGGAGAGGGAGAGGGAGAGAACATAGGGTTGACCCCTTTCTTTTATTGATTCATCCAAGACGGTTACATCTTGTATCTATAGTCAGACTAGCTTGACTCCTAAGCAAACTAGGAGATCCTTATAATTCACCTTGGGCATTCGGTTAACTGAAACCGATCGGTTCGGTTCCTCAGTTATTTGCGAAATTCGGTTAGTACAAAAATGAGAACTAATCGGTTAGCTGGAAAAGTCGGAACTGAGAAATTTTGGTCTTGGCTAGTTTGGTTTGGTTTCAGTTCTGACCGAACTAACTGAGCAAACAAGATTCCTATGATGAAAGACACAAAAAATAAAAAAAATCATGAACACGCTCAAAAATCACTCAGATCTGGTCATCCTTGGCGAATAGAGAGAAGTCAGCAACGGGCCACAGATCCAGGCAAGCTCTAGGCCGGCGATGCTTGAGAGAATCTCTAGGCCGGCGACACCTGAGTGGATCTAGGATGGCGACGCTAATGACGGAGAGGCCACCAAGCAGGCATAGGCAGCAACAAAGGAAGAAGGCTCAGTTTTCAGGCCAGCACTGGAAGCAGCGGGTGGAGGAAGAGGGGCAGCTCGCTGGGTGATCCTTCGTGGCACGGTGGCCATCACTGGAGAAGAGTGGGGTAGCGAAGATAGGAGTGGGGGCGATAGGGAAGGAAGCAGGAGCAACGGGATTAGGGTCACAACATTGGGACCTGACGGTGATGGCTGGGGAGGGGAGCGATGATTTAGATGTAGTGTTACTTATTTATTGATTGGGCTAGGGGTATCTCTATCTCATGGGCCTTTTAGTTATAAATTCAATTATTTTGGGTATTTCGGTTAACCGAATACTTGAACCGAATTAACCGTAGTAATTTCGGTTCCTTGGAAGCTGGAACCGAACCTAGAACCGAATTTTTCATTTTCAGTTACTTCGGTCTTGGTTCTGGTTAGTTCGGTTCGGTTCTTGGTTCTCGGTATTTTGTGCCCAGGGTTACTCATAATATGGACTCTCCTTTTACAATTCGACCATTTACTTTAATTGTGCAAACTATTTCAATTTCTAGGAGACTCAATTTAGGAAACCTGATGGATAATGGGTCACGGAGGCTCAGGGATTAAACCCCTACTCTTGTGCACGCGCATGTGCCTAGGGCGCCGGCTGCCCATAGTTTACAGCGATGGCAGTGGCTAGGCCCTTCTCTTGGCCCAGGTTTGGTCCAATTTTTCCACTTTTTGCTGGGCCATCGTTATACTTGTTATAGTGCCTCCTCTTTTTTCACTCGACGCATCCTCGTGGTGAAACACGAACCAACTGTCAACTACGAAGGGAGGTAGGGTTGAAGCTGTTGGGAGTTCCTCCATGAAGCATTCAAGGTAACCCTCCATTTTGTCGTTGTTGGTTATGTTTTCTTTGGTGCGGAGAGGTTTGAAGTCGAAGCAATACTGTAGGTTGCCTATATTACCGAAGAGGTGGTATGTGCATGAGGATGATCATGGTCCCTTTCGTGGTCTTCCTTGTACTGCCCAAAGTAGATGCTTGTAGACTGAGGCATATATTTTGAATGTGCTCATTACCTTCGAGGGGTTGTCGAGCGGCGAATGTAGTTTCTAGAATTGGATTCAATATGTAGTGGGAATTGATGCCAGATTGTTCGAGCCGTGAGTAGTGTTGGTGAGATTGTCGGGTCTACCATATTATCGTATAAGAAGGAGTCAGTGCCAACGACATCTGGGACAAGTCAGTGCTGGCCGGAGTCCTTATCAATGTCAATAGATGTCTTTTCTACTCTGGCAAGTAGATGACCTTCACTATTGATGAATATTGTTGTGGCGGGTCTTACTGACTGATGGTACAGCTAGGGCAGTGTAAGCAATATGTATGAAGGCATCCCATTTGCTTGATATGTTGTTAGTAGTTGGTGTCCGCCAATTGCTATCATCTGTATGCTCTCTTGATCTTTGGTCATGATCTCCAAGAGGTCTTGCAGTAGAGGGGATGTTGCTGGGATGTAGAGGCAGTTGTTGAAGAAGATAAGTCCATCATCAAGCATCCATATGCTTGCCACTATTCCATTTGCAATGGATGAAGCAACTATTCACAGTTCCCTTTGCTCCTTGATTGCTTGACGTAAATTATCAAAGATGACGTGATTTGTGGTTGTTGAAGGAGTCCAATGCGTTGGGTAGGCTCTTGCTTGATTTTGCTTGTGGCTTGGTTCCTGGGCGCCATGGTAGGAGAGGCGCTGGCCGGCCCAATTGCGTTGAGGGTGGTTGCTGCTGTTGTATAGTGATGAGAGTATGCCCGCGTCCTTCTCGATTGTATGTCATGGTCCTGCTGTTGAAATCCCAGATGACATGCCCCAGGATTTTTTAGCCAAGATGCTCCCAAGATGATGTCGATGTCATAGCCGAGGTCGAGGAGGTGTGTGTCGATGGAGAAGATGTCGGTGACGATGCGCACGGGTACGTCGAATGAAGCTGATCGACATGCTATTTCTTCCCCATTGCCGATGATGATGGTGTTGTAGGCGCGATGTTCCCCGAGGCCGATCTCTCGTGCGAAGCTGAGGTTGATGAAGTTGTGTGTAGCTCCGGAATTAATGATGATGTTGGCGCCTGCTCCACTGATGAAACCTTCGAGATACATTGGAAAAGTTCACTGCATCTCAGAGGCTTGCTTACCAATCAGCATCATGATGATGTCTTTGGTGGATGAGGATGGCGCTGGCGTAGACGATAGTTGGCGATGACAGTGCCCGGTGACCCGCGAGGGTACCAGCTGCTCCTGCTCTTGCTCCTGGCGCTTCCCCCCAGCATGGATGGTGAGGTGCTAGTTGATGTTGACGACGGTTGGTGAGGTGGTGCGTGCGATCACCAGTTTGATCTCAATCTCGTTCGTCATCATGGGTGTGGTCCTGTTGGCATCCTTGTTCTCCAGTTGTTGGAGACAGGCATTGACGGTGGCGAGCTCTCCAGAGATCATCCATCTTGCGGAGAGTTTCGGCGATGAAGTTCTGGAGAAGTTCCCTGATCTCTGAAATCTTGGTCATGGCAGTGGTGTGGGATTGAACTGGTCGTCCGATACCAGGTATAACTGGTATAAACCTGGGGGCACGTGGCAGGGTGAGGGAGCGGCGAAGGGCGGCGGTGTGCGTGGGTGAGCGACGGCGGCTGTGTAGGGAGGGGCGGTGAGTGTGGAGAGGGAGATGGAGAGAAGATAGGGTTGACCCCTCTTTTTTATTGATTCATCAAAGACAGTTACATCTCCTATTTATAGTCAGAGTAGCTTGACTCCTAAGCAAACTATGAGATCCTCATAATATGGACTCTCCTTTTACAATTCGACCCTTTACTTTAATTGTCCAACTATTTCTATTTCTAGGAGACTCAATTTAGGAAAACTGATAGATAATGGATCGTGGCTGTAAGGTCGAGATGGACTAGACGGGGGTGAATAGTCCTTTCTAAAAATTTATCGTATCGGCTAACCAAAATAATTGCAAAATTAAACTAAACGGTCTAACCAAGACTTCACTCCTCTAACTATGACTCTAGATGCACCTTGATAAAAGATCCTACGCAAGAATTCAAGGTGTCAATCTAGCTAGTGCTCTTCTAATCAAGTCTAGCTTGCAAGGTCACACCAACCTAAGCTACTAGTACTTTAACAACCAAGGGAGCACTTATACAATTCTAATGAGCAAAAAACACAAAGCCAACCTAAGCTCACTAGATGCTCAAGGACAAAGTTACACAAACCAAACCCATGAGCTCAATTACTTAGCTACACAAACTAAGCATAGAGAGAGATAAACTTCTAACTACATAAGCAAGAAGGCAATTAGAAAGCTACACAAGCTATCTAAATACAAGAGCAACTACACAAGCAAGATATATATATATAAGAATGTAAATACAAGCTTATGAAGAGAATTGCAAACCACCGCGAAGTCTGGAACAAGATGACACGGCAATTTTTCACCTGGTTCACTTGGTTGCCACCAAGCTACATCCAGTTGTGTCGACCACCACCCTTGTGATTCCTCCGGTGTGACTCGCAAGCCAGTTGCCTCGCAAGGCACTCCCTCGCAAGGAAACTGCGAGCAAACCCACACACAATTGGTTCTTTGGTATGACTTGCAAGCCAGTTGCCTCACAAGGCAAGCTCTCTCAAGAGCACCGCAAGACCCCGCTATGTTGAGTGAGGTAACTCAATGACACGAGCAATCCACTAGCGTTACTCTTCACGATCCCCGCGAGGTGAGCACCAACCTCTGACAAATCAACCTTCGGAGCACCGCACAATCTCCGTTGCATGTCTCACGAAGTCTCCAGCCACCAAGCCATCTAGAAGGTGGCAACCTCCAAGAGTAACAAGCTTGCAAGCTTGCAACACGAACACCTAGCGCCACACTATGCTATCTCTCAAAGCAATCACACTAGAATCACTCACTCACACTATGAAATGATCTCCTATCAAGCATATATGAGTTAGAGGGCTCCCAAGCACCACAAAGCAAGCCACCAAGGCCCTTGTGTGCTCAGCAACATCAAATGGCCGGCCACGCCTCTTATTTATAGCCCCCATGGGCTAAAGAGCCATTACATTCAAATTTAGGTGGCCTACCGGAACTTTGGATGAAGCCCTACCGGAACTTTCGGTCAGAACAAATATACCCGTTGTGAAAGATTCTCCAGAAAATGCATACTTTGGATGCCTACCAGAACTTTCGGTCACCTAACCGGAACTTTCGGTGGTCCACCGGATCTCCACCGGAACTTTCGGTCGTGAACCAGAAGTTATTCGGTGCGCGTGGTTGCTCGGGCTGGGCTAACCGGAACTTTCGGTCCAGGCCCACCAAAACTTCCGCTGGTCCAGCACCATCCCGCACTAAAATGGGCATATCTCTTAGCTCTGAACTCCGTTTTCGATGATCTTAGACTCTATGGAAAGCTTAATCACAATCATTTTCAAAGGATTTTCTCTTGATCTCACAATGCCACTTGATCCTAGCAACATCGCAATGTTAGATCGCTCAAGTGGCACTAGATGACCGATATGCAAACTCATTTGCCCCACTTGATAGTATGGCCTATCTAGCCTAAATCCAGTCATCAACTTCTCTAAACACCTCATGACCGGTGAAATGAAATGCCCTAGCTTATACCTTTGCCTTGCATCTTCATTTCCATCGTCACCTCCAATGTGCCAATGCACCGCATGCATGATACGCTCAACAAATGATATGATTCAATTCACATCATCACATCTTGATCCATCAATCTTGACTTCACTTGCTCTTCTCCGTTGCGTTGGTCCATTGGCGCTAAGTCTTTCCTAAGCTTCACCATCGCACAATCCTTCACTTCGAATCCTCAACTTTCCCTTCACACTTGCAACCGGTCCTTCGAGCCAAGCCTATCTTGATCTTCACCATGCTTAGGTTACATGACTCCATGTTATGTCTCATATGTAATAAGCTCTTTCAACATGCAACCCTCTAGGTCCATCGATCCTTGACTTTACTTGCTCTTCACCATTGGGGCAGTTCGTCAGCGCCAAGTCTTGATCTTCACCTTTTGATCACATACAAATACCTGTGGACTAATCCTGTGTATCTCAACCATATACATATTAATCCACCTAAAGTTGTCACTCAATTACCAAAACCAAACATGGGACTTTCAATCTCTCCCTTTTTGGTAATTGATGACAACTCTACAAAGATATGGAATTTAAGAATATTGGACTCTATGCCACTTATCTAATATTTAAGCTCAATGTTATGATTTGGATAAGTACCACAAAGTCAGTGATAGCTCCCTCTACATGTGTGCTTCAATGATTTGAATTCAATCTTGCACACATGCATAAATATGGAGATTTTGGGAGAGTTAGCACTACTATGTGATGCTAAGGTATATAGGATAAACCTTTGAAGCGTGATATACCAATCGAAGTTGCACCATTGAGTTCATCCTTAGCATCATGGTTAGCTAGATATCATATAAAACACACTAGATACCTCATGAGATCTATATTATAAACAAGGTTCACACATATCTAGCTATACCATCCTATGCATGCTAGTTATCAAATCATCAATCAAGTTCTATGACTAGCATACACCACACAAGCAATGCATATTGAATTTAAAAACTTATGCAAATGCAAGCAAGCACATGAATATGCACATGTCAAATGCAATCAACCAAGTTCATGAGCTTGCTCCCCCTGTTTGTGTGCTTTTCTTGTCCAAGAATTCTTGATCCCCTTCCATTCTTCAATGTTGCTCCCTCTTGGTCCATGTCCATTGTCTTCTCTCCATCTTGATCCAATGTACATTTCTCTCCCCATTTCTAGAGTATGCCTCTTGCATATCTTTGTACATTTCTCTCCCCCTTTGTCATCAATTACCATAAAGGTATTCCAAAACACTTCAAAAATGAACTTCTTGATGCAAAGGGTTGGAACTAGGGGTTGATGGTTGATTCTTGAATCTTCAATTTTTGGTGGACACACCATATGTTGGAATGACACCACTTGTAAATACCACATGTAGTTGCATGAAACCACTTAGAATTACCACATGTAGGTTACTTGAAAGATCTTTAACCTTGATACCGATGAGTTGGGGAAACTCCCCCTATGTCAAAGCATGGGTCAACCAATCTTGTAGATGAGGGTATTTTTTTTTGATTGATCACTTAAAGTTGAGGATCACTTGTGGAACCATCTTCTTGATGTACTAGATACCACTTATATGAAGCCTTGTATTCCATGGGTAGGAAAGTGATATTCTCGACATATATTGCAAGAACTAGCATTAAGGTAACCACTTGTTGAATTTGTCAATTATAACCATGGGTAGGAAAGTGATATTCTCGACATATATTGCAAGAACTAGCACTAAGGTAACCACTTGTTGAATTTGTCAATTATAACCAATTCTTGAACATTTGACATCTTTATGAGCTTCTTTATTATTGACTTTAACTAAAATATTTTGCCCATAACTTTCAAGTCTGGTTTGAACCAATGACAAGCTTCTTCATACCTCACTAGAAGGGTTATCTTGCCAATGTTGTACTTGTCACTTATGTGCAATCCAAAATAGATCAAGTACTTGGGTTCACTAGCTCATGAACAAAACCATATTCGTACTACTAGATCAAATAACCAATCAAGCAATAGTGGTAGATTATGAATTATAAACATTTTATTTGTCATGCATGATCCTAGTAAGCATGTACTATATGCACTAACCGCATACTAGTAAGGAATGAAATGATCATGCACATTACAATGATACCTTTGCTATGATGGAATAGAGGATAGTCATTTAGATTCTAATTTCATTACTCCAATAGCAATGTGAAGTCTAGTTATAAGCTTGATGAAGTCGATAGAAACCCATTAGAATTTCATGCTTCATCCATATGAATTGAGAACCCATTATGATCAAGTGCACTCTTCTTGTTGTGGTTGGCTTGCTTCTTCTTTTGGTCTTGATGCTTGCATGAGTGAATACCACTTGTAATATCACTTGATTTGTCATGTATTGCTCTCTGTTGGCTGTTGCTTGCTTTCTTGAACCCTTTTAATTGCTTCAACTAAGCATCGTCTCCAATAATCCTTAGATCACCACTTCCATATTAGTCTTCCAAGTATCCCACTTGGTTTACCCACTCATGGGAAGCATGCCCCCTCGAGGAGAAGTGATCTCTCCAAGAACTATCCTTGATATTCACTTGAATTGCCTTCATTTGATTGATCATATACTCATCTTGATGAATAATCTTCAATTCTTCTTTAAGTCCTTCTCTTTGTTGTTTAAGTTATTTTCTTTCTTCCAAATGATCTTCAATTGTCACTAGAACATAAACTTCCATCTTGCTCATGATCTTGATCTTGATCTTTAATTTGAGTACCAAATGTTGTAACAAATACTCTCTCCAATCAAATGACCTTGTACTCATTTCTTGTTATGCTTATAGATTAGATCAAAACCAAACATAGGTTCCTCAACCACTTATAATCATGATTCCAACTTGAGGACCTTTCGATTTGAGTGACTTATGATTTATCTAAAGTTTGTCACTTTTCTGGCAGATTCTGTATCCTTCAAAGAATGATCCATATCTCCCAAATTATAAATTCAAATGCCATGAAATTTGGTGGAGATGTGAAACACTAAGTCTTATAGTAGCTGTAAAAATTTGAGCTTCATTGGCCTCTTAGGTTGCTACCAGATTTCACATCTTCCCATATTTCTACATGCTGAAAACTGCTGCACTAAGCTGACAAGACCTACTCCAAAACTGAAGTGATCCTTATCCAATTCTCATGAAATTTGTAAAACATCGTGTATCATAAGCGTAGAACATGTATACCAAATTTCAAGTCATTCCTAATAGATTTAATTCATAAATCATGGCTATCTTCACAGCTAGCTCAGATTTTGAATAATGAACATATTTATGCAAATTTAGCTATGTTTTCTCAAAAGTAAATCAAACTTGGTTTCAACTTGTTTGAATACCAAAACAAGACATAGATCCATTTATATCACTCACTAAAAGTCATCTTGTGATCATATCCATCCAAATAAATCCAAATTTGACTACTAGGCATTTAATCCATTCAAACATCTCATAGCAAGCAACATGTGCATATATATCTAATTCAATCAACTCATATGCACCCAAAAGAACTAGATCAACTATGGATATACCTTGATAGCTCATGATCATCCAAAGCAAGCTTCTACTCAAATATTTGCAGGCCATCAACTTTGGACTTCACTTATCATGACTTAGCATTGGGTTGAGATAAGCACTAAGCTTAAATACTTGACTCAATCAAATGATGAATGATACGAAATCAATTAAATCAAGTCTCCAATGCCATGGTACCTACAAATATTCAACCACTTTTTGATGGTACCCAAACTAGTTTGAGTCCTCTCAAGTTAGGAGCAACATACTTAGACAATGCCTTAGTATGAGTAGCGGGATGTTTTGCCATATCAACCGTAGAGGTACCATCACCATCCTTCCTAAGCATATTATTTGCAAGAATTGAAATGGTATTAGGAGTTTTACCTAGGGGACATGAATGAGCCATGTGTCCCCTTTTCCAGCATGAGTAGCATCTTCTCTTTGGTTGAGCCTTTTCGTCCTTGCTCATGTGATGCTTCTCATTGCCTTGCCTCTCATGATTTGCTTGAGCCTTCTTCTCAAGCTTGGTAGGACACCCCAAGGCAAAGTGTCCCATATCTCCACATTCAAAGCACTTCATGTGAGCCAAATTCCTCTTCTCTTGACTCTTGCTTATCATCATCTTGTTGGCATCATGGATATGAGTTTGATGCCTTCCATAAGCTCTTCCACCCCTTCTTGTTTTCTTCTTCATCTTCAAGTCATCAACTTTTTCTTCATGGTTGATTTTGACTTGATATTGGGGCTTTTTTTCTTGATTAACTTGTGGCTTTTCTTGAGTTAGGCAAGCATTTGCAAGATGTCCCATTTCATGGCATAGATAGCACATGAAATGAGATAACTTTTCCTCTTCTCGCCTCTTTATCTTCAATGCCAACTTTCTTGCTCCTTTGGTCAACTTATTCATTCTGTATCCAAGACCACTCTTGTCATTGAGGCTTCTTGGATTCTTCAATAATTTCCCAAAGAGGACCTTGGAGTTGTAACACCTCTCTAACTTGTTGCTCAACTTCTCCACTTTCTTTTTGAGCTCATTGTTCTCCTTCAAAAGGTTAGTCTCATAAGACATAGAGGAATAACAAGCATCTAAATGTGAAGAACATGCAAAGATAATATATGATCGCAAGAGGTGGATACATGCTTCTTCCCTACATCACAAGGGTTAGTAACAATATATGATTGATCATTTGTCCCATGTGATGAGCTCTCACTAGATTTAATATTATCATTGGAAAACTTCTTAGTGAGAAAAGCATGTAACAAATTATCATGAGCAACACTTAGTTTCTCATGAGCCAATTTTAGCACATCATGTGAACAAGTAGTAACATAAAGTAGATGCTCTTGTTGTTCACATGTTGTCTTTAGAAAAGAGTTTTCATTTTCCAATTTCATTGTTTTAGCTTTCTCATTTTCTAAAGACATGGTCATGCTAGCAAGTCTACTAACAAGCTCATCATATGAAGCATGATCAATCACATTGCAACTTGATACCTTTGTGTCACCTTGTGACATGAAGCAATATGATGACGTAGGAGAGCTTGTTGTAGCATCGTCATTAGAGCATGAACCATCATCATTTCCATCAAGTGTGCTTGAGGTAGCCTCAACACTTTCATCACTCAAGGCCTCATCATCCATCTTGTCAAGTGATCTTGTGGTAGATAGATCATCATCATCACTTGACCATGAGGTGGTGCAATCCTCAACAATAACCTTATTGTGGTCATGCTCAACAACCTCATGCGCCATCACCTTGGCCTCAACCTCCTTGTACTTGCCATCATCCCAAGTGGAGGCATCACCATAGGTGTGCTTGATGTTCTCCCACAACACATGTGCGGACACCCTAGTGTACACCTTATCAAACACATCAAAGCTCAAAGATTTGATTAGATATAAGAGAGCATTTGAATCAAGTGCATAGAGATCCTTTCGAGCTTCGGTGAGGTTCTCTTTGTCTAACACATGGGTGAGACCATTTGTGATAACCCACCAAGCCATAGGTCTCATGGCACAAAAATGATCAAGCATGTGGTGTTTCCACCGTGCAAAGTGTGTGCCATCAAATATATGTGTGTCACAAAGACAAGCATCATCAAACCCTCTAGTTGCCATCCTCTCGGGCCGGTTAAGACCACTAAAATGAGAGACCTAGCTCCGATGCCACATGTAAGGTCGAGATGGACTAGAGGGCGGTGAATTGTCCTTTCTAAAAACTTATCGTATCGGCTAACCAAAATAATTGTAGAATTAAACTAAATAGTCTAACCAAGACTTCACCCCTCTAACTATGACTCTAGATGCACCTTGATAAAAGATCATAAGCAAGAATTTAAGGTGTTAATCTAGCTAGTGCTCTTCTAATCAAGTCTAGCTTGCAAGGTCACACCAACCTAAGCAACTAGTACTTTAACAACCAAGGGAGCACTTATACAATTCTAATGAGCAAAAAGCACAAAGCCAACCTAAGCTCACTAGATGCTCAAGGACAAAGTTACCCAAACCGAACCCATGAGCTCAATTACTTAGCTACACAAACTAAGCAAAGCGAGAGATAAACTTCTAGCTACACAAGTAAGAAGGCAATTAGAAAGCTACACAAGCTATCTAAATACAAGAGCAACTACACAAGCAAGATATATATATAGGAATATAAATATAAGCTTGTGAAGAGAATTGCAAACCACCGCGTAGTGTGGAACAAGATGACACAGCAATTTTTCACCTGGTTCACTTGGTTTCCACCAAGCTACGTCTAGTTGTGTCGACCACCACCCTTTTAATTCCTCCAATGTGACTCGCAAGCCAGTTGCCTCGCAAGGCACTCCCTCGCAAAGGAACCACGAGCGAACCCACACACAATTGGTTCTTCGGTATGACTCACAAGCCAGTTGCCTTTCAAGGCAAGCTCTCTCAAGAGCACCGCAAGACCCCGCTGTGTTGAGTGAGGTAACTTAACGACATGAGCAATCCACTAGCATTACTCTACACGAGCCCCGCAAGGTGAGCACCAACCTCTCACAAATCAACCTTCGGAGCACCGCACAATCTCCGTTGCGTGTCTCACGAAGTCTCTAGCCACCAAGCCGTCTAGGAGGTGGCAACCTCCAAGAGTAACAAACTTGCAAGCTTGCAACATGAACACCTAGTGCCACACAATGCTATCTCTCAAAGCAATCACACTAGAATCGCTCACTCACACTATCAAATGATCTCCTATCAAGCATATATGAGTTAGAGGGCTCCCAAGCACCACAAAGCAAGCCACCAAGGCCCTTGTGTGCTCAGCAACATCAAATGGCCGGCCACCCCTCTTATTTATAGCCCCCATGGGCTAAAGAGCCATTACATTCAAATTCAGGTGGCCTACCGGAACTTTCGGTGAAGCCCTACTGGAACTTCCGGTCAGAACAAATATAGCCGTTGTGAAAGATTCCCCAGAAAAAGCATACTTCGGACGCCTACCGGAACTTCCGGTCACCTAACCAAAACTTCCGGTCGTCCACCGGAACTCCACCGGAACTTCCGGTCGTGAACTGGAAGTTATTCGGGGTGCGCGGTTGCTCGGGCTGGGCTAACCGGATCTTCCGGTGCAGGCCCATCGAAACTTCCGCTGGTCCAGCATCACCCCGCACTAAAATAGGCATATCTCTTAGCTCTTAACTCCGTTTTCAATGATCTTGGACTCTATGGAAATCTTATTCAGAGGGATACACAACCCACATAGCCACTTGATCGAAAACACAAAGGATGAAAGTAGTTTTCCAATCCAAGGGTCATCAACTCTCTTTTTCAACGCAAGAGTTCGCGAAAACATCTCCAACACCTTCTCGTTTGCAAACGTGCCAACACCACCAAGTGTACATCACCATGTGCATGTGTGTTAGCATTTTCACAATCATTTTCAAAGGATTTTCTCTTGATCTCACAATGCCACTTGATGCTAGCAACATTGCAATGTTAGATCGCTCAAGTGGCACTAGATGACCGATATGCAAACTCGTTTGCCCCTCTTGATAGTACGGCCTATAAAGCCTAAATCTGATCATCAACTTCTCTAAACACCTCATGACTGGTGAAATAAAATGCCCTAGCTTATACCTTTGCCTTGCATCTTCATTTCCACCGTCACCTCCAATGTGCCAATGCACCGCGTGCATGATACGTTCAACAAATGATATGATTCAATTCACATCATCACATAACCGTCTTGATCCATCGATCTTGACTTCACTTGCTCTTCTCCGTTGCGTTGGTCCATCGATGCCAAGTCTTGCCCAAACTTCACCGTCGCACGGTCCTTCGCTTCGAAGCCTCAACTTGCCCTTCACACTTGCAACCGGTCCTTCGAGTCAAGCCTCATCTTGATCTTCACCATGCTTAGGTCACATGACTCCATGTCATGTCTCATATGCAATAAGCTCCTTCAACATGTAACCCTCTAGGTCCATCAATCCTTGACTTTACTTGCTCTTCACCATTGGGGCGGTTCATCAGCGCCAAGTCTTGATCTTCACCTCTTGGTCACATACAAGTACCTGTGGACTAATCCTGTGTATCTCAACCATATACATATTAGTCCACCTAAAATTGTCACTCAATTACCAAAACCAAATATGGGACTTTCAGCGGCGGCTCGGGGATTGCACCCCTGCTCCTGTGCGCGCGCATGCGCCTAGGGCGCTAGCTGCCCGCGGTTCACGGTAACAGCGGAAGCTGGGCCCTTCTCTTGGCCCGGGGTTGGCCAATTTCTTTCACTTTTTCTTGGACCGTCGTTATACTTGTTACAACATATATGTATGAAACAAATATGATTCATTTGAAATATAACATTGAGTCTTGTATCATGTATATACAGATTTAGAAAATGGCATATTTTATACAGGGACAATAGGAGTACAAAAGTAAGGTGTGGTGCTTGATTGACAGCTGTGATGGTAGGGAGACGCTGATCTTGCATATGTGTGCAATCCTTAGGTCAAACCTAAGATAGGAAGAGTTGTGTTAGGAAACAACTAATTGTGTTCATGTAGAAAATATTGTGCTATGTGTAAGTTAATAATCTCCATAATACATTGATTGTAGCAAACTAAATGTACACGTTCATGATATCCTAGGAAAGGAAGAAATTGGGAAGGCAACATCCGACTTCGTCCGAGGGAGACGAGAACTTTCTTATCCCTGCATGTCCTTGATATGGTTTCAGATGTGATTAAGGGGCACTGGCCGGGGCACGGACACTTGGACAATGCAGTCGGCATGGCTGTACGAAAGATCAGGTATCAGGATGACAGGATCAGCTATAATGGTTGAGCAACAATAACATGGAAAACTTTAGTTTCATTTATTTGTAATAAAAGAAACCATCTTAGACACCATGAACAGAGCATATCTATCATCGCTGTTTTTTTTTTAATTTCTGAACGGTTCAACTGCATTTGTAGTATCTTATGGTCTGAAGATTAAAGACCATATATCCATCATCGCTAGCGATCGTAATAGAACTGCAGGAATATAGCACGGACAAATGAGCTGCTTTGAACCATAAGGAAGTCGAAAATAGTTAACAATCTTTGTATATCATTGTTCACTTGCTTCACAGATCATCAGTATGTGGTCTACGCACAGGCAGGATTAATGTGCTGAACCGGAAAAGAGCGAGGATGGTAGTTCTGACAAAGCATGTCTAAATGGAAAACACGTACATACGCTGAAAACGGGCCTTACGTTTGTGCGTGTACTTGAATGCGCAAAAGGATGATTTGATGCTTGAAACCTTGTAGCTTGTACTTTGTAATGTAAAAAAAATCCTCCATTGGAGCGGCTTCTCCGCAATGGTCAATCAATTATTATTAATTAACTTTTTAAAAATGGCTTGTTTCGATCAGGAGCAATGTGGGTGGGTATGGTCTCGTCGCATCACGTACATGCCGCAGAAAAGTCCGAGTCATCCGTGCAGCCGCGTCGTCAAGCTCCCATTGGCCCATTGGCCATTTCCAGTAGCTTTCTTCTTCATCCATTTTCACTTTCTGCGCGCTGCCGGTGCTCGGTGGTACGTTTTTCTTTGTTTTCGCCAATTTTCTTTTGGACTGAGACGTGATGTGTGACTCCCTTGCCTTGCGATGCAAAGCAAAAACAAGCCCGGTCGGTACGGCGAACAAGGGAGAATTGCTTATTTAACCCTGAAAAAAGTTCACTTACTTATTTGGTTTTTTTTAAAGTTATCTGTTTGGTCTCAAAGTAAAATTTTATTATTTATTTGGCTTTCTGTTACATCCACCAGCTCTTTTCGGTTCCCCACTCCGACATATGAAAAATACTAAGTTACCCCTCACCCATCCAGTTTCCCACACCGCCTGCCCGAGTCCCCTTTGGCCCTCGACGGTTCCCTTCTCCTTCCCCGACTGCTCCCAACAAAAGTATTCATACATATACTAATAATACTTAGGTGTATGTAGTCGGCGCAAAGAAATTGAGTGTAAAATTTTGTTTTTTAATATGTGGTGAACGCATATGTATATGGGCCATATATAATAAGAAAATCCACTAAGCATATTTGAATAAGTATGTGCACATACTGCATTTCTCAGACCGGACCAACAATTTTGTTATAACAAGCTTTTGTCCTCTTTTCAGATGTTACCAGCTCATCGATTGGATGCCAAAAAAAAAACCAATAGAATAATGCACCATTGCCACCGCATACCAATAAATTAAAAGAGTTTGCAGTCCGTCATTTTCTAAAAACAGTATGTATTTGCATACTGTCTTGTGATGAAGAAAAGTATATATATATACATACTCCTTTTTAAAAAGTATGGATAAATACTCTAAAGAAAAAAAGTATTGATACATACTTCTTTTTAAAAAGTATGGAAAAATACACTCATAGTACTTTTGAATTGATGTATGCATGCATACTTCTATCGGTGTGTATTCAACGAATTTGATGTAAAAGCATGTATGCACGAATACAACCATCATATAAATGTATGCAGACTCATGAGAGTACATAAAACTCTACTCAACATATACATTAAACAAGAAAGACTTTGTTTTTTAGCGTAGCGGCAAAACAGACTTTTACATGGCACTTAACCCGTTAACACCTCCAAAGTAGCGAAAGGTCAAATAAGTAATAAAATTTTACTTTGAAGCCAAATAAATAATTTTTTAAAAAAAATCAAATAAGTAAGCAAACCTTTTTCAAGCCGTGGTGCCGCACCGTGCACGTGGAAGCACTCGCAACGGAGGGGTCAGGGGTGAATAATGAGGCGTGGGAGGGGGAAAAAAGTCGTGTCGTGCGCCGTGGTGTGGGTCACATGTTCCGGCCACTTTTCCGTCCATGGAACGGAACAAAAACGAGAGTTATACGTATGCTCCCATGCATGCACCGGCACCGGAAAGGCACCACGCCAGGATGTGCAACCCGGTCAGGGCCAGCTGCCAGATTTCTCAGTATTGGACATTGCCACATCTCGAGTACTACGTTACAACAAGTGTGTGCATTACCATTACCAGGTAACGCTGCCACGTTGGTAATCATCGGACTCTAAAGTGTATAAGGGTATGTTTAGAAACCGCTTCGCTCCAACAAGTGTGTGCTTTATTTCTGACATCGCTAGTCAAATAAGACAACTCTATGAACTCTGCTCTAGAAAAAAAAAGATAGAGTTGAGAGCCAAATTCAGGTATTTTTTTGAGGCCTTACATGTTTTTTTTTGTTTGGAGAAATTGAAGGCACTGTTCAAGTTAGGAAGCTGCCTGATCGAGTAGGCCGTTTTATCGTTACTAGTATAATATCCGTGCGTTGCCATGATTTCATCTAAGGGACACTTTGAAACGATCAGACACGATGAGATTTTTTTCATAATTTTTGTTTCACGTGATTGTATATGACCATAAATCATATTACGAATGGCAAGAAGAATTTGATAGTGCTGCTGGTACTAAACATTTCGCCAGAACCAATTAAGATGCATCAGCTTCTCAGGTACTAAATATGCTCGCAAAAAAAAAAACAAATAATGCGGAACCAGGCAACCAGCCCTTTCACCTGCAGCCTATCTACTCGCTGGGCCGTTTTGTCTTCTTCATGGGCTGGGCCAACTCGATCACCATTGTTCAAGTTAGGAAGCTGCCTGGTCGAGTAGGCCGGACAGGGTTAGTGAGTGTACCAGACTCCACTGGACTGAGACGCACCTCCACCGCCACCACGGCACACCACCTGCTATCCGCCCAGAGCCTCTTCGTCACGTGGAGCGGAGGTCGGCCGACTGGCCGCCGACGAGCGACGACGTCTCGGACGTTCGATTCCACACACGAATGGCCTAATCCCGCCGCCACCTCGCTGACCGTCCTGGCTGCAGCAGCACTTCCTCTTCACCGGCAATGGACGATGGTGGACGGCGACAGTCGCTGGTTCGGCGCTCGTTGAATCCAGGCCGGCTGGTTCACCTAAAATAGTATCAACAGTTATGATTCCGAATAAGTATACTAGAAAAATATATTCCATTCCAAATAAATATTTTTCATGATAAATCTAATGATACTTATTTCCTGGGATAAAGGGAGTAGCAAGTTTAGTTCCACCCACATTATATTCCTCCATAGAACAACCAAGGAGAGTTCAGTTCTGTATTAGAACTCTTGAATCTTGATACGGAAAGCATTCTTGAAGCTCAAGTATTGCATTTAAGCTAGTTGAATTAATGTCTAGTCCTTGAATCCTTGGATTCAACTCTACAGAGTTGTTTCGACTTGAGGGCCACTTTGGATCCTTGCATTGGTGAAGCCCATTTTTTTTTCTTTTCAAACTAACCCATTCTGTCATACTAATATATTGGTTATGATTTATGTCATACCATTTTACATTGTCAATTGCTCTTGATTGTAACTGGAAATTGACCTCTTAATTCTACTGGAAAATAACCTGTTTGATAACTATCCCATATTTTATTCAGTCGTCAAACTTCTTAGCAATTGAGGATTATGTTGCAAAATTTGAAATCTCTGCTAGTTATGTATCCTTAGAGTCCCCTAAAAAAAATATATTATGAACTATGAAGATTATTTAAGATGTTTCATGGGTGCAAGTACTATATCAATTTGTTTCCTTTCAAGTACTGGTCTGTAATTTAACACTAACTCTTTCCTGCATTATGTGCCTTTCAGGTGATAACGAGATTTCTATAGTTGGTATTTCTACTACTGGAATAAAATGGGTCTTCCTGAAAATGAGCTACGAGGATACATTGAGGATAATGGCAAACCAATGTGGACACCACATAACAATCACAACATAAGGTATTTCAAAGAAGAAGAAATAAGAATAATCACTAACAACTATGACACTCTCCTTGGGAAAGGGGGATTTGGAGAAGTTTATAAAGGGGTTCTTGATGATAACAGTTCAGTTGCTGTAAAGAGGTACATCCATAGTGTAAAGGAGAACTTTGCCAAATAAGTGATTGTCCATTGCCAAATCAATCACCGGAATGTAGTTAGACTCATTGGTTGTTGTATAGGTGAAAATGCACTAATGATAGTGACTGAATATATCTCTAAAGGAAATCTCAGTGATATTCTTCACTGCAGTGATATTTCCATATCTTTGGAAACACGATTGGGTATTGCTATAGGGTGTGCAGAAGCATTAAGCTATATGATTCACAAATGTATGGGCAAGTCATCCATGGAGACATTAAGCCTGCCAACATACTTCTTGATGACAACCTCAATGCAAAAATATCAGACTTTGGGATATCAAAGTTACTTTCAACAGATACCTTATACACCTCACATGTAATAGGGAGTATAGGGTATATGGATCCTTTGTTTGCACGGAATGGACGTCTCACATCAAAGAGTGATGTTTATAGTTTTGGAGTTGTTCTCTTGGAACTGATTACTAGAAGAAAGGCTGTCGATGGTGCTAAAATCGATCATATTCTTATTGAAAACTTTGCTCAAGCTCTAGCAAAACAAAAGAAGATACGCAGATTTTATGATGTAAAAGTTGCAGATGAGAACAATTTGAGGATTCTTGATGGAATTGGGAAGCTAGCAGGAAAATGCTTAGCAATGGACCTGTAGAAACGTCCAGAAATGAAAGATGTTGCAGAACGCCTTCAAAAGCTTAGAAAAGCTCACTATCATCCACAAGAAAAAATACCTTTGTTTAGCTGGGTATGGATAAGCAAACAACCACCCCAAAATATGGTCCCTATTGACAAGCACTTCCATGTGAATCAAGTTATCAAAGCAGAGGTACAAGCACAGAACATTAGTGAAGTAGATAAAGATGTGCATAATAATAGAAATCAAGTCATCAGAGAGGTACAAGCACAGAAAGTCAATAGAGTAGATAAAGATGTGCATAATAATGGAAATCAAGTTATCAAAGCAGAGGTACAAGCACAGAAAGTTAGTGAAGTAGATAAAGATGTGCATAATAATGGAAATCAAGTTACCAAAGCAGAGGTACAAGCACAGAAAGTCAGTGAAGTAGATAGAGATGTGCATAATAATGTCACAGTACTAAGAAAAAGGAGTCCAAGGCTCTACAGTTTTGGTTCATCGCATGGGAAAGAATTAGACGAGCTATTGAAAGCATATGCTGATGTTCTTGGGAAAGGCAAATGTGCATCGACATACAAGACTGTACTGGATGATGGTTCCACGTTAGTTGTAAAGAGACTGAAGAGTGAATATTTGAAAGATATGCAAGAGGCAGTGTTCAAGGAACGAATAGCAGCAATAGGAACAATTGAGCATGAACTTGTAGTCCCACTACGTTAGTTCTACTACAGCAAGGACGAGAAGCTACTGGTGTATGATTACTTTCCCAATGGTAGCCTAACTTCAAATCTTCATGGTAATATACTGTTCATGAGTCGGATCCACCTTGCTTTTGGTAATTATGCAGTAATTCATGTCAAGATTCATAATAAAAATACCAATAAAATTAATTTATAATGAATTTGTTTTGAGCAGAAGGTTTTGTTGCAAGATATTCTATATGTAGCTTGTGACTATACTTTATTCACACATGATTAGTTTTGCAGGAAAAAATGTGGCCTCATTAGGCTGGGAGACTCGATCAGCCATTGCACTCTCTGTAGCTCGTGTTGTTGCCTACATCCACTCAATCAATGGTGCTGCTGCGTCCCATGGCAACCTCAACTCCTCCAACATTGTTCTTACAGGGAGCTATGAGGCACGTGTCTCAGAACATGGCCTCAAAACTCTTGTCAGTGCCCCAACACTAGTTATCGACAACAACATTACACAAAAGGATGATGTGCACAACTTTGGTGTCATTCTACTTGAGATGCTCACAGGCTATTCAGCAATCCTCAATCACGAGACAGATTTGGTCGAATGGCTTTTGTCAATCCCACGTGAGGACTGGGTAGCGCAAGCATTCGATAAGAAGCTCCTTACAGATAACACTGTGGTGGAGGAGCTGGTTCAGCTTCTCAACAATGTCAGAAGTTGCTCAACAGATTGAGAGAATACTGAGTGGGGGCTCCGCCAACCTTGGTGGACCTGATGCTGCTGATCCCTCCCTCCCTGGCGGCTCCGGCTTAGTCTTCACCTTTAGCGCGACGTCTGAGGAGCACAAGAGCGCTGCCCGCAAGCGCTGCATTCGTCGCAAGCGTGCTGTGGACAGGTTGGCAGAGAAGGAGTTGCCAACCTTTGAACATCCAGCTGATCGCGCCTCTCGTGTCTAGGCAGCCGGCGTTGATTTCTCTGGTACGTCCCGCCGTCTCCGCAAAGCCCTCCTTAAAGTTAAATCTCACCTCCTTACTGATTGCTATCCCTCTTCAGGTATCGAGGATGTTCTTGAAGAGGTGGCCCTGGCCATTCTCAAGGGTGCTGGGGCCTCGATGCCTGAAGATGGTCCCATTTTTTTCCAGGGGCCGCTTTATCAAGAATCGTCTCCAGAAGTAGTTTCTGAGATGGTTCAACATTCTATAGAAGAAACCGATTTCTGGACTCAGTTGCCTGATATAATTAGAAAAGGTAAATATGCACCTGCTGAGGTTCTTGGGAAAAGTAAATATGCAACGACATACAAGACAGCACTGCAGGAAGATTCCACATTAATTGTAAAGAGACTGGAGACTGCAGGTTTGCCGGATGTGCCAGAGGCAGTGTTCAACGAACGAATAGCAGCCATAGGAACAATTGAGCATGAGCTTATAGTCCCACTACGTCATTACTACTACAGCAAGGATGAGAAGCTAGTGGTGTATGATTATTTTCCCAATGGTAGCCTAGCTTCGAATCTTCATGGTAATATACTGTTCATGAGTTGCATCCACAAAAATAGGCTTTGCTTTTGGTAATTATATGCAATAAGTCATGTCAAGATTCATAATAAAAATAACCAATAAATTAATTTATAATGAATTTGTTTTGAGCAGAAGGTTCTGTTGCAAAATATCCTATATGTAGCTTGTGACTATGCTTTATTCACACAGGATTAGTTTTGCAGGAAAAATGTGACCTCACTAGGCTGGGGGACTCGATCAGCCCTTGCACTCTGTGTAGCTTGTGTTGTTTCCTACATCCACTCAATCAACGGTTGAAGCGTTCCCGTTGAACAGAAACTCAAATGTGATACAACTAGTCTCAGGAGGCTAGTAACACATTTATTACAACAGATAAGTCTCAGTCCAGTAGTCTTGCCAAACGAGGACAATAAAGACAAATGATAATAATAATACATCAGAACATAGCCCAGGTCCAAAGGACCCAGAAATTAAACTCTCACGTATCCATCTGACGGATCCCAATGCCACAGGCTTAGTTGGATACAGACACGACCTTACTCGTACGCAGCTTCCGGATCAAACTCCGGATCTTCCTCTGTTCAACAAAGCAAGGGTGAGTACAAAGTACTCAGCAAATCCAACCTTACCCTACGGAATGGGATAACAATATATGCATATGGATATATATCAAGGGTAAAACTTGGGGTTATTTGCATAAAGCTATCTTTTGACACATGCAAGTTTTATTTTGTAAATACCTTTACAAAAGACATATTTTTTCATATATAACAGTATTTATGAAAAGAAGGTTGTTTTCAATTTTAAGTGCTGCTGAACCCTCAGTTCCCACAACACATGGCAGTTAACCAATTTCCAAAATCACACTCACTAACACGTTCTCACTCATCCCAGCCCAACCAATTAGTGAAACCAAACCATAACCCGTCCATATACCATGGACACGTCTATTCAGATAAATTTTACGCTCTGCAGAGGTTGTACTAGCCACAAGTAGGGTACCATAACTTAACACCATAGTGAAGCACAGATCCATCAAAGCCATTACCCTCCTAGCTAATATGGCGCTCACCACGGGCACACTAAGGCAACAACATCATTATAAATTACAGCGCTTATATATATAGGTCTCATACAAATCCTCAGTAACCAACAACCCTTAGTGTCCCATTGCACACCTGCCTCCAGGTGATTGCCATATTAACTAGAGGGATTTAGACTAAGCCCTGCCGCATACAGAGTCGAGTGGTTGCACGAAAATTAAGTTAGGTGAGATGAATCATCAACGCAGTGGGTAAACACCATCTATACTGGTTCATTAACCCTTTCATATTACCCATAATTCATTCTTATGACTCACACTATTTTCCTTTTAAAATCAATGTATTTGATAAAATCATAGTGATGGGTATCCAGGATGAGTATTAAATCCTAATCATACTAAATAATAATATAACATATTATTTGCTCTTATGTTTGAACAAGGTAATTATCAGGTAATATCAATTTCAAGGATGGCTATTCAATCAGGACATAACTAAGTAGCAAAAATACTCGTACGTATATTGTACATGCAATTTAAAATGGCTTCTACGGGTTGTGTTTAAAAAATAGGATCAACATGCATCAAAGAGGAATAGGTTGGACTTGCCTCCGTCGGTGTCCTGATCTACAAACTCCTGCAAGTCGTTCGGGTCCTCGGTGCCGAACTCGCGGTACTCGCCTCCGACGTCCTCGTTCTCCGGCTCGTTCACTCCGTCAGCTAAAGTATGCGATAAGCAAACAAGTACAAATAAATAATCACATACATACAAATGAGCTCAGAAAATTATGAGATTTTATGGAAGATAGAATGTGATTTTAGATGAATTTAGAAAAAGAATCATTGGAATCAGAGTTGTTATGTGACCGTGATAAATGCACGAAATTTAATCACGTGGAAAAGGCTAAGCGCGATTAGGGAATTGTGTGCACGTGAAGTGCTTGGCTGGTAGTGCATGGCATTCTTGCATGTGTTGCTCAGGGCCCGTGCGTCATAGGCACATGCATGGGAATGGAGGAAAGCAAGCTAGCAAAGCTAATTACGAGAAAACAGGAAGGGGCACGGGTGGTGTTCGTCTTCGTTGCTCGACGTCTGCCATTGACGAGCTTCTGGAGCTCGGGAGCGGCTCGGCACAGGCAACGGAAAGGGAAGCTACTGCTTGTGGGAGGTGGAGGATGGCCTAGGGATGTTCTCTAACTACCCACCTCGGTCTGCCGTAGCTCAAGGAGGGAGATCGACAGAGAGTGGTCGTCTCTGCTCAAGAACAAAGAGCGTTCAGTCGGGAGGAGGAAGAAGACGGGCGAGTGAGTGGCTGTGGAGCTGAACGGTTCGGCGTGGTCGCGTGGAGGAGGGGTGAGCTGTGTGGCGTGTGTTGGGTTTTATAGATGGACAGGGAGGAGCTAGGCCACCGGTGCTCAACCACTTGCCACTAATGGCGTGCTGTTGTTCTTTAGGACAAGGCGAGGGGGACGAGGCGAGTTAGGCAGTTAGACAGGGCGGTGCGGCGTCTAGCAGGAAGAGGCAGCAGCTGCTTGCATGAGTTGCATGCATGCATGTATTGTGATGCTCAGGCACAGGCTAATGAGATGGTGTGAGCGGCGGCCAGCGGTGTCCAGCTCGTGGACGGTGCCTAACCTTGCATGCCATAGGTAACGAGGTGCTTTGCATGCACATATTCTTGACATGCAAATGGACGGTGCCTCATGCAAATAGACGGTGCCTAACTTGCATGCATGGTTAGAGTGATGAGGAGCTGCTGGCAAAAATGTGGATGTGCTATGTCCGCGTGTATATGGTGCACGATGCTGCTGGGGGTTGCTATTTGCACATGGTAAAAATATAGCAGGCATCTGTCGTGTTGCTGCTATGCATGGAGGAGCAAGAGGTAGTGCGAGGTGGGTCCCACGGCACTACGGGCAAGGCGACGTGGTGGGGTCCACATGTCGCGATGTCGCGTGAGGCTGCGGTCGGCGAGAGGGGTCCGGGCACGGGCGTGCCGCGGCGGCGATGGCGGTGGGGTCGGCGCACGCGCCGTTGTCGGGCATCGGGCGAGGGCGAGCAAAGAGAGAGAGGTGGGGGACGGGCGGGCGATGCAGGGGCATCGGTGCATGGAATATAATTGGAGTGAGAGAAGAAGAAGAGATATGAGGTGGATGAAAGTTTGAATGAGATGATTGAGCTCAAATGATTTATAGTTTTTCAAATATATTTTAAAATAAATTTTAATGCGAGTGATTTTGATTTATGGATTTTTTTTGGGATGTTACAACGGTGCTGCTGCGTCCCATGGCAACCTCAACTCCTCCAACATTCTTCTTAAGGGGAACTATGAGGCACGTGTCTCGGAACACGGCCTCAAAACTCTCGTCAGTGACCCAACATTAGTTACCGACAAAAACATTGCACAAAAAGATGAGGTGTACGGCTTTGGTGTCATACTGCTTGAGATGCTCACAGGCAAGTCATCACCAATCTTTGAAGATGAGCCAGATTTGCTCGATTGGGTTTTATCAATCCCCATGAGAACTGGGCAGCACAAGCATTCAACAAGAAGCTCATTACAGATAACACTGTGGTAGAGGAGCTGGTTTAGTTTCTCAAACTTCCAATTCATTGCTATGACAAGAACTCCACATTGAGACCAGCAATGTCAGAAGTTCCTCAACATATTGAGAGAATACGGAGTGGGGCTCCGCCAACCCGGGGAACTGATGCTGCTGATCCCTCCCTCACTGGCAGCTCCGTCTTTGTCTTCACCTTTAGCACGACGTCTGAGGAGGAGCACAAGAGCGCTGCCCGCAAGCGCCGCGTTCATCGCAAGTGGGCTGTGGACAAGTTGGCAAAGAAGGAGTTGCCGGCCTTTGAACATCCAGCTGATCGCACCTCTCATGTCCAGGCAGCCCGCATTGATTTCTCTGGTGCGTCCCGCCGTCTCTGCAAAGCCCTCCTTAAATCTCACCTCCTTATTGATTGCTGTCCCTCTTCAGGTATTGAGGATGCTCTTCAAAAGGTGGCCCTGGCCATTCTCAAGGGTGCTAGCGCCTCGGCGCCTGAAGAGGCTGTTGGCAAGACCGGCCCAGCCCAGGATGACTACCCAGCATCAAGCTCAAGCAAGCATGGAGATGGGCCATCATCTACTGGTCCGCCAAGGCTGAAGCGTGTCTTCCGCCCAACTCGAAGACAGTAGGCCCTGAATGGGAAACTGATACTACCTTTGTCCCCGAAATCATGTAAACGTGGCATTTCCATGTTCGGTGGTTGAGCCATCTGTGGCCTGATGGTTGAAGACACTGTCCACTTCATCCATGGTAATGTCATACATGTGCATGTCCTCCTCCATGTCTGCAAAGAACGAATGATTGGATGCAAAGCAAAACCCAAGGGTAATTGTTTAGTGAATATTGTAATCTCAGATCTTATGTTTTTATTTTGCGTGCATTTGTAGGAGTGATTCAATAATTCTTTTTATTGTGCATAATTATGAAAAGCATAGGACAACATACTCTCTTGCATTTCTTCATATTGGGCATAAGCTTGCAAATTGAGATTAAAATCATCTTGTCCATCAGGAAGAGCAAAGGCGACATCCTCATCTACTTGTTGCTCAATATCAGTAGGCTACACATTTAGGTCTGGTATGGCCTCTCCAATTGCTTGGTGTGCATCATCACTAGACAGCATGTTGAGGTCAGGAATGGACTCTCAAATTGCTTGATGTTCATCATCAGTAGGTTGCATGTTGAGATCAAGTATGGCCTCTCCAATTGTTTGGTGTTCATCTTGAGCATGCACTACAATGAGGAAAATCACAAATATATATAGCATATAGCCATTTTAATTGTTGTAGAGATGATAGAGATGAAGTCATGAAATAACTTACTTGAACTGACTCCTTCATTTTGGCCTCCAGGAACCTCACCTCCAAAAAGTTGTTCCTCTTCCAGTGGCCCCTCATTCAGGTCTGATAAGGCTCCATCGAATGGGAGTGGTAGTTTATTTGGTGGCTCCTCATCCATGTTCGTGGAGGCCTCTCCTTGATCTGGTTGTTTTGAGTTGAGATCAAAGATCATGGCTAGGAGAGCAAAGACCATGTGCTTCGTGAGCAGCAAATGGAAGGAGATGAGTTTCTGGTGGCCTTCGAGCTTTTGTAGCGTGTCAAACTAGCGGGAACTTTGAAATTTGAAATGTGTGGTCATGGTTATGTGTGGCGGGAACGTGTACGGTGTGTGTGTGGCTATTGTTGGCCCACGTGGTATCCTCAAGTGTTGTGAACCTTTGGAGAATTCTCTAGATGCATTAGTGGCTACTGTGAACTCTAATGTGTTGTGTTGGGAAACAAACCAAAGTAGGGGCACATGCGTAATTTTGCATCTTTGTTATTTCTGCCTTGAAACTCAAAATTCACAAGAGCTTAGGGACGGAGTGTAACACCTTTGGTGTTATATTAACTAAAACATGCCATGTCATCATATGCATTGCAAAGCATTCATGATTAGGTCAACCTTAATGTGCATCACCTAAAATAAATTTACATTTCATAGGTTGTTTGTGTTTCTGAATTAATGTGTCACATGAAATCATAAAAATTTGTTTTCGAATGTCACCCAAATACTTGATTTATGCCCTGTGTACCTTGAGGTGTAAACTGTGTTTACACTAGTGTCAGGCATGGTGTATAAAGTCAAGTCTAACATTTAAAATCAAACTCCAAGTTTGGATTTAGATTTGGTTTCCAAATTTGAATTCAAATAGGGAGTCTATTAAAAATATTTTCAAAAGTCAACTTGGTCAATCAAGGGTACTATTGGGTCATTGACCTAAAAATGCCTTTCGATGATGCTTGTAATCATTAATTAACAACCAATTAATTTAAAAACCAAATCGAGTTTAAATTTGGTTTTAGAAACTCTAATTTCAAAACCTTGTTTTATTCCCATTTTCTACAATTCAAAATATATAAAGAATTTTGGTATACTCTCAAAATATAGTTTGTAGATCCTGACAAGAGCTACAATTTTGGTATTCAAAGTTTTCAAGTTTCCAAAAAGAATTTCAAATAAATTTGAAAATACAGTTTTCCAGCATTTGTCCCCTTTTGATTTTAAAACCATAATTCAAAATTTATGCATAATTTGGGAAACTTTGTATATGAAAAATGTTTGATTTGAAAAGTTAAGCATTTCATAGATTTGAAGATTTTCAAGTTTTATTGAAAAATCAAAAGTAATTTCAAATATTTGTTTTTAGGGTTTTGTCCCCTTTTGAATTTGAATTCATATTTCAAAAACAAAGTAGAATTTCAAAATGTTTGTTAAATGAAAAATGTAACTCTTGAAAAATCATACAAATGATATTTTGGGATATTTTCAAGTTCTTATGTAAAATCTGGAGTAATTTGCAAATTTCTAAATAACCTCAGCTGGTACAGTACTCGATGACGACATCACCGTCCTTCTCCCCCTCTGTTCATGGTGTCGCCGTGGACGCCGCATCATACCGGCCAGCCTCCGCTACCAGCTCGCCCCAGACGCTCGAAACTTCACCGTCGCCGTGTCGCCCGCCCGTGCGTCGCCGCTAGCTTATAAATAGCAAGCCGGCCGCCGTTTTTCTTCTTCTTTTCCTCCCTGCTCTCCGTCCGACGACCTCCCTCTGCCGGCAAAATTCGCCATCGTCGCTCCATCGCTGCCCGCTTGCTCTTGCCCTTAGCTTCGCCTTGCTCTTACGCTTCGATTGAGTTTGCTCACGCCAGCTCCCGCCGCCGGAGTCGCCAGTGCGCTGTCATCTTCCTCGCGCATGGTAACCGCGCCGTCGCGAGCCATTTCACTGACGACCGCCACCACCGCTGGTTATTTTCTTTCATCTTCTTCATCATCATGATCACCTTGATCTGCTCTTGCTCATGTGCTCCATGGTTTGCTCTATGATGCATAGGACTCACCGAAACGTCATCCTCACCGCTGGAACGCCGCCGCCGCCATCCCTGCCGCCGCTGAGCTTCCACCTCCGTCCACTCCGAGCCTTCATCTTTGAACGCACCAGACCCGTGGTGAGCTCCTGAACCTGTCCATGCCCTCCGTTTGGCCCAAGTTGTGCTGTGGTCGCCGGTCACCGAGCTCGCCGGAGCTCTGCTCTGCTGCCGCCGTCGCGCGCGTAGCCGCTTACGTTAGAAGCCCGGAACGGCTTCATCTTCTGGCCTATCGCGTTCGCGTTGATGCCCCACGTATGCTTGTGCACTCGCCGTCATCGGAGGTAGCTCTAGTCGCCGTTACCGCCGCGACCACGCTCCGCCGTGCCACCATGGCCGCCGGCAAGGTAGCTCTGCTGCTCCGCTCAGCCGTCTAGCTAGCCCCTATTGCTCGCGTCGTCGAGGTGATCATGTAGGGCCAAGCCCCGTGGCCGGAGACCTCGCCGCCAGCGAGAAATCGCCGGTCAACGACGTCGGCCGGCGTGGTTAGCGCGGGAACACTGTTCCTCTTTTCTTTTTCTATTTTTAGAAAATGATTTAAATGCTATTTTCTTCCATAATTCATAATAAATCATATACGATTCCAAAAATTCTAAAAATTTTTGTGTAGGTTCTTTATGATGTCCTATTCCTAGGAAAAATATGAAATACCAATTTTGAGTAATTTTGCATATGTTAAAATTAGCTCTTTTAATTAAAAAATACATCTTCTATGATTTTTAATGAATAAAATAATTGACTTTTATTTCTAAAATTTGTTTTGCCATCTAATTAGACCAAAAACCTTTAAAAATAAAATTTTGAGCTTAATTAGACAAAATAATTTTATACCTTAATTTATGCTTTTTAAATAATTAATTAACCTTTTTAATCAGGCTTAATCATTATAGGATTTGTTTGACTTTGGGATTGATTGATGACCTTAGGTCATTAACCTTAATGACCTTTGACACTTTAATTAATTATTTACGCTTATCTTAATCATGTCATTAAGGCTTAATCAATGTTATTTCATGTGCTTAATGAACTTCATTAAAGACGTAGTTAACCCTAATGAACTTAGTAGGTAAACTTTGCTAGCTTGCAACTTTATCATGAAGGAAAGTTGTGTTCAAGCTCTTAATCTGGTTATGCATCCATCAAGCATCATGTTTATTATTCCATCATGTTGAAACATATCAGGTTTTCGCATAGCTTCCGTTAACGGAGAGTTTAACATTATCGAACCAGATCCAAGGAAGAGCAGAATCAGGAGTCGGGTGTTCATCAAGAGCCAGAGACCGTCTACCCCGATCACCAAGGCAAGCCCCGGATGCATTTAAACCCTATCCTTATTTTATAAAGTTTTTATCACTTCAGCTATGAAATATTGCATTAAGTAATAGGAGTTGAGTGATAACCCATCAATTGCATTACATGTCTTACTTCCATATTCCTTGTTACCTGTTATTCGAAAAATACGTAGTAATGCTTAGTCCTACTTAATTAGCTAGATTTTCAAAAATTAAAAGAATAAAAAAGATGAGGTTGACTTCACCCAATGGAATCATGATGATAGTTAATAAATTGAGTCCGAACGGGTAACTTGCATTGGGAAAGGAGTCCCCATGTAGTGTTTCCGTCTGTTGATGCCCTAGGTCCCGTTCGTTGGTGAATTGTGTGTATTGAGACTAGAAAAACCACATACAATAGTGTGGTATACTGTGGGTTTGAGTCCCACGTATATCGATACACTGTGGGTCGAAGATCCCATGTGTATCGTGTGGTCGGTATACTTTTGGGTTGGAGCCCATGTATATCGTGTGATCTGATATGCATGTTGGTTGGAGTCTCATGTATATCGAGATCTAGGTCCCAGCTAGGTACAATCGATTCAAATCGTCGTTGCTTCTCGGAGAAGAAGACTCGATCTCTGTTCATCATCGTAGTAACAACTTGAATGGTGATTAAGGTTTAAGAATGAAGTTGGTTGGTGATCTTGAGTTAGGGCAAGACAACTTTATTTTCTGTTATAACCAATGAGGAGTTAAAATTTGATCTACAAGAGCTTTTCTACAAAAGTCTTTGTTTCTTACAAGCCTTACCTTGTCCTTCTGGCCTGCATTCCTGAGTTTTTCCCCTCTTTTTCGTCGGGTCAGTCTTGTTGAGTACTTTTGTACTCAGGGTTTGTTGAACCCTTATTGCAGGTGAGCCCCATGAGCAGGTTTGCTTTGCATCCTGCTGCATGATAGTCTTTGAGGAAAGTGACGATGAGTAGGATGTTTGGCTCTGCGGCAGAGCGTATCGTCTAGGTATTGTAAATAAGTTATCTATCGCTACTCCACTACTACTATGGTTTGTAATACCTAAACTTATGGTTTGTAAGATTTGAACTAAATGGTTTGTAAACCTATGTTATTGTAATCCTTCCGCTTTTTTACTCTGATGTATATTATTTTGTATAAACTGTTGAAATACTGCAATGTCTCTTTGTAATGATTGATCCTACTCGGAGAATTGTGGATGCTTCGGGGATTCACCCGACAGACCTTTTAAGTTTTATGGAACACATGCACGGCTATCAGAGGTCTATTTAGACAATGATAGGTGCGTGTGGGTCATATTATTTAGGAGGTTCTGCCGCACAGAGGGAGTACTTTACCTCTCTAATTTTTCACAAAAGTCTAATTCTCCTTCCTTATCTCGAAAACCAGACATAAATACTCCCCCAACTATCAAAACCGTACACCTTGACCTCATACCGCTGCTGGAGCCACGTCGTCTTTGGGCCCATGCTAACTCAGCCCACACCGCTGCCACTCGCGGGCTTTCTTCCTTTCCTCCTACGCCTTCTCGCCGCCGTCATGCCGCCCCGCATATCATATTCTCCTTCAACCTCCGGCTATCAGCACGCAGGAGGGAAGAGGAGGCACTCGTGCAGTGCTGGGCGCAGGAGCTCGCCGCGGCCGCTTCACAGAACTGTCGTAGCCTCCGACGAGCTCAGGTGAGTGGGCACCGTGGGGTGCTCGTGGCCGGCAGGGCGGCGGCGCGGCACGCGCAGGGGCGCACGCGGCCGTGCGGCTACGGCATAAAGGGGCGCACGTGACCGTGCGGCCATGGCAAACAGGTAGCACGTGACCATGCGGCGACGGCGAACGGGGCGCACGCGGCCATGGGGCCATGGCGGCCGGAGCGTGCAGGGCGGGGCGGCGCCAGAGGTCTCGTGCTCGGCTCCGGCATCGTCAGGCCCGTTTGCGCGCTGTCCTCCAGCAAGGAGGGCGCACGTGCTCGACGGCTGCTACGAGTTCATGATGTCTGGGAGCGACGAGGCCGGCGCACTCACCTCCAGCTGTCACCTGACGTGTGGCGATCCCCGGCGGCATCGCTGCCGCGGT
Source organism: Bothriochloa decipiens (assembly GCA_023333625.1). NCBI lineage: Eukaryota > Viridiplantae > Streptophyta > Magnoliopsida > Poales > Poaceae > Bothriochloa > Bothriochloa decipiens. The sequence goes on from CM041646.1 coordinate 9,197,710, forward strand.
GGTAGTATTGCCCTCGCCGATGAACTCCTTGGTGCCCAGGTTGTTCACCAGGTCTGACTTGGTCATGCCCACGACGTAGCCGATGATGACAGCGTCTTGGCGGCCTTGTCGGGCACGAGACAGATGAAGAGCTTCGGCTGCGCGTCCAGCTTTGACTTGTCCTTCAGGTTCAGAGTAAAGCAGAGCATTTGCGTTTGCGAAACAGAGCGGCATAACTGGGATTGAAACAAAAACATAGGATCGATCGATCAAATGACTGATTGATTATTGATCAGGAAAAAAACAACTTGTGCGTTGGAGATGAGCTCCCTGAGGAAGATCTCCTTGTTCGAGTGAAGGTGTTGATGATGAGGGAGAGTACGTAGCTGGTTGATCTCAGCCTGGAACATGAATGTCTCCGTCGCCGTGCCGCCGGCCATGTGCACATCCGCAGACGCCATTGCTGCCCTGATTGTGCTCTGTATCTACGAGACTTGCTGGAGAATCGAATGCTTGTTGTCCCAGCTACAGGGAGGGCGCCGGGGAGTTCATGAGGAAGCGCTACAAGGAGGGCGGAGCCGCGATCGGCGCTCGCGGCCCGCGGAGTTGCGGGCGGCGGAGCCCGTGCTCGTGACCGACGGAGATCCTTCCTGCCATGGAGATGATGGACTGGGGCAGGCATGCTTCCACCCTGGACTGGGGCTGGTGGAGCTCGTGCTCGCAATCTGGCGGGCGAGCGCGCGGCAGCTGCGGCGAGCGCATGCGGCGGCGCGGACGAGCAAGCGGCGGCAGAAGGCGAGTGCAGCTGCGTCAACGGCCTAGCGGCGGCTCCGTCGAGCATACGGCATGGGCAAGCATCGACGACGACTCCTCCTCCAGGAAGTGGGTAACACAGGGCACGGGAGCGGCGGGTAGCGCGGCGTGAGGCAGACAGCCGCGCGGCCGTCTGGCGGTCCCCGGCACCCACCGTTGTGCGCACTCTCTCTCTCTTTCCTATGTGGGGCCCACGTACCATGCCACTCATAAACCGCTTGCAAAACAGCCGAGGGAGGTAAACTGAACCGTTTGCGAAGTTGGAGGAGGTTGGATATCCGGTTTTGCGATTGAGTGAAAAAATCAGACTTTTGCAATAGTTGAGTGATCAATAATAGACTTTTTTCTAAACTGATATATGTTCTGGAGTGTGCTCCGAATGAGGGCATGAACATCGTAACAAACACTTGAACTCTATTCTATTCGACATCGTCTCCTAGCTCTCGTTTTTCCTGCTTGCCTGCTGCTGTGGCGCCTTGCTGATCGAGATTCGATCCGCCGCTCTCTCCCCTACCAGTAGCTAGTGCTAACAGAGACCCCATGAATTACCCCTTCGTCCTGTTTGTCTGCCGTTGGCCTCGCACCGCTGCCTAGCTGCTGGCTGGCGGCTTGCGTTGCATTCAGCTTGCTTCTCTTCTTGTCTGGTTGTGTCTGATCTGGTCCAGTTTGCCGCTATTTTAGGCCCAGTTGATCGCGTGACAAACTCGGGCCGGTTTTCTCAGTTGTTGGGTTAAGCATATTCGGAATGCAAGGTGTACGCCAATGGGGCCCAATTTAATATATGGTCCGTATTCACAAATAACTGGGCCCAGAGGTACTCTCTCTAGGGAAAAAAATTAGGCCCGATTCGCCCAAGGCCTATTGCAGCCATGTCGATGTTCAGATTCTAAAAAAAAGCCATGTCGATGTTCTTCTCTGCTACTCTTTTGTGGAGAAATAAAAGAAACTTTCAAAATATGCAATTGACGTGTTGCTGTTAAACTATACAAAATTATAGGAAGTAATGGTTAAAATAGAAATGTTTGACTAAATGACTTTTTTTTTGAAACGGGGGAGTCCTCCATTTTTCACGACCGGGGAATATAGCCTGTTTTCTTATTAAGAGGAGTGAATTACAAATCAGTTACGAAAGAACCCTTATAGCGCAGATTACTGACCACTAAGATAGTAGTGAGTAACCTAGAATAACACAAGATAAAAAAAGAAAAGATACAATAGTAGTGAGTAACCTAGAATAACATAAGATAAAAAAAAAGATACAACAGAAGGAGCGACTGCCCCCAACCCGGACCTACAACTAGAGATACAACTGTGCCTGCAAAAGGGTCCAACACAATGATTTCCTATGGCAAACACCAGGCCGCGGTGGCAAAGCATCACCCAAGGAGCGAACAACAAGAAGAACAATGACGGCAAAGCATCCGCCAACGAACTAGATAAGCACGGTGGCAAAACATCCGCCAACGAACCAAGCGACCACGGCGGCAAAACGTCCGCCAACGAACCAAGTAACCACAGCAGCAAAGCATCCGCCAACGAGCCAAACAACCACGGCGGCAAAGCATCCGCCAAGAAAGCTAACGGCAAAGCATCTGCAAGCAACGACGTCGGCGAGGTCAATCGCAGCAGGACAACCCTTGCATTGGCACACAAGAAGCACGACAGGCACAGTAGGAACTCCTCAGCAAGCAGTGGCAAGATGGAAAAGGCTAGCGACGCCGGGAACACCGGGCGGAGGGTCAGGGCGAAGAGCTGCAGTGTCGCTCCAACGAGGCCTTCAAGAATAAAATCGACATCCCTAGACACCAACCAAGTTGGGGAGCAGTCAAGCGGGACTTTCGTCCCCCGCCCGGTCCAGACGAAGACCCTTCGACGACGCCTCCAAGGAGGTAGATGACGCACGTCGCGCCACCGTCGCCGGCCCAGAAAAAACAGGCAGGGTTTTCACCCCGTATCGTGCCATGGACGCAAGGCGCTCAGCTGCAACAACTTCACACCACCCGACCGCAGACCAGCGACAGCAGCAGCAGACCAGGCGCAAACCAGTCACCCAGGATCACCCACACGCCGGAACACAGTGGCTGCGCCACCAGCCGCTGCAAGAAGCCATCGAACCGGGACGGCGGTGGTCAGATCCGGCCCAAGAAGGCCCGGATCCACCATGCCAGTCGGCCGGTTCACCAGTGAAGGCCCGCCGCCGGGAGCACGAGCGCTCCCGAGGCCGCGCCCAGCTGGAGTATGTCGTCCCCCTGAGAAGTCGGCAGCCAAGAGACGCAGACGACGGATTTGGGCCCAAAAGACCCAGATCAGGCCCGCCGTCGCCAGACCCGGTCATCGGCGCAAGCATGGCGGCCACCGCCGGGGAAGACGACGTGGCCCCGTCAGTTACCGGATCCAGCCAGGGAGTGACCGGATCCAGCCGGCAAACGACGCCAGCGCGCTGGACGGCCCGCCGCCAAACCCGGCCACCGGCGCAGGCACGCCGACCGCCGCCGAGGGGAGACGCCCGGGCACTGCCAGGCACCGGATCCGGCCAGAGATGGACTAGATTCGACCGCCAGCCACCGCCAGCTCACCGGACGACAAGGCTAGGGTTAGGGTTGGGGGTGGAGGGGCAGGGCACGGGGGGAGCTTGGGGAGGAGGAACGCAGACGGTTTCCACCTTTGCGGGACCGCTGCTGGCCGCCACCGCCGTGCCGGGGACGGCGACGGCGGCCGAAGAGGAGACCAGGAGAGGGGTGCGGTGGCGCTGGGGAGGGTGCCCGCCCGAGCCGCCCCCGGGAGAGCGGCGCGGGGGGAGTCCTCCATCAAGATACACAAAGTTCACCTATCATTGATTGAGTAATACACCAACGTCAATGTAACATTAAAATAGATTTATTAAGCTCTAAACATGGATAATTTAATTGGGAGATGTAGACGTTAGTCAAGGCTACAAACTTACGAACTTACGGGGTATGAAAGTAGGTTAGTTTTTAGATATTGAACGACCCGAGGAAGTAGTTTAAATTGGCTGAACACAGTGACATGATGCATTGGATGGTACTTTAATACCCCATAGCTCGGTCTACACTCTTTCTCCTAGTCCGAAGCACTACACTCTTTCTCCTAGTCCGAAGCATTGACATCAGACCAACTCGGCCACCCCATCCAAGCTGCCACCGGCTCCTCACCGGCAATCTGTTTTTTTTAGCCTCAACTCTTCGGTACACAAGTGACTGAGAGATATCCAAAGTTATCCAGACTTCGAACGTGACGGGCATGTCACCCTAACAATCATGGTGCATTCACCATAGAGATAATAGAAATTAAGAACTATTGTTCCCGGATGAGGCACCCTGCGCTGGTCAGCGCTCTAAAGTCGGTGGGCTGCCCGAACTCCGTTGGAGCTTGCCCACCTAGCGGAGCTCGGTCCTCGGATCCTCACCAGCAATTGGTAGGCTAATCGAACGGAAAAACCCTCAGACTTCTCATAATGTCAGAGTGCCAGGCCTAGTACTCCTCTTGTGTTGTGGTGCTCAAAGGAAAATATTCAATAATTTCCATATCCAGCGGGCTAAAGTATCCCAGCACTACCCGTCTCTCCAGGTCCAGGACATCTGATTGATAAGCTCGATCACCAACTACGACGAATCCAATCTTGCTAATCCCATCAGTAACATCAGGCCATCCCAATCCACGCAGGGGCGGATCCAGGGGGCTGCCAGGGGTACACCCCCTTGTTAAGCCTGATTTCTTCATTAAATCACAATTACTTAGCCTCAAATCACCATTAGTCTCTAGCTCTAGCTCTAGCTCTAAATCTTGATCATTTAGCCCATGACCCCCTTCATATATCTGCCCTTAAATTCACGGTATGTCTCTTATCCTTGTTAATTCACATGAGCCAATTCGCCACATATTAAGCCCTAGCAAAGGGTGTGAACGCCGCCTACCACTGTTCACCATAATAGATTCAACTTCACGAGTAAAGCTTTTTTTGAGTGCTAAAGAAAAGTTAATTCACTAAAGGCACTCACAATGCACGACTCTACCAAAGAGTTTAAGACTATTTATTACCCCTTATTTATGGTATTTTATTGACGTGACAGTATATTTATTAAAGAGTAATAGAGAAAAAACAAGATTTCAAGTCTTATTTAAACTCTAAGTACAAAATATTCAAGGTAATAAATAGATTTAAACCCTGCATTATGAGTGCCCTAATGAAACTAAGCAGTACCGCAACTGCTCTTCTCCAGTGCTCACAACCGCCTTCCAATGAAAAAAACCACCTTCCAATGAAAAATTAGCAACTCACAACTGTGTTTATTGCACCCTTGATTATGATGTCTCATCTGTCAATGACGGTACCAAACTACCAATGCAGACCAATGGTCCCGTTGAAAAATATGTGCTTTGAATGGGCAAGGGAGACATGAGTCGAGCTACCACCTACCCAACAAAGGTGCACGTCCTTTGTAGCAAATTTGTAGCCCTTTTTTAGTTTATTTAAAATTACAAGCAAACCTACCCATGCGTTACAACAGAGTTTATATAGTTTATCGCGTGATTACTCGAATGACTTATGGCTTGAAGATTTATTTAACAAGCATGACATGTGTTTTGATTCATCTTGCAATAATGGAACTCCTTTCCATGACCGTGCATGAGCTGCTTTTATCTATAACCTACTCCCTCGGTCCAAGAAAACATATAATTCTAACACAATATCACGTTTTATTTATCTTATGTTTGAATAATTATAAAGAAAAATATTAATATATATGATATTATTAGATTTAATGAAATGTATTTATAATAAATTGATGTGAAGCCACAAATATAAATACTATTTGTTAGAATTAAACTTGGTCACAAATAATTTTTTTCTGGCACGCAACCTATACTTGCATGTTTTCACGGAGGGAGTATATAGATGGATCCCACTAAAACCATTTATTGCTATAAAGATGCTCTCTAGTGAAGCCACGTCATCACTATTATTTAAATCATCAGGTCGACTCCATTTGGTTTTATCTTTTTGCAAAAAAAAAAAGGTCTGCTACTTGAGCTACGAGATTAGATATACGATGATGATGATGATTTTGAAGTTGAACAAAGTTGTTACTGGAGAAGAATGCAACAACATCTTGCATTATATTAGAACATGACTGAGAAGACCTGATCATCAAATTAGTGATTCAATTCAGATTTCTTAGTAAATTGTGTAACTCTACGGTTGTATGTCAACTCTACATGGGAATGCAACAACATGTTGTCCTTGATTTGTCAGCATAGCCCAACATGGGAATGGTATTTTATATAGTGCTAAAAAGTGAAAAGGTCGAGTCTACTAAGCAGAAAGAATACTGTCCAAAGGGAAAAAATTGCATGGCATTTCTCTATAAAATGTAACATCCTTATACTCCCAAATATCAGCAGGCATAGTTTATGTATGAAAATGGGAGTGCTGTAAAGATACAATGAAGAACTTTACCCTTTGCCCTCCATAGCAACAGAACCATAGTATATCACCCATGGTCACACATATAAGATTTTATTGAATATATGAACTGCGAGGGGCAGCTAGCCAGCTACCGGTATACATGGAACGTCCGTGTGCACTCCAAGAGGCTTGCGTTGTTAGCCTCTTGGCACTTGTCAAAGGTGTGTGTTGCAAGGATTTGGTGCCTAAATGAACACCTGCAAGACATGCTGAGAGCAAGATATTTAGTGGCATTTCATCGTGCACGCGGTGGGCGGCGTCCCTACACACTGCTGGGGTGCTGCCTAGCACGGAATCGACGATGGCAGCAGCGTTGTACGGATTCGTTTCCAAGTCAGTGACGCACGGAAGCTATGCAGCGGTATCACTAATCGCCTTCTTCTTCGCGGCACCGATGCTCGCCTTCTTTCGAAAGACTGCAGCGTCGTGGCTTCCATGCCGGCATATGTCGCGGAGTAGAGGAGGCCGGTAGGGCGAGATTCAGCATCTCCTCGCGTTTCTACCACATTCGCCGATGTGTTATCTCCGCCCGTCGACGCTCCCTGTGCCGCGTTCGCCGCTGAGGCGGCTGCAAGCAGGAGGGCCATACTGGCTTCGAGGATCGTAGCGGGGACTCGGGGAGGCACATCAGTGCGAGTAGGGAGGTGGCCCGCCGCCGCTGATGGGCTGTAGTCGTGCCGCTCTCGCATCGCTGGTGCCCCGCGCTCGCAAGAGAGTCGAGAGAGTTCGCGAGATTTCAGGCTGTGATCTGTGAGAGAGCGGACGGAGCCCTGAACCTATCCGAGACGGCGGTGAGCGGTGAGAGGATGGATAGCGCTAGAGAGAGGGGGTATTGGGAGCAGGGGACGGCGGCGGATGGCAGGACGAAGGCACGGCCGGTGCGCCCGGCAGGAGCGGCGGTGGTGGGATGAGGCCGGGTCCGAGACAATTCGCGAACGTCCGGGCTTGAGACGATTTCGTATAGACACGTGGCAGTATCGAATGCCGGATTCTATGGCGCAGATTTCGCCAAGTAAAGATAAGGATCTAACAAGCTACAAAGTTATATGTCCTAGTAGAATAGATTTTTTTACTAATTTGCTTTGCTACTTCATTTTGCATACCTCACTATCTAACTACTCTTTAAAAGTAACGTCCCATGAGTGACATGATCTGTCTTTTTTAGATACAAGGCCTAGAGATCTGGTCGTCGAGACAATCTTGATGTCTATTTGGTTTCAGAGACTGAGACTAGAGATTAAAACATGGATTACAAGAGGGACTAATAGTAAGAACTAAAGAACATAACAAAGACTAAAACACCCCTAAAAAGAGGGACTAAAATAGTTGCAGACAGCAAATTGATAGGCATATGTTGTAAAGTTGGTCCATTAGTTTTAATTAGCACCTCTCAAGGGACCAGTGAATAGGGACTATTAGTCCCTGTTTTAGTTGCCCTATTTAACAATCTATAGGCTAAAAGAAACTAGTCTCTGATCCTAGTCCCATGCATCTTACAAAGAATAAGAAAATGCATCATATTTAAGTTGTTTTTTATGAATATTTTTTTTGAGATCACCGCCCAACCCTAGGCGTGTTTTTCATTAAGCAGAAGAGAGTCCAAACTCAAATGATAAAGGTTACAAAAGAGTTTTCGGGTAATCCAAGAATTACCAACGAATAAACGAACACAAAAAGAAAAGAATACGAAGGGGTGAGGGACCCTCCACCTAACAACCCAGCAACTACGCCTAATACAAAATACACCTCAAACACCTGGGAAGCCAGTAGCGATCGTAGCCGAAGATGACAGCAGTGGCAAAGCATCCGCTAGAACTCCTCGGTGGCAAAGCATCCACCGGAACCACCTCGGCGCCAAAGCATCCGCCGGATACCAACCTCGACAGTAAAGCATCTGCCGAAAAGACGACGACCTCAGTGGCCAAGCATCCACCGGAAACGATTGCGACCTCGGTGGCAACAAGCCCACCGGAAACACAATCTCATAACTGCAAGATCCTTCGAGTCACTAGGGCCATCAGCCAGAGGACCATGGGTGAGGAGGACTTACCTGAAGACACACCGGCGGCAAAGCATTCGCCCAAGCAACAACCCCTCGGCAGCAAAGCATCCGTCGGAACAAACACAACTATGGCTACAACGATCACTAGCTAGACAACCCAGATGAAGAGAGACATGAGGCACAAATAGGTGCAGTCAAACGACCATAGCAACTATAGAGCAGGAGTGGCGGGCCGAACATAGGCCGGGGGCAATCTCCGGGGCCTGTGCCAGGTGCGGGGAGGTCAAAGACGACGCCTTCAAGAAGGATGTGGCACTAAATAGCGTCACCGTCGTCCGCCCGACAATCGTCGGGCTGAGCTTTCACCCGTAGTTCCATGCAACCAGGTCACGCAAAGGGACGCACAAGACAACGGTGTCGTTGACGTACCGCCGGAGCAGCCTCCCACACCACCATGATGCGAGACGATGCACGCAGCAGGAGCCGTGCGCCCCGTAACAGCCTCCTCAAGCTGCTGGAGGCAAACGCCCAACGCGCTGCAGCAGGGCAAGGGCAAGCCGACCCGCGGCGAGCAGAGGCCAGCCCGCCACTAGCCCTGACCAGCAGGGCCCCTACCCGCCCAAGGAGCAGGAGGCAGCCCCGGCCGTGGCCATCAACCGAACAGAGAGGGGGCCAGGCCGCCGTTGACCGGCTCAGCACGGCGGCGCCGGTGCCGTTCTGTGCACGTAGCCACCCGCGAGAAGGGAGCTGCGCCACGCCATGCACCGCCGCCATCTCCATTGGCACCGCCACGCTCTGGGGGGGGGGGACGCATCGCGCCCAATGTCGATGGTCGCCCGGTCCCCAGATTCGGCCCACAGGGGACCAGATCCGGTGGCTAGCAGGCCCCACAGCCACCGACGGCGTCGGAGGGGCAACGCCGTGGTGGCCGCCATGGACGCCGACCTGCCCTGTCGGGCGCCTGACACGAAGGAGCGGGGGGACGACCCCAACTGCCAAATCCGGCACACGGGGCATGGCTCCGGTCGGCCGGCCGCCCCAAAGGTCACCGGCGGCGCCGGTCGACATGGTCAGAGGAAGAGGAGGAGGGGGGAAGGGGAGGGGAGGGAGAGGGAGAGAGAAATAGAGGACGGGAGAGGGGCGCTGCGGGGGAGGCCGCCGCCGTCGCACGGAGGGGCGGCAGAGACGGCCGACGGGCGCGCTGGCGGCGGCGGTGCCGGGGTCCGGCAAGTCGCCCCCCAAGTCTCCCGTACAGAGAGCGACGCGGAGAGCGATGTGGTACAAGTTGTATTCCTGAATGCGGTCAGTGAGTATTTTTATGAACAATTGAGTTGAACTTTCAGATATCACCCTTGCATAAGTGACCATTATCCTCTAGCAATGCCATGAGCTTAGATTACTATTACTATGTTGATTTCCATCAAACAATAGTAGAGAAATAGCTAGAGAATCTAATTATGTTGATGTTGTTTAGTCCGATTTTTTGAACAAGTTTCTACAGACTTCTAATTACACGCAAAAACAAGAACTCAACATCTCGACTTTGGCTTCACAACAATATTCATCCAAAAAATTGCCTTATAAAACAATATTATATCTCGTGAATACGTGCATTGCAAGCACTCAACTAGTAATAAATTAAAAACAGCCAGTTTTCATCAAAAATAAATAAAAAACAGAAAGAAAGAGGCGTGATGCGACTCGGTTGGTGTGTGGTCAAAACTTCTGCAAATGTTCGTCTCAGGTCAAAGGCGCTGAAACCACTCCACATACTTCTGCTTCTGCACAGCGCGGCGGCCGACGGCAGCGCGTCAAATCCTGCGGGGGTCTCGGCGCTCGGCCTCGGCGGCTCTCGGTGCGCTCGCCCCGGCCGCCCGACGGCCGGCCTACTGTATCGGCGCGACGACGTCTCCCCCTTCCGCTCTCTTCCTCTATCAGAGACTCCAGTCTCGCTCCCTCGACGCGATACCCCGCAGCCGGCGGCCTGTGCCCAGTGGGCCGCTCAGCCCCGCAGCCCTCATAGAATACAAAGGTGCGTAGTCTTTCAGCTTCTCCCAATCTCCCCCGTACTTGGTTGGTGATGTGATGTTTCATGGTGCTCTGTGCTTGTTGGTGACGAGATTGGAGGCTGAATGGAGTGGTATCCTGATTTTAGTCATTCATATGAAAACTGAATTCCTAGACTGCATCCTAGTATCCTACCTGTGTAGAGATATAGCCTGCAAGTGATTGCATTTTATTTACAAATAAGTTAAATTACTGTGACATGAAACTCTAGTTAAGATTACATAGTATGTCAGTATGATAGTATATGCGTCAGAGCAAGAGAAAGGGTAGAAAAAACAAATATAGATAGTTCATTAAAGATTAATCCTCTGTACTCACTACACTGACAAGTTCATTCAATACAACATAAGTTCACACTAGGTTGTAAAGCATAGGCAAGCCAATCGTGACTCGAAAAGAAAAAGCGATGAAACTCCTAGCCTATACACTCTTCACTTAAATTATTTCACAGGGGGTCAATGCAATACAGCATGTGACAATTTGGCTATTTGGGTATGTCTTCTGTTGCACAGTATTGTTGTTTGGCACAAATCTTTCATTCACATGTAAACAACCATCCTACTTGTTGAAGCACTATATCTACTTTGTGGAAGACAAGCAAATGTTTCCTATTATGTGAAACTGTTTGTGTCGTCGGAGTTGTTTTTACAATAGAATGGACGATTGTAAGTGTACCAGTGATGATATGCCGGAGCGCATTGTTACAACCCAAAAATTCGAGCCACAAAATTTTTTTCACAAAACCTTGAGTGGTGAAGTATCATGTAGGAAAAACCTCTCACATGTTGCACAAATGTCACATGTCCTTATCATGCAACTCATAGCTCATGTTCAAGCATCATGTTGCATGTTAAAATTACCATGTGATTTGATTTTTATTTTGAATTTATATGTGCTAATTAAAATGAGACCATAATATTTATTTTCATAAATAAATATTAAGGGAATAATACCCTAACAAATATAAGGGCCTTATATGCCCACTACTTTATTATTCAAGGATGGCACATCACATAAATATATATATATATACGTATATATATAAAAGTATTTGAAAAAAAATCAGAAAAGAAAAAGAGAAAAGAAATAAAAAGAAAAAGGAAGAAGCCTTTCGGCGCGAACCTGCAAGCCAGCCGGCCCAGCTGCTTTCTCTCTCTCTCTTTCTCTCGCGCGTCGGGCGACCCAACAAGCCCGACGGCCCAGTAAGGGCCTGCTTGACCCCGCACCGCGCCACGCCGTCGTCGTCCGAGTCACTGACGGGTGGGGACCGCCTGTCATACCTTTTCCCACAATCCCCCACCGGCCGGTCGAACGTGACGTCGCCGGTGTCAGGCGCTGTTCCCTCGCGTCGCCCCTAAGCAAACTACTCCGCCGTAGGTTGAGGTCACCGCCGGCGCTGCGGGAGTGTATTGGGTGACCCCAATCGCGCTTCCGTGCCCCGTTTGGCCTTGGATTTGGACGCCGTGAGGTTGCAGTCGAGCACCGTCGTCGTCGAGCCGCCATTCGCCGTGGACAGCCTCACCGGACGCCCAGGTGGGGACTTGAAGACCATCTCCGTGTTCGCTGTCACAACCGGTTCTAAGGACAAAACCAGATATACACTATATGTGAGTCTTAAAGGGTAAATCTCACATATAGCTACAAATAGTATCAATTACAATACTTTAAATTTAACATACATAATATATAAAAGATCACCTAAAGAACAATCAGCGGAAAGACGACTTCAAACTTTGGGTGTAGACTTCACTCCACTGGATCCAAACTGACTGGTTGACAACAAGCCTAACACTCCTCCTGAGGTGTGGGAGAAATAGCAAGGGTGAGTTCATTGAACTCAACAAATATAGCAATAGGGCGGTACCTATCAACTCATGATCAATATAACATAAGTAATATATGAAACATAAAACGGTAAACCATGAACATGTTAGCAATCAAAAGTCATCATCTTAATGTAAAGATTCTAAGGCCGCTCGTGTCCTTAAGCAAGGCTAGTATATCAGTTTATTAAACTCTGCGCAGAGGTGTACACTTTCACTGTGAGCCGTGAATTTCCCTTTCGCCCGAGGTAGCTAACCTCTTAGCCCACTACCAAGGAAGGCCGGCAGGGTTCACTATGAAGCCTTTCAAAGGTTCGTCTAACATGTTAGGGCCGCTAAGGTTTCTGCGCCCTACAAATGTAGTATCCCCCTTCTAGATGGCACACAACCGCAGCCTATACACATATAGACAGGGGTCTGACTACTCCCAACCCAGATACACCCCTCTTGCGTCAAAAAGAGAACCGCTAACAAGCTAGAAAAGGTCCTCATACTGAGCTAAAACCAGAGCCATGTAGCCCTCACAGCTGTACTGTAAATCCCGGAGGTTCTCTTACAGATAAATCATCAAGTTGCTAAAACGTTATTTTTATCGTTTATTGTTTAAACATTAATTAAGTCACAAGATCAAAGTCACATGAATAAAACCCAAGAGCTATACTTGCCTCAAAGCTTTCCCAATGAACCTGCTGATTCTGGTTGTCAAAGAACTCTTGGTCTCCAACGAACGGCTCACTCTCTAGATCCGAGCAACACACAAGCATCGAGCAATCATACACGAGCAAATAAAAGACTTAAATTAGAGCAGTACACCACTTCATAAAATAGTTTGAAAAGAGTTAATAAAACTATTCTACTCATTGCTACGATCACACAGACGTAAAGATCACTGAAAATGGAGCTATAACGTGAAAGTTATGGATTTTACAAAATTTTTTCTATTGTAAAATAATTAGTTTAAAATAAAACTCAATTTTAAAATGTTTGAAATAAATCTAATAATGATACTAACATGTAGATCATGAAATTATGAACCTAACGCAACTTGAATGGACCAAATCGGAGTTAAAACGAAGAAGTTATTACCAAAATACTCTAGTGGCAATTCTGTAATAAGACAAAACCGTAAATACCTCATCTTCTACCTCCAGATCTACCGCTCCCGCATAAACGTGATCAAGGGCATCCATGGCGATGCTGCTCTCACGTAGGAGGGAAGAAAGGGGCTTGACCGGGACGTGTCCGGCCGTCGGTGGCTGGTCAGACCGGCACCGAACAGGCTGCCTGCACGCTCATGCACAGCACGGCGACACTGGCAAGAGGTTGGAGACCATGACGTAGAGAAAGGAGGAAAATAGAATTTGCTACCATAGGGATTTTTAACTAGGGACTCCCCTCATGGTAATTATGTTATGCTTTGGCCAAGGGTTTAGTACAAATATATAGGACGAAAAACTCCCCATGTCAACGTCAACTAGCAACTGGTACTAATTGATATTGCACCCTCTACCTTTACTAATAGGCCTAATTAATTTTTAAAACCCATTAGTAAATAAACACATGGGCCTTCAGGTGTCGGAAAAATTGGGAGACTTTATTATTTTCAGAATTGATAATTTTATGGATAAAATAATTCTAGCAAAGTCTAGAATTGACTTTTAAGCCATGAAAAATACTCCGAAGGCTGCAAAAATTTGGAGAAAATTCTCAGAGACATTTTAGAACATGAGCAACCTAAATAAAGTATTTAGAGCTCATAAGAAGATATTGTGGAGCATCTAAAAATTATAATATGCTCATAGTTAAATGGGAATACACCGACATGTGGGCGCGGTGCGTCAATGAGAAGGGTGTGGGGCGACGATGGCAGAGAGATAGAGCGGGGGAGAGCGCTGTGCCTTGCGCGCGTGGGCTCTGGCCTGAGCCGGCCCAAGGAAGAAAAGGAGTGGCCTAATTATTTTCCTTCTTTAGATTATTTCATCATGCCAAAGCAAAAGGTACGAGGAACAAAACAAAGAAAAAGAGATAGGTCCAGCTGCTAGAGACCGATTTGAGAAAGGGCGAAGGATTTCATTTTAGTTTGGAGTTTCAGAACAAAATCACTCAAAACAAAAACACCAATGCACCGGCATGTATGCACCAACAATTTTCTAAGCCTTAAGATAAATTTTAATTTAAGAAAAAATATTATTTTTCTATGTTTCATGAGCACAAAAGTACATAAATAAATCATTCTACTCTATTTTTTAAAAATACAAAATTTAGGATGTTACACTCGCCTTGACACCCTGAAGCCGTTGAGCCAAAAGATGGAGCCGGAGGACCACCGGAGCGCCGGGATTGGAGGAGGACGTCGCTGTCATCGAGCCCCATCGTCGGGCGAAGGAAGCAGAGGGAGGGGATGAGATTCCAGAGAAGGCGGTGGACGTGGTCTACGTGGACCAGGGCCACTACACGTGGGACCAGACGGAGTTGGTGCACCAAGGGCAGGTCTATGGACCGCATGGACCAGAGGACGACGCTGTGGACGCGGTTCATGTGAACTTGAGTCGCTGACCGTGGACCTTAGTGTGTTCGGTGCACCGTGGACAACGGACCGTGAGCTGAGCCCGTTTTGGATCCAGACGATGACGTGGCAGCACCAAAGCGTGCCACGTGGCGGGCCGAGCCCGGCTCATGTCTGGTCCAGTAGGCCCAATAACGGCCCGTTAACGGTCCAGTGGGGCCCACCTGTCAGTTAACCGTTGACCGTTGACTGATGATGTCAGCAGTGACGTCACCTTGGACCCACATGTCAGACGACCGTTGACCCAGTCAATGCTGATGTCAGCATGACGTCATCCACCACGTCAGCTGCTGTGTTGTCTATGTTGGACCCGCACGCAACATGTGGACCAATCCCGTGACGCCACGTGTCAGCACCAGAATAATCCAGCCTCTTTTCTTTTTCAGAAATTGGTTAAATCTTTGAAAAATCATAACTAATTCATACGAGCTCAGAAAATTATGATCCACATATCCAAATTTTCTATAAATCGAGCTCTACCTATTTTCGCTATGTTTAAGTGCATTTGGATCTTTTATTTGGTATTCGTTCTTTGTGCTAATCTATAAGGGTCGCTTCTGCGACCATTAATTCTCGGTTACAGGGTCGAGCGAGGATAGGTCTAACGACAGTGACTACCAGGAGAAGTCCGACAGCTACGTCAGTGAAGGTGCCACATCTCACCCAACTTCGTAGATCCCATTGCGCATGGCAAATGTAGTATGGCTAGTGCTTTAATTTCTGTTGCTATATAATAGATCGTCTGTGCTAGGTATGCATGGTAGATTACTACTTGATAAGCCCTACCTTGTTGTAACCTATCACCTGCTTTCCCGCTGTTATGTTAGCCACTTGCTTATCTGCTATATATATATATATATATTTCACTCGTTTACATTTTAATGCGACATGATGAACCCTGGGAGGGCCTAGAGGGTGCCAGGCTTGATGTGTGTGTTGCTGGGTCAGATGAGCTTGTGAGCTGCTGATGATGAATCTGGGTTTGGGGTGGAATTTACGGCAGGGTGTAGGGTGAGGGTTGGAGTCGATCGAGTTGGGATCTACGACGAGCTTATGGAGCAAGTTTTGCCTAGGAATGGATCTGGACATTCCCACGAGAGACAGTCTATGGTGGACTAACTTGGATGTGGTGGAGAATCCTGGGTGGAAGCCTGTGAGGGGTGGAAACCAGGAAGAGCGTGCCGTGGTAGCACGTTAAAGAACAACCCTGACAAAGATATCCTGGCTCGGTCACACTTAAGAACTGCTGTGCTGGTATCTAGGGAGGAGACGGCCGAACCGTTGGATAGATCGATGCCATTACTGCTAGACGAGTAGTGTTAGAGAGGTACATGCATGGGATGGAGCTAACACCCTTCCAAGACGATCATGGCACCCTCTTCGGGAACGGGTACGTTCCATGGCGTTCTCTTCGGGAGCGGACACATGGGCTCTTCACAGTTTCAGCGATCCAGAGCTAGATGGTAGAGTGGCATCGTTCTATGGCAGTAGGCGCCCGGAATCTGCCTAGGTGGTGATCAACACCGATGATGGTTATCTAGTGGATTAGTGAAACCTCTGCAGAGTGTGTGGTTGATCGATCGATACAAATGCCGACTTGTCGGCTATGGACCTTTCCTGAGTCTCGTAGGCACCGGACTAGTGAGTGGTGTGTTCTACCTTCCCCTGAGAGTGTTTTCTGGCCGTGAACCAGGTTAAGGGTTGCGGGCCGCTGAGGCAAGCCGAGAGAGAGTTGGCTTGTCAACTTGAGTTTGAGATGGTTTTGGAGGAGTTGGGATGGTGTTTCAGAGATGGATGGAGATGGATGTTGTGGGTATGGAAATGTGTATAAAACTTAACTATATTACTTATATGCTTGATTACTTGCTTAGGAAAACCCCAGCCTTTATAGGTTCTTTTGATATAACCATGATTTGTATCCAATTACCACAAAGCAATGCATAGGGTGGGAGTGGCCAGTACAAATCGTACTGAAAATTTGGTTTCAGGTTCAAGGAGTGAGTACTCTTCTGGGGAGTACAGCGATTGAGGGTTTCGTGTCTACGCTCAAGTTGGATCGAAGATGATAGCTTCTGCACCTTCAAGCTTTTAATTTTTATGCTGCATGAACTCTGATTCCGCCAAGTGGCGATGTAATAAGTTACTGTAAACCTCTCTATTGCACTTTTTTGTTCAATGTATGGATTATGGTATTCAACTGTTATCGGGTAATGTGATTTAAATGGTCATATTACACTTTGACTCTGTGGATTTTCCTTCACGGAAATCGAGGTCGTTTCACGCATATTACAAGATCCTAATTCAAAGCCAAGAGCTATGGCATTAGAATATTTGAAGAGGATCACAGATAATTTCTGTGACAAGCGATTACTCGGTAAAGGTGGATTTGGTGAAGTTTATAAGGTAAGATTAAATCATAATATCGTTCACTCCTCACAAATTTATGTAATCAACATTATTTATCCAGAAATCTGTATCCATGCATGTGCATGTTAATATTTGAGTGTAAATAGGGAGAGCTTCAAAATGGGAAAATGATTGCCGTGAAGAAGTTTATTAAACGACCAAATCCAGATGCTCAGGAGATGCAATTTATGAATGAGGTGGTTCCTCTTATTAGTCTCAGGCACACAAACATAGTAAGATGTGTAGGCTATTGTTTCGAAAGAAGCAGAGAATTTGTAGTGCACAATGGAAAAATGGTTTTTGCGGACTTGCAGCCGGAGATGGTACTTTGCTTGGAGTATCTGACAATGGGCAGCCTTGATAAATGTCTGCAAGGTAAGATGCCGCCTTTTTTTCAACTATTGGGATTTCAAATTATGTTTTTTTGTGAGCATCTCTACAACAATATGACATTCTATCACCATTAACTATTGAGAGAAAAAAACAAGATTTGAGCAGAAACTAGGTGCCTTAAAATTAAGAAAAAAAAGTAGGCACTCAAATTTTCCAAGACAAGAATTAGCATTTGGATTGTTGCATTCAAATCAAGGATTAGAATTAAGAAAAAAGTAGGCACTCAAAATTTTCTAAGTAGGCACTGAAATTGTTGCCTAAGGGATCTTTGGATGCCTAGAGGTGGTTTAATATCCTAATTAAAAATTTAAACAAAAAACAACACTTAGGCAACAAGATTAGTACGAAAGGATCGAGGCCCTAATAAGCACTGCTTCTTGCTAGGTTTTCCAATCCTAGGATGAAAGCCTACACAAGTCTAGTGGTTAAGCTAGCTAAGCTAAGTTTCTACTAAAATCACTCCAATCTCACTTAGAATGCAATCACTAGCAAGCAAGGTGAGTGGAGAGGTCAACCGTAGCTCTAGAGGTGTGCTATATGATCACAAGGTGCCAACAGGTCTCAAATGACCAGCCAGCACAATTATATATAGCCCCCACACAAATAGAGCCATTGCTACTTCTCACTGTGGAAAACATACTCACTGGATGATCTGGTTGATGCACCGGACAAGTCACTGGAAGATTCTCCAAGAATAACTGTCCGAAAATCAACATATTCATTGGATACTCCAGTGAGTCATCCGGTGCAGCACCCGACGATTTGGTGCCTCACCTACGCTGTTAGATGCCTCTGTAAGAAGCTCTGGTGCATAGCCAGGCGGTAGCATCAGACAATCCGGTGCCCTTACCTCCAACTCACCTGTCTGGTGACTCCACCGGACAATCTGATGACACCCTTTGAACTTTCCTGCTCGCTCAGCCAACATATAGTGCACGAGATGCTCCGGTGCTCACCGCAGGCCTCTACCGGCAATGATATGCCACCGTTGAGCCATGGCTCAACCCGGCAGCAGCCACACTATATCATTGCCGATTTGTGATCAATCCAGCAAAGTCCTAGCTACAGTACAAAACCACAGCCCCTTCTTTCTCCTCCCTCCCATCCCGAACACACCCATCCAAGGAGGGATCTTTTCCCATCTCCAAATGCTCATGGACATGATCTCCTTGGTTTAAGGTGGGTATGAAACTCTCAAACTATCACTGCCAGGTGGAGTCTTGATCCAGCAGTGACCATTATCCTGTCACTGCCGTGTTGAGGCACTAACCAGCAACGATAAGTACCTATCATTGCTAGTTTGTGACCTGGCAGTTGTTGTTTGTTGCTCCAAATTCTACCCGTAAAGCAAAAGGCCAGCTTCTAGCTGGAGCGGAGCGGAGGCCCGTCGCCGGAGGCTTGGGCCGGAGCGGTACAGACCCTTTAGGGTTTTCACCTTATATTTTACCTGTAAGCCGCCGCACGGGATGATGAGATTAGTGGTAATTCCCCGGCGTTTGTAATCTCCACCAAATACAGTGAAGACTGGTTTGCTGGCTAGCGCCCGTGCTTTTTCCTCTTGCATTGAGAGGGTTTCCACGTTAAATCTCGTGTCTCCTGTGTGTTTTAATCTTGTTTTGCTTCTTGATTGATATCAATATTTTATAACAGCAGTGATACCCTCATCCCATCACTACCGATTACTACCCTCTGCCAGCTCCGCTTCTGGCAGTGATCCATAGATTTGGGGTAGTGTGTATCTATTTTGGTGGTTTGAGGATTGAGAAATTTTGACATGGTGCATCCAACTTATGTGGAATTGACCATTTCACATTGTAAGTGGCCAAATTCGATAGGCACCATTTGCGGTGTCAAACAGTCATATCGCTCCATTGCAAAATTTTTCAAAAATACGGAAATGAGATTTACGAGTTGTTTAATTGTAGATGAATCTTCTGGACTTGATTGGCGCACATGCTACGAAATAATTAAGGGGGTTTGTTGTGGTTTACATTACCTTCATGACGAATGTAGACCTCAAAATAATAATGCTTTCATCATTCACTTGGACCTAAAACCTGCTAACATACTGCTCGATGAAAATACGGTGCCAAAACTTGCAGATTTTGGTCTGTCAAAACTCCTTTATGATAAGAAAACTCATACTTGCCCTGTCGAAGGAACACTGTAAGTTACTAATCTAGTGATACTATATTGCTTACTTTTTTTTCTTTGAAGCTTGCTTTAGCTTAACCCTTTAAAGTTGATGAAACACTCACGTTACGATGCAGTGGTTACATGGCACCAGAATACATAAGTGAAGGTAAATTAACAACTACGGCAGACATATACAGTTTGGGTGTAGTAATCCTAGAGATCATAACCGGTTCCAAGGCTGACCTTTCGAATCCTGATATCGAACAAGTAAGAAACCGTTCTTTTACACATTCAGTGTATCCGACAGTCCATTTTAATTCTGTATTGTTTTACCACTGCATAGTATCAAACTTATGTTAATATATATTTTCCAGATACTTAACAAATGGAGAAACAGGTCGGCAGAAGCACTATCATTAGGAGATTGCCAACAAATAAGAAGTTGTCTTGAAATAGGAAAATGCTGCATCAAAAGCGATTGAAATGAAAGGCCCACTACAGGGGAAATTATCAAGAAGCTTAGTTTGGAAAGCATAGACTGCAGTCTGGACATTGAAGAAGGACCCCTTCGCAAAAAATCCAAAAAAAGCTGCAGCGCTACTCCTGAAAACCAGGTATGATGACTTAAAAGAATCAATTAATTTGCTTGACGCCACTGACACTCCCAATGTTGGTGACACTCCCAATGTTGGTGTCTGTAGCTATTTCCAAAAGGAGATAGACAAGGCAAAAAAAAAACATGCTAAGAATACATTCTCCCAATACTCAACAATGTGTGTACTAGCTTATGTCAGCCAAAAGGTTAACATGAGAACATATAATGGGGCCACTGACTATCCCCTGATGCATATTTTTTGTTTCTTGTCTAGTATAATTTGATCCTAAATTTTTATCGCACAAGGTACTAACTCTTTCGGTTTCCTTATTAAATTCTTGTCACATTAGCTTTCGTCCTATATGGACGTGCACTAAGTGGAGCACTAGGAGTAGCCTAGTAGTTTATATTTTAGATACAAGAATGTGTAGTAGAGAACTGGGTGGAAATGGAACATATTTTTTTTTCTCTATATAGTTTCTATTAATATTATTACTGCCTTTCAGGAAGAAGACATTATTATGAAGATTAAGGAGCACGTGGAGAATTTGCGTGAGAAGAGCAGAGAAGTCCGTGAGAAGATTGAGCTTGCCAAAGGAAATGGCATGGTAGCAACA
Source organism: Bothriochloa decipiens (assembly GCA_023333625.1). NCBI lineage: Eukaryota > Viridiplantae > Streptophyta > Magnoliopsida > Poales > Poaceae > Bothriochloa > Bothriochloa decipiens. Next base: position 9,218,595 of record CM041646.1, read on the forward strand.
AACAAAATCGAAACCTGGCTAGCTGGAGCAGATACAATCCTATCTGACGGGATGGCTGTCTATGAGTCCAAGCAAACTGGGTTAAACTTGGATACTAGAATTGCCGCTGTGCAACTTTCTCAACTCCGAGAATGTATCAGTGATCAACCCAGTGATATTGCACAGCCGCCATCTGTCCTTCATATTGATGTTCAGGCTGTTCTACTCCCAAGTCAGGTGCTTTTTGTTGAACAAGCTCGCCAGCACATCATTGAGGATACAGAGGGGATGATCGGAATATGGGGTCCAATTGGTGTTAGGAAAACACTCCTTCTCAGGGCCATCAATAATTCATTTGAAACAGGAAATTCCAGTTCATCAAACAGAGGGGACCCTCCATTTGACTTCGTTATCTACATGACAGCCTTGGAAGACTGTTCGGTGCAAGGTATCCAATCTGAAATTATTCAACGGCTCAAAATGCAGGACCGCGGTGATTCAATAACCACTCAAGCCACCAGGATATCTAAATTCTTCCAGGATAAAAGTTTTCTTGTTTTGCTAGATGGCCTTCACTGCAATCTGAACCTAGCAGCAGTTGGCCTACCACCCCTAGGAAATCAAGGCCAATTGAAGCGAAAAGTTGTAATCACAACAAGATCACGAAGCTTGTGTGATCAGATGCGTGTGAACAGAGCTATGAATGTCCCCGGCCTAGAAATTGATGAAGCACTTGAGCTGTTCCAACAATGTATTGGTAACAATAGTCTTTATTCTGAACCCCGAATTGGAGTACTTGCAAAAGATCTCGTGGAGCAACTAAGAGCTCTACCATCAGAACTGATAAGAATAGGCAGCGCAATGCGCGGAAAAGGGGAACCAAGACAATGGCAGAATATCATTGCTGTTGCCAAGGAATTGATGCATATCAAGGATCAAGAAGCATCATCGCTGGTATGTCATGTCTTTACAGTTAACTCAAATTTGTTAACATTTTTGCTAACTTATCTTTGTCACTAGTTAGTAATATTAATTAATGTCTTCCGGACAGAAGGAATTATTATTACAAAGCTTAAGCAATGTTTGCAAAACTTGCGTGGGAGGAGAAATGATGTCGTTCACGAGATTCAGCTTGGAAAGCGAGAGGGCAAGGTAGCAACAAATCAGATCAACAACTGGCTGGCTAGCGTGGATACCAACGTCTCTCTTGGGATGGTTATCTGTGAATCTGAGCAAAGTGAGTTGAACTGGGATCTCAGTGTGATTGCAACTGGCATGCTTCATCGGCTCCAAGGATGTGCCAGTGGTCAACCCAACATTGTTACAGTGGAAGCATTACCACCTTCCATCCAAGAAATGCCATGTTCGTCCACAGAGCAGCAGCCTTCCAGAGTTGAAATATTTGAAGAGGCTATGGAGTATATTAAGGACAGTTCAGTGGGTGTCATTGGAATCTGGGGACTGGGAGGAGTGGGCAATACCCATCTTCTGACAAAGATCAACAATGCTTTTCTTGGGGACTCATTATTTGATCATTTTATTTTCATTACGGCCTCCAAAGAGGGTTCAGTGAAAATAATCCAAGACGAGATTGGCAAGAAGCTCAAGCTCAAGTTACGGAAGAAGCACAAGTTAGGGGAGAAGCGCGGTGATGTTAAATCTCCAGCTGACAAAAATTTTGACTTCTTGAAAACAAAAAAATTTCTGATACTATTAGATGACGTTTGGGATCGGATTGATCTGGAAGCTGTGGGAATACCATATCCTCTTGGAAGTGGAGCACGGCAGAGACGCAAAGTGGTTCTCACAACAAGATCAAAAACGGTGTGTGGTCAAATGGATGTAAGAAAAAGAGATAAATGTGGCATGTTTGCCAGATGATGAGGCCTGGCATCTATTTAAAGACAAGGTCGGACAGGAGACTCATCGTCTAGTCCTCGTATTGAAGCTCTTGCAAAGGAACTTGTGATGGAACTGAAGGGCTTGCCATTAGCTTTGCTAACTGTTGGAAGGGCAATGTACGGCAAAGTAATCCAAAACAATGGGAATCTGCCATGCATTACATGAAACAGTCATGTTGTGGTGGTTATGATCAGAGCCTCCATATGGAAAATGTTGTTTTCGGACGACTAATGTTCAGTTATGACAGCCTAAGAAATGATACCTTGAGAGAGTGTTTGTTGACTTGCTCACTATGGCCAGAGGATAGAAGGATTTTGAAGGGAGACCTGATACGATGCTGGATTGGCTTAGGTCTAGTTGACGAGTGTGATATACATAGTTCCTACAGAAAAGCATACTCTCTAATAGGTGAACTTACATCTGCTTGTTTGTTAGACAGTTGTAATACTGGGCTCCGTAGCTCACATTACCTTTATAAAAGAGGTTACGATTTTACCCATCAGGAAATGCCAATTGAAATTGGTGTTAGGATGCATGATGTGATCCGTGATATGGCTATTTGGATATCTTGTGGCTGCAGTGACAACAAGGACAAGTGGGTAGTTCGTGCAGGAGTTGGTGCAAATTTGTCTATACGCTCCATTCCTTGGAGGAGAGATGAATGCATCTCCTTAATGTCCAGTAAAATCGAGGAGCTTCATCGGTTTACTTGCTCCACAAATCCCAAGAGGCTATACCTTCATCAGAATCTTTTGGATGAGAGGATATTTGGAGCCATTCAGAGTTTCACTGAGCTGACATACCTAGGTCTAAGCGCCAATAGAATCGAGGTGATACCTGAAGAGTTATTTGCCTTGGTAAATTTGGAGCATCTGGATTTGTCATGTAACAAAGAAGTAAGGACAGTTCCCAAACGCCTTAGAGAACTTACTAAGCTTAAGTTTTTATATCTAGCAGGCACAAGGATAGAGAGATTTCCGGAGGATGTCATATCCTGTCTTACAGAATTGCAAGTGATTGACCTAATAACAACTGATTATACGTATAAAATAATGCAAGAGTTGTGCACCCTTACAAACTTGAAAGCGGTTGATATTCTCATTCAAGGTGATGATGGATATGAATCACTACGGAAGGCAGCTGACATCCCTATTAGAGATTTGATCATATTTGGATTGAAAAAAACAAACGAGCTCTGCCTGACAGTAGATATCTTGGGAAGGACGTTAAATGAACTTCGCGTTCTGTGTTGCGATATGGAGCAACTAATAGTAGGAGAAGTACTGGGAAAACCATTTGATGCTCTCAGTGTGCTCATGCTCCAGGATTTGTATAACCTTACAAATATAATAATGTGGTCGGGGCCATCGTCTTCGCAAGCTTTGTTCCCAACGCTCACACATTTGACTGTGCATTCCTGCAGCAAACTACAGCACCTCTCTTGGGTGCCGTACTTGCCATGCCTTGAATATCTTTATGTGGATTGGTGTGATGCTATGAAGCAGATCTGTATGGGCGCAGGTCAAGAGAGTTCAAAGACATTCCCTTGTCTCAAATATCTTGTTTTATCTTATAATCACAGGCTGGCCTGCTTGTGCGGTTCTGACGTGACATTCCCATGCCTTGAGTCGTTATATATTCATCGATGCCCAAAGCTGAAGCGGCTTCCCTTCACAATGCAAAGCTTACCACACAAGTTGACTGAACTAGACACTGCTTGGGATAATTTGGAATGGGAGGATGAAGGCGTCAAGTCTTTCCTGGAACGGGTTTGTGTGGGAGATTTGGATGCATGATGCTAGGAATATTAAATTGGAATGGGAGGATTAATGGTACGTTTGTGCGGGTTTGTCTCGCACCATTGTCGCTTTTGTCTTCTTTTCCCTCGTTATTACATGCCTACATGTAGCTATACCCAATAAGGTTTTTTTTTTTAAGGGGCATACCTAATAAGTTAGTATTGTACAGGCACGAAGTTTGTTTGAAGAAAAAGAATGGCATATAGAAATTATCATTGGATTGGTATTCAAGATGGGAGGTTCGGCCTAATGATATGGAAGAAGAGTTATCACTAAATATGGAGAAGGACCTGCAGTTGCTCAACAATCTTGAACCACCATCAAAAATTGAGAAGCTGAGAGTTTGTGGTTATTGGGGTTCGAAATTGGCACCTTGGATGACAAAGCAAGGTGATTCTTGTGGTTCATCCGATGATGTGTGTATATAACAATGCAAAGAAATCCACCTGAATTCTCCCAGATAACTAAACTAGTATTGGAAAACTTACCAAACTTGGAATATCTGGGGGGAACTTGTGGAATTTCAGTGATAATTATCCTTAAGCTGAGAGGAATGCCTAAGTTGGTGGAGTTGCTTACGACCACAAACAGTTTTGCAACTGGGGAGGAAGGAGTGGAAGTGCAATGTCGTTTCCCTCAACTATCCACTCTAGTAATAAGCGACTGCCCAAAATTGGTTGTGAAACCGTACTTTCTGCTGTGTTTGCTGAGTTTAACACTTGGAAGGAAGCAATGGGCAGTTGGTTTCTACAGGATGCTTCTTCCATCCACGTCATCATCATGCAGCTCATGCTCATGGTGATGAGTCTTCATCTTCCTCCTGTATTGTGGATGTGAGAGGTACTCACCTCAACAGACTAAACCTCGATCGATTGGTAGGATCAGCATCTGACTGGGAGGTGCTGCAGCATCTCACTGGGCTTCATACCCTACACATATCCATGTGCACAGACCTTACGCATTTAACTGAGAGCATGCACTGGGCTACCAACCTCCGTAGACTGGGGATAGCACATTGTGCTAATCTTCGTGTGCTGCCTGACTGGCTTGTGGAACTGAAATCTCTACAGACTCTGAACTTACAGTCATGTCAGTCATGTAGCTCTGCAGCAGCTGCTTGAACAAATAGGAGAACTCTGCTCACTCCAGATCCTCGGCATACATTCTTTGTCATGAAGTTCCTTCTGACGACTGATCCTAGATGGTGAGCAGATTAGCACTTACTATGCAAAGTTTTGGATACCAATTTTGGTATCTAAAGGCCCTAGATGGTTTCATTGAACAGGCAGGGAGACAAGGCGAGGCTGCAGCCGGTTTCCCCAGCTTCTGTCTGGTGCCACGCTTGTTTGGGCCAAACTGCCTACATTGTGGGCCCAGTTGGTCCGTATCCCGTCGGACCGTGACTAGCTCGGGCCGGTATTTTCGGTTGTTAAGCCAAATATATTCATATGGTCCACAACCTAACATGTGGTCTTCTCTTCTGAAAAAAAAAAAAAACTGGGCCCAAGGCCTGGTGCAGCCTTCAACTATTGTGAAGGAGCCTCGAAAAAAGGAAAAAAAATTGTGAAGGAGCAGTAGTAATGCCGGTCCAGTGTACTACATGTACATGAATGGACCAAACCACAGCTAGTAGGGCTACACTAAACTTATTTCTAGAACACAAGTAACTAAAACATGTAGGAGATATTGATCAATCCGAGGAAGTAGCTTATAATTGTCTATACACAATAACGTGGGTCGTCCATGCCAGTTGCCAGTCGTCTCTATCAATCCAACAGGTGCACCAGACCAGTACTGTAGATGGCGATGCATCGCAGCCTAGCTAGCTGCCGCCCGGTTGAGTGGCTCAGTGCAGATGCATGCAGCGATCGATGTGGCCAGGGGATAGAGACTGGGGGCACTGAGCTGTCCGTTTCCATGAATAGGATCGTCAGTTTGTGCGTGCATCATGCACACCAAGGTTATTTTTTAAAAAATAAAAAGAATATAATATATTGACATCTTAGTTTATGCATTAACGAATACATATAGGTGTTCCTTATTACATACTAGAATAAAACAGATTAAGAAATCTCAAACACAAAGTTTGAGGCATAGAGAAAACAAAAAGAGCTTCCAAAAACCAGAACCAGAATGCAAGCCTATTGGTAAAGCGTTAGCCCTGTCTCGCAACCACAAAATAATTCAGTTATGGAAATCGAGCCCATTATACTAGCTAGCTTGAGTTTAATTTAATTTATTTATAATAAAAATAGTATTAGTATGCAATGAATTTATGTCTCTAAATAAATTAATTATAAAAATATATTCTATAACTAATCTAATGGTACTTAATTTGTCGTATAAGTGTCAGTATACTTCTTCATATATTCTTACTCAAAGTTTGAATTTTTTTTGACTTCTCAAAATGTAAGAATTGCATTCTTCTGTTGATGTAAAGGAAGCAGTTGATATATAATTTCTTTAAGAGCTCAGGCGGTTTAGACTTCTAGTAGGGGCTAAGTAGAGTAGGTCTAATATATATATATATATACACTTTTACCGAATTTAATCTTCTATAATATATATATATGAGCTATTTAGAAATAAGACCTAATAAAATTGATTGTTGTCCGCCAATGGCTCCTAGAAATTCTAGGATAATTGTAGGTTGGCCTAGTAGAGGAGGTGGGAGAAGTGAGGTGGCACACCGTACCATAGCATGGTCATCACTGTCCGTTGGTAGATAAGAACGGCGATTGTGTTATTAGATAAGCATGTGGTTGTCGGAGCGATATAAGGAAAGGCCTAACATCGATAATCCAGGACCTATTTTTTGTCAAAAGGGTTAAAATAGAACGACTCATCAAATAGAGCTTCTTAGATGAAGCTTAAAATACTAGCTTCTTTTCCTCTCTCTCTCTACTATGTGAAGTTGTTTCACAAAACGTCTTCTTCAAAACAACGCTTCACCTCCGGCAGTGGAGATGCTTTTTTTTTAGAAAAGGGAATTTTCATTCCGGCCTCTGCATCGATTGATGCACGTAGCGAAACAAGTGTCAGTATCGTTTACACGGCATTATTGCGCAATCATCCACATGCAGGTGGAAATACAAGTGTTGATAAACAGAAATAACGTTTATGCATCCACACGCGGTTGGGCATGGAGCTGAGGGAAATAATGGGAAACTCTAGCTAGTAATACGATAGCAGGAACTCCATCCGTGACGACCGAAAACCTCCATTGCAGCTGATTCAAGCGCGCGACATCCCAGCTGAACGTGCGATCTTTCTTCCTCCTGCTGAAGTAGACCCCAAAACCTGATCCAGTGGGTGCCCCTGAAAATCACCTGCAAAGGAGTGAAGCGTTGAGCCCTGTCGAAGATCATATCGTTTCTGCTGAGCCATATTGCCCAGAGCATAGCTGAAGCTCCAATTAAAATCTTGCAGCGCAAAGCTTTATCAAAGCCACCCAGCCAATCGTACAACATATGACGTATAGACACAGGTGGAGATAAATTAAAGGTAACAAAGACCATGCGCCAAACACAACGAGCAATAGGAGATTCGAAAAAAAAGATGTTGTATGGATTCATTCAAATTGCAGAAACAACATTGCGAATTTCCATCCCATCCTCTTTTCGCTAAGTTATCCTTAGTAATCGAAGACGAAGAAAAAACTACTCCACTAGTAAAGTAGTGCTATATCAAATGAAGCTTTAGTATGGTATCATTACTTGATTCACCGGCTTTGACGAGTACCCGACGCAGTCGGCAAAGGCCAAAATGCAGTCGGCAAAGCCTTTGCCAACTGTTTTCCACGTGGCAGTCGGCAAAGGTCGGTCGGCAAAGAATTCCTTGGCAAAGATGTCTTTGCCGACTGCCACGTGACGGGCAGTCGGCAAAGACTTTGCCGCCAAACCAGCACTTGACAAAGGAACCGGCCCCCCTCGTCTGGCGGCTTCTTTGCCCACTGCTGACATGGCAGTCGGCAAATATATTTTATTTTTTTAAAAAATCTTTGCCGAGTGCCAGGCTCGGCACTCGACAAAGAGATTTTATTTATTCTTTTTAAAACAGCCTTTGCCGAGTTCAGCGCCGGCACTCGGCAAAGTTAGTGCTGAATGCAGTCGGTGCCCAGCTTTGCCGAGTGCCGTGGCACTCGGCAAAGCTACGAAATTTTTTTCCTTTTTTTGTTTTTCCATATATATCACAGCAGGCAAACATATATATATATAACACAAATCCACATATAAAGCATAAATCCACATATATATCACATGCCATAACAAATCCGAGAGCCTGCATGCCATACAAATCCATCCACATCCAAGTCCAACATACATAACAAGTTCATCATGTCCGACATCCATTACAAAGTCCATCACAAGATAAACGAGAGGTATCTACGACGACCCGGCGTCCCAATGGCTCCAAGAGTGTGAAGAGCCCCCACCTTGCCACCCTGGCCACCCCTGCGGCGCCGAGGAGTATGTCCAGGCCCCGACCTGCTGCTGAGGCTCAGGAGCGCCACCTGACCACCTGTGCTGCTGAGGCTGAGGAGTTGCGCCACCTGACCACGGAGACCACTCGTGCTGTGGAGGCGGAGGAGGAGCGCCACCTGGCCACGTGTGGTGTGGACTCGGGCCAACCTACCACTCATGGCCTGGAGAAGCGCCATGTGGAGGAGTCAGGTTCGAATCCACCGACTGTACCTGCACAAAGGAGAAGTGATCTCATTAGTACCAGCGGGATGGCCGCACAAGCCAAAACAATAGACAAACAGATATACTCACCGGAGTCCCTATAGGGCCAAGAGGAGGGGTGGAGCAAAGATCGAGGCAGGCAACGGAGGCAAGACAACACCAGGGATGTGAAGGTTCTGAAAGAAGCCGGCAAAGTCCTGCATCTGACGCTGTGAGTGCTGCCGGACAGCTTCCATCTGGCACGCCATCTCTTGCCGATGGGCCTCCTGTTGGGCCACCAGCTTCTACCGATGGGCCTCCTGCGTGGCCCGCAACTCGGCCAGCTCAGACTGCAATATTACACCCGTGATGTTAAAACAATGCAAAAGGAAAAGTACATATGTAAAACCAATGAACGGCGAATAAAACTAAAGTTGCCTAAACTGTCGCCAACATCTGCGTGGAGCTCGGCTGTCGAGGTCGTATGGGGACGTCGGAGGAGGTTGTGCTGTCTGATCGACGAACCTTACGAAGGGTGGGAACAGTGGCTGGGTCGATTGCGCTGTGGGCAATAAAGTACCGGTCGTGCTGCTTTCCTCCTCCCGTCCTCATCAGGATGTCTATATCCAGGGGCTGGGTAGCAGGATCGAATGTCTCATCATGGCGTTTGCGAGCCGCCCCAGTGTACTGGACCATCTTCTCGTAGGCGTTCGGGTTGGTGTACGCGTCGACCCCCTCCGCCAGGTTGTAGACGTTGTCCGGATTTGTAGCTTTGCCCTTGTGAGACAGGGCGTAGCCTGTGAACTCGTGATCACCTGCCCACCATGCGACTGGGACCGCAAGAAAAACATAAGGATGATTACACATAATGAGAATAAATAATAAATAAATAAATCAACAGAAGCGTACTCATGTGTCCATGAACCCTCCGAAGGGCCGGCTCCCTTGGTGGTGTGCCGGCCTGTCCTCGCCTTGGCATGTACCTGTTTGGCTCTGCGCTGTGCGTATGACTCTGGCTTTCTCCACTCGTCCACAATAGCCTCCTAGCAGTCCATGTGTATTTTGCACCAATCAGTAGGAAACTGCATAATAACGTGCATTTGACATGTCAGAAGATGAATCAGAATTAATGTTTTCTACTTATTTTTCATGGAAAAAATCAGAATTAATATTTTCTACTTACCTAGAGGTAGATCTCCTTGGGGAGGTCGGTGTCGGGGTAGAGGATCATCTCTCTGGCTTGCGTCTTCGGCAGCGACTGGCAAAGCACGTCTGCGTGGTAGGTGATGAGGACCTGGAGGTGTGCCTTGTAGTACATGTCCTTGAGTCACTCCATGCAGACCTTGTCCTACACTTGTGACGCCTCCCGGCTCGCATGTGAACCACTCTTGCATACAGATATTATGTATCATTTCATTATTTCAAGAACGTCTAACGAATACGTAGTATTGACAAAGCGGTGCGATGAAGACTCACCCAGAACTCCCTCTTAATCTATGTCACAATGGGGACATCGTATGTGTCCTTGACGTTAAAGAAGTCCAGCCACTTCCAGGGTGGCATTGTGGTCCCTCGTGGGTGATAAGGCTAGGGTAGTGCTTCTTAATTAGGAGGGCCAGCATGCCATTAGGATTGTGTGAACTGGCCCCGCTGACATGCTTCCAGTTTCTGCGTGAGTCATTAAGAAGAATTGTTAATCTGAAGTTTAATTTTAAACATGTCATATGAATAGGTCATGAAAACATGAATGGTTACTTACCTCTCACCGTCGGGTCAAATCACCGGACGCTGGTTTGGCGCGAGTGGCGCTAAAGGGAGGTGCGTGATCCTGCGCTGGTAGACCTTGCTCAAACCTGAGGAAGCCATCTCCCCTGGTGTCATCTCGCCCCGTCCTGCTTGCCCCAGTCCAGTTCGTCCTGCTCGCCCCCGTGCTGCTCGCCCCTTCCTCCTCGACGACGTCCTGCTGGTCGTCGTCGTCTGATGGAAACAGCGCCCTCGTCCTGCGAACCCTCATCGATGACTCCACCAACGGCGGGTCCTCCACCTCCTCCTTGTCGGGGCTGGTCCTCAGGTAGCGCGAGTTGACCCCCGTTCGTCACGATCGTCTACTTTCGCCCGGCATTTTGTTTTGTGCCTACAATGACAAAGACAAAGATTAAACCAATTAGCACAAATAATCGATAAGTACTTGTAAAGAGATGCAAGATGAACGACACATAATTGCAAAGTAATAATAAGAACAATATACTATTACATGGATTAGAAATTATCTCCATAAACGGCAGTGGTTGGCTCCACGTCATCAGTATCACTATTGTCATCATCACTATCAATATTGTCGAAACCTAAGTCCTCATCATCTCCATTGTCCTCACCACCTCCATCGTCTTCAACAACTCTATCGCGCTGAGCCCTCCATCGCTCAAGCATCATTATGTCCTTAGGATCTTGCACCACTTCACCCTCGTCCTCATCGATGTCGTTGTCTACTTCCATGCCCATCAGCAAAAGAATGTCTATCTCCAAACGCCCTTCTAGCCCCTCGGGTTGATAGAACTCTTCGGTATCTGCCTTTGGGTCAAAGTTGTAATCATCATCATTTGGAACAGGCGCTTTACCGCGCGGCGATACCAAGTGCACAAGGTACCAACCCTTAAGATTCTCATCTTTTTGGCACGCCCATGGGAGATAATAAACTTACGTGGCCTGTTGAGCCACAATATAGACATCTTCTCCAATATAGATGGAATCCTGTCGAATTTCGACTTGCCCAATGTCATCAGCTCTTCTCGTGTCATTAGGATCAAACCAATGGCATTTGAATACCACTGGTTTAAGATATTTGGGGCCCTCAAAGTGGAGCTCGTATATTTCTTCGACTATGCCATAATAGTCGCGATCATCGTTGCCGGGCGTATGAACTCCTGTGCACGTGGTCTTTCAGGTGGGCCGACTCTCCTTGTAGCTTCTCATGCGAAAGTAATAGCCATTCACATCATAAACGGTGAATGTCTTAACCCTATGAGTGAAGCCCTGTGCAACCTATTTCAATTCACCACTCATTACCCTATCCGTGCGTGCCTGCAAGGTGAGGCTAGGTAGATCGTTACATTACTTGCACCTACGACAAAGTGGAATCTCAAAGTTGGAACAAGGTAAGTTGGATGGTACCTTCGTACAGAACCAGGAAATAAAATCAGACGAGTCATTTTTAAAAAGATAGTCTTCTTCTTTGTCAGTAGGAGCTCTATTCCCTGTCCAGTGTTCCTTAATAAACTCTTTGAAAAAAACAAGAGACAAAGGGGTCGGACCGATAGGTGGAGGATATTGACTGCGTATGTAACTAGCTCATTGAGAACTTACATTCGATCACATGTGGATGTCCAAAACCCAGACATCTCCACATGTGATTAATTATGTGATCACATGTGAAGATATTTGGGTTTTAGACATCTGGTGTCACAACTTGCTCCAAACATTCTCAAATTTTTATCATAGCCTCTACATGCGATAATACGACACCTCGATAAGTTTCATAATTTTCGGACTTCGTTTGGATTTTATATAATTTAAAAATACTTCTACCGCACCTGGATGGTCATATTTCGTGGAAAAGGCGTTCAAACTGTTGGGTGAGTTTATGGACACGGCCTCAAAATAAACTCTCCAACATGAATATCTTTTTTTGAATGGCTACGTTTCACTATTTCATGCACCTGCAGTTCAAATTTGGATTATCGTAAAAAAATTTAAGTAAACGAAATAAATTAATGAAATATAGCATAAAGTTATAAAAAGGTCCACAATTCGAACATGTGCTTGAATACAATATGTTTGGGATACAGAAAAAGTTTGAGCTTAAAACTCAAAAAAAATCAAATCTTTGCCGAGTGCCAAATTTGACACTCGGCAAACAAGCTCTTCGCCGAGTGTCTATAGCCCGGCACTCGACAAAGAAGCCTCTTTGCCGAGTGCCCAGCCTGGTAGTCGGCAAAGAGGGCCGGCCTGGGCCCTCACGTGGCTCTTTGCCGAGTGCGTGGCGTGGCACTCGGCAAAAACGTTATCTTTGTCAAGTGCCTGACGTCAGAGTAGTCGGCAAAGATAACGGCGACGAACGTCGTTTGCGCCAGGGAAACTTTGTCGAGTGCCTTACTTTGCCGAGTGTGCGGCACTCGGCAAAGGGAGTCTTTGCCGAGTGTCCAGATTTGCCGAGAGTCGGGCACTTCGCAAAGTAATCTTTGCCGTATGCTGCTTATGGCATACGACAAAGGGCTTCTTTGTCGAGTGCTCGTGCTTTGACAGTCGGTAAAGCCAGGAGCACTCGATAAAGAAGTCGTTTCCGGTAGCGTATGTATAAGGTAAGAGGAGCAAAGCACCGGTGTTTGAAGAGCTTGGCCAGTTGTTGCCGACGGAGGAGTCGATTGCTGTGCGCAAGTAACACGGGCCACAGAGCAAACCCCGTGCGGATGATGAAAGAAGACGTGAGTCGTTGGATCCCGACTCAATGGCCATATTTGATTAGAAGAAAATAACCAAAAAAAGGAGGGAAATACGTACTCTTATCTGAAGCATATAATCAAATTTCAATTCTATCACCTTCCTAATAAAGCATAAAAAAACCAAATCGCTCTTGCGAGCGGATACGAGTAAACGTGGTTAAAATAGTGGATTTTACAATAGCGAGTATCGACGCATGCATGCATCTCTAAGTAAACAGACGAATATATAGCACCAGCTCTCGTCAGTTTCAGTTTTTCCTTCTGGTCACACTCCTTTGGGCTCTAGTGTATACCTGCATCGATCTTCCACGGTTCTACCTGTGACCCACTCCCACGAGGATAGGAGCAGCTAGCATATGATGACGTGAGCAGCGAGACAAGCGGTCGGGTGCTCTCCGATTGAGGCAGCGCAGGGGAATGCGCGCGCTGAGCTGACTGGTACGGTGGTCGCCGTCGCCATCGCTCGCCGTCGTCGTCGTACCTGGATATGCGACGACGACAGGACGGCTGCCATCTGAGTGTGGCCATCGCATCGATCCCCTTGGTCACACGCGCCGTAATAACGTACGTACGAAGTACCCCTCTGACGTGGGGCTCTCGATCTCACTGCATAGTGCATGTATATATGGCGGGCATGCATCGATCGCCCCGGCTGGCGTCCCTGACGTACGGTGACCGCGCAAGCTTGGCGCCGGCGCATCCGATCTGCCGGCTGCCGCGCGCTGGACCCGGCCGATCGCCATCGATCCCCGGGCCCGGCGCGGGCGCCCGTACGTCAAACCGAGCGGCGCCGATGCCGATGCACGCTGGCGCCGCGCGGCGTTCGCTCGCTACGTACCAATCGGTCTGCCAACGTTCGCAGGCCGGCTCCCAGCGACTGTGCCCGGGGCGCGCTCTGGCGTCGTCCGCTAGCTGTACAGCCTACAGCTGCCTGTGACTGTGGCCTGCCACGAGCGGCTCGTCGATCCCGACCGGCCGGCCGTAGCGTCTCGATCGCTCAGGCTCAGGCACTCTGCTCGTATGCGATGCGGCCGAGTGGCGTATTGGCGGTTTCCTCTTGGAACTGCGCCGCGGACCTGCATATGCGTTGCTCCCCAACAAGGGCGCCCGGTCGATCCCTGCGCTCTGTCCTCCCAGCCCTGTCGTGTCCCGTAGGAAGCCGTCCCGTAGGACGTCCCACTGGTTACGTGCATGCCCGCCAATAGCGTACTCCACGTCGTCGTAGATGAAATTGTAATGGTGATGTAACACCAAAAAATTTGCATGAATTTAAAATAGTCAAATTGATTTAGTTATGTTATTTTTGTGAGCAACTAACATAGGTAAAATAATATTTTTATGAAATTAAAATCCATCATAAGGCTAGATACATGCTGATGCATTCATGCTGCTGCATTTTATTTTTATATTGTATGGTTTTGAATAAAACTTAGAAGTATTCAAAAAACCTATTTGAAAATACCTTTGAAAATGGTTTAATATATAGCGAAGGATTTCATTCTCTTCCCTGTTCGGCCTGTTGGCCCAAACCGGCCTGCCTCCTCCCCCCTTTTCTTTTTTTCTTTGCGGGTCCAACTCCTCTCTCTCCATTCTCTGCCTGCTGGCCCAAGTCGCTAGCCCAACAAGCAGCTGCAGCGGCCCGCTAGTTTCTCTCTCTCACTCACTGCTAGGTGGGGTCCAGCTGTCGGCACTGCCTTCCTCCTCCGGTCGCCGTTCCTGAGCGCCACGGAGGCCATGCATGGTCGCGTGACCAAGCAAGCCGCGGACCGCGCCAACCCTCAGCCGCTCTCGACCGAGCGCAGTCCGCTTCGACCCGATCCGCACGCCCGCTCAGACCGCGCCGCCATTGACGGCGCATGCACCCAAACTCTCTCCCCTACTACCTGTTCTCCCTCTCTCGGCCTCTTTAGGAAGGACTCTAGGCTCCGCAGTCACAACCCGACACCGCCAAGCTACTACCCGCTCTCCCCCTCACACTCCAGCACCGCAAACCACTGCGCAGCCGTCGGCCACTGTATCGGCGAGCCCATCTCCCCCAATCGCCGTGAGCCGTCCAATCCGAGATGAACGGCCAAGATTAGAACTTAACCCTTCGCTGCTACATTTGTTAAAGAGCCCCTGCTCTCTTTATTATTTAGTACCAAGGTACCTGGCCAATTGGAAATTCTGAATTTTATAATTTATTTTAATTCGATTAAAGTTTTAGTTATTTACAGATTTGCCACTGAATTCAACAGCTTATAAAATCTTAACTCCGATTTGAACCGTTCAAATTTCTTAGACTCGTAAAACTTTTAAAAGATCGATCTTATATTTAATTTATTATTTTATAATAGAAAATCTTAATAAATTCATAACTTCTTCATTTGATATCCGATTTCAGTGACTTTTGCGTTTATGTGTTCGTAGCGACGGGTAGAATATTTTTATAGGCTTTTAAACATATTTTCTCTCTATCGGTGTACTGTTCTAATTATATCTTATTTTCTTCGTGCATGATTGCCTATGGATGATTGTACGTTGATGTATTATCGAGTATAGACGGTGAGCAGTACCATGTTGATCAGGAGCAGTACTTTGATGATCAGCGGTGCCAGCAAGAGTTTGATAATCAAGGCAAGTATACTTTGGGTTTTCCTTCCATGACTATGATCTATGTGACTTAATTAATGTTTAAGCAACAAACGATAAAAATAACAGTTTAGCAACTTGAGGATTTATCTGTAAGTGATTTATCATGGATTTACCGTACAACTGTGAGGGCTATATGGCTCTAGCTATAGTCATTTGTAGGACCTTTTCTAGCTGGTTGGTGATATGCGAGTTGGGTATAGGACAACCTCTGTCCTTATGAGTATAGCCGGGAAGAAATGTGCCATATTCGAAGGGGGGTTCCTACATCTAATGTTTCTGCGTTCCTGATCGGTTAGAAGAAACTATAAGTATCTTTATACATTTTATGGTAGTTTGGGAGTAATTAACCCACTCAATTATAAAATATGACTCATAGCGAAAGTGTACACCTCTATGCAGAATTTAAATCGATATATCGTCCGTGCCCACGGACAGGGCGGCCCTGACACATTTACATTAAGATAATGACTTATTTGTTAACATGCTCATATTTACTATTTTATACTTTACATTATTTATGTTACATCATTCATGATTTCATGG
>CM041646.1:9276345-9293236 GCA_023333625.1 Bothriochloa decipiens
CCCCCCCGCCCCCCGGCCGTCCGCCGACCCCCCCCCCCGGGCCGCCGGCGGCCCGGCTGCCGCCCCCCGCCGTCGTACGCGCCCCCTGGCAGCTCCGCTACCTGTTGAGGAAGGAGGAGGAAGGGGAAGGAGGAGAGGGAGAGGAGGAAGGAGGAAGGAGGGGAAAGAAGGAGAGGGAGGGAGGGAAGGAGAAGAGGGGAAAGAAGGAGGAGGAGAAGGAGAAGGAAGGGGAAGAGGAGGAGGAAGGAAAGAGAAGGGGGAGGAGGAGGAGGAGGAGAGGGAAGGAAGCAGAGGAGAAGGGCTGCGGGTGACCCGAGCACCGCGTCATTCGACTCCACCGCCACCTAAGGTATAGCCCTTTCCCTCAGTTGTCGGCCTTCGTGCCACGTATGTCATTGACGACCTTCGTGTCGTATGTGTCGTTGACGGCCTTCGTGCCATGTATGTCATTGACGACCTTCGTGTCGTATGTGTCGTTGATGGCCTTCGTGCCGTGTTTTTGGATGTATGGGCCATCGCGCCCCAAATGTGGACGTTGGCCTTCGCACCAACTTTTCTTGCAGGTTTTGGAAACCTCCCCGTACAGGGGAGGTTCTGCCGAATTTTTCAACTAATAGTGATGTGTTTCTTGTTTTGCAGAGTAGGACGTGTCGGAGGGGACCCGGAGCACCTCGGTGACCCTAATCGTGTTCGTGCACCGACTCGCCTCTGCGCTGCCACCCTAGGTATAAATCACCTCTCTTCCTTACTGTTGTCGTACGTAGATCGCGTAACCGAGTTAGGCGTCTCCCATCCGAAAGGGATACGCGATCGTTGGTATGCGGATCAGTGCATATCTGCGATGGTATCTGTTTCGGATTGTCCACGTTATTTGGACAGCCCGAGGATGCATAGACGAGGTTAGCTTCCATGTTCCGCTCCCATCCGAGTCGGAGTTTCGACAGGACCTCCCCGTTGTTCTCCGGATACACACTCTCCCCGCCGGGACGTGTATCGGGAGAACAGCGGGGAGGTGCTGCCGAAATTCCATCTCGGACGGGAGCGGATTATGAAAGCTAACCTCATCTGCGCATCCTCGGGTGGGATTAGGACCTATCCTTCACCTATTAGATGGTAGGAGCGCGTTGTAGATGCACTTGCTAGTTTTATCACATGTTAACATTGCCGCATGACAGAGCATGGGTGACCGTGAGTGGATGTACTCGGGCTTCGCAAGTAAGAGCAATGAATGGATTAGGGGGACGAATGAGTTCCTAGAGCAAGCATTTGGCCCAGCTGTGAAAGGGTCAATTCGGATGCCGTGTCCCTGCAGGCAGTGCAAGAACAAGAAATGGAAAGTAAAGGTTGCGGTGGGGAAAGATCTGTTCAAGAACGGATTCGTTCCAAACTATACCCATTGGCGCCACCATGGTGAACACCATCCTATTAGGGACGAGGTGGTGGGACCCGTCCTCGAGGAGTATGATGCCGATGCCAGGATGGCAGACATGATGGCAGACTTCCACGAAGCACGGTTCGGCGAAGGAATGGATGTGGAGGAAGATCCGGAGGAAACCGCGAAGGCGTTCTGTGACATGATGGAGGCAGCACAGAAGCCCCTTCACGAGAAGACAAGGGTTACGCAACTGGATGCCGTCTCATGCCTAATAGGCTTGAAGTCGCAACTGGGCATTAGTCGAGACGGCTTCGATCTCGTGTTGAGCATTGTTGGCACACTGCTTCCGGCAGATCATGTCCTGCCGAAAAACACCTACGCTGCACAGAAGCTCCTTCGTGCACTTAAGATGCCGTATGAGGGGATCCAAGCTTGTCCGAAGGGGTGCGTCCTGTTCAGGGGAGACCTCGAGGAAGCAAAAATCTATCCAAAGTGCAAAGCCTCTAGGTTCGTGTTGGTAGAAGGCTCTGATGGCAGCATGAAACAGTCTAAGGCTCTGATGGCACGCAGCTTCCTAGGGTGCGGCCGCAATTCAACAGACGCCCAGTGATTACACCCGTGGGCCACACGTAAGTAACCATTATTGATTTCACTACTTGTTCATATGACATGTTGAAAATTGAACTGCATACTAATAATTGTTCTTAATGACTCATGCAGTACCTGGGCGTTTATGAGCGGAGAAGGTGAATCATGCCATATCAATGGCGTCCAGGGCCTCCTGATTAAGGAGTACTACCCTGGCCTTGTCGATGTGGACGACGAGTTGAAGGTGCCCACGAGGTGGGCTCACTTCTACCTCGTCGATGTGGGTGGCGAGACCCTCGCGGCAAAGATAAAGAGGGAGTTTTGGGTGAGTCTTTCATCGCACCGCATTACTAAATAGTACACATTCGTCGAACTTCTTGAAACAATGCAATGCTACATGATGTGTCTGTGTGCAGGACTTCTTCACGTGCGAGGAGGGTAAAGCGGACCAGGCGGCGCGAGTGCAGGAGGTGGTCTGCAAAGATCGTCTCAAGGACCTGTACCATGAGGCGCGCATACAGGCCATCCATGACTACTATGCCGACGTGCATGGAGAGTCCATCAAGAAGCCCCAAATCCGCCAGATCATGAACTCGAGGGAGACTGACCTCACCTTCGCTCAATACGTGTAGGTAATTAAGTAGGAAAACATTCGTTCAGATTCCTTCAGTGAAACATTACACTAATATTCTCGCATGTCAAATACTTGATGTCATGCAGTTCTGTCCGGGGTTGTGCGACAACCACAGGGACTGCTGGGAGGAGATTGTGCGCATGTGGCAAACGGACGAGGCGTACGCGAGGCGCAACGACCGTCGGGGCCGCCGCCTGCAGATGCGAGGGGTGCCACACCACCAAGGGAGCCAGCCCCTCCCAACGTACATGAGAAGATGGGTATGCGTCTGTTCATGTCTTTTTTCTAGCCCTCAATTGTCATTTCTTGTAACCATGTTTCTGTTTTCAATGCAGACGCAGGCGCACGGTGGGCAGGAAATCAACCAGTTCACCGGGTACCTCCTCTCCCACAAGGGCAAGGCGACAGCGCCGGACAACGTCTACAACTCGGAGGACGGGCCCGAGGCGTACAGCAACCCCACCGCCTACGAGAAGGCGACCGAGTACACCGCCACGGCTCGCCAGCGCTACGGGGAGACGTTCGACCCCACCGCCGAGCCCCTGGACACAGACCTCCTGCAGAGGTTAGGACCAGGGAAGCAACATGGCCGGTACTACATGGCCCACAGCGCCATCGACCCGTCCGATGCTCCCACGCTGAGCCAGGTTCGATCCAGGCCCACGAGCTCCACCGACATCCTCATAGCGTCTCGGCAGCTGAGCATGTCGCAGTTCCAAGTAAGTGTGGTTTTGTTCGTCGTTCACTCGTTTCACACCTATACTTACAATCAACACTGCGGATGTAATATTGCACAGATGGCTTACCAGCGGTACCTGACAGCCGTGCAGCAGCACTACAATAGTCAGATGCAGGGCTTTGCCGGCTACTTCCAATCCCTGCAGATCCCCGGGCCGCCTCCACCGCCTGAATTATTCGCTCCACCGCCTCCTCCACCGTCTTTTCCTGTGCCTGCTCCTGTCGCTCCTGCAAGGACCCCGGTGAGTACATTGACTCTTGCTTTAGCTTGTGCGTCCATCCTGCAGATACTAATGACATCACTTGGCCTTTAACTTGTGCAGGTATAGTCGGCGGGTTCGAACCCGTCTCCTAGAGGTGCCGGCCCTCAGATGATGCCGTATCCACCTCCGGGTGGCCCTTCTCCACCGTATCCACCTCCGCGTGGCCCTCCTACACCTTACTCGTGGCCGGTGGGCGGAGGGCGGCCGTACTGGTCGGCGCCGCGTGATCCAGGGTGGGTTCCGTGGGAAAACCCTAGGGGCTCTGGGGACGGACAACCTGACGGCTCCGGGGACGGCGTGACAAGCTAGGTACTTATCGCTTGTGTTATGCTCCTGGACTTGAGTATCGTCGAAGTCTCTGTCATGTATTTCTTCTCTTCGTGATAGACCTAGACTTGTTGTGTTGAACTTCATGTGATGGACCTCGACTTGTGGTGTTCGACTCGTTGCGTTGAACTTTATGGTTGTAATGGACTTGTGGTGGTGATAAGAGATGCTATTGTGAGATATATGTGTTATTGTGATATATATGGTGGCGGTGGTGATAAATATTTGTGATATAAATGGTGCTACTCGTGGTCCTGGTGAAATTATGATATAAATTGTGATTTTGCAATGTTTGATGCAAGAAAACAGAAAAAAAGAAAAAAAAATTTCCTAGCTTTGCCGAGTGCTGACACTCGGCAAAGCTGGGGAATCTGGCCAAAAAATCCCCAGCTTTGCCGAGTGATAGCGTGGCACTCGGCAAAGGGGTAATTCGTTTGCCTAGTGTCAGCACTCGGCAAAGAATTTTCGAAAAAAAATTTCTTTGCCGAGTGCCGAGCTGGCACTCGGCAAAGAAATTTTCAAAAAAAAATTAATTTTTTTCTTTGCCGAGTGCCGCCCGTCAGCACTCGGCAAAGCCAGCCGTCAGACTGACGGCGCCATGTGGCTTTGCCGAGTGCTGACGTGGCACTCGCAAAGGCTTTGCCGACTGTATGCCACGTGGCACTCGGCAAAGCCGCCTTCGCCGATGGCTTCTTTGCCGACAGCCCTTTGCCGACTGCCACGTGGAATTACAGTCGGCAAAGCCTTTATCGACTGTAATTCTGCCTTTGCTGAGTACGCATTGCAGTCGACAAAAAAAACGAACCCTACAGTGTTTGCCGCTATGCTCGAGATGACAGTGAGCCGGAAGCCCCATTCGCTCCACACCTGCGGCAACTGTGCCAAAATCAGGGATAGGATCATTCCGAACCAGAACATGGTCGATCCACCAGAGCTAGCGGGGCCACCTTCCAATTATGCTGCCTGCGACCTGCTGCACCAGAACATGTGCCAAAATAAGTTTTTCGTCCAATACGTGCAATTTAATGTTTTCCATTTGTGCTGATTAATTACTCACTCTGTCCCTGAAATAATATCAAATCCTAGAGTTGCCTTAAGTCAAATTTTTTAAACTTTTACTAAATTTCTAGAAAAAACACTAAGATTTATAGTACCAAAATATTATAATTAGATTTATTATAGAATATATTTTCATTGTATGCTCGTAGATGCTGTTGTTCCTTTCTGTAAAATGAGGCGAACTTAAAAGTTTACCTGGTACAAATTTTAAGAATTTATTTGTTCAGGTATGGAGAGAGTATGTTTAAGCTCAAATACTCCGCAACCATTAACGCCGACAATGGGCTAGGGTATCGAATTTTATTATTACCATCCACATGCATGAAAAGGTACTCTCGCCCCGGCCGGTCACAACATGATCCCATGAAATGTTTGAAAACGCAGACCGGTAGGTGACACTTTAGGGTGTAGGTGGTACATCGTACAATAAAAAAACAAAACAAAAGTGTTTTAGTTATCAATTATAAAGTGTGAGGGCAACACATAAAGGCCTAACCACAAAGAATAACATTTTTTTCCAGAGTTGGAAGGATACACCAGGCAGGTACCGAGGAATTGGCAAGATATGGAGAGAGCGAGACCAAGGACTGTGAATAACTGTTTTATTTTTTCCGAAGCTTTGCAAAGTAAGGTGGAAATTTCTCGTATATAGAATAATTAAGTATTTGTATTGTGTTGCAACAAAAATATTGCTGTCATCTCTAAAGGATGGAATTATATTATATTTCTGCTGTCAGGTTTTAGTCAGTGTGCTAAGATATGTGTTGTGGTTACAAACCCCGAGAAAATCTTACTATTACTGGTTAGAGGCTCAAACAGAGCCTAAATGGTAATCCTCACCAGAAACATTAGAAAAAAAGATATGCTAGAAATTCTCACATTAAACTTCTAGACTTTAGTTTTTAAAATATCCTCCACCATTAGATCTATTTTCGATTAAATCTATTTTGTTTTTTAAAAATTATCCACCTCCACATTATATTATTATTATATTATATAAAATAGGTTAATATCTCATTGCAAATAGGATGATCCAGGGATGCTACCTACTAGATTTTAAATCCTGGTGTTTGCATCTTTTTCTTTTTCTGGGATTTTTTTAAAATTTACCAGCGTTATGCGTTAAATGGTAGGACGGTATAGCACGACGCTACCCACCAGAGTTCATATCCTGGTGCTTGCACCTTTTTCTGGGATTTTTTCATGATTTATCGGCGTTTTGCGCTAACTGGTAAGCGACGTTCGACAACGAGGTACCTGCCGGCTGCTCAGTCCTTCGGAGGTACTTATAGGGGTCGAATTTGCAAACATGCGTTCATAGAGGTAAATGTGTACGTGTTATGGGCGTCTGCGTCGTACTGTATATACTTTAAAAAAGAACAACTTTGACGTAGTGGAAACAATCCTTAAAAAACATACAGAAAAATATTCATCAGGAAATTAGGAAAAAAAAAACCTACGGCAACAAATCTCATGTACCGTTCACAGTTGATTAAAATACTAATAATTGATTTGTTGTATTAGATATACATCCAGGAAAAATAGTTTTCAGGAAATAAAAAAACATACGGGAACGAACAAATCTTATGTACTCACGTACGTTTACAGTTGACTAAAAAACTAATATCAAATTGATTAGATATTAAAAAATAACAGGTCAACAACAACGGCCATTATGAAAATTAATTACGCACCATAATTAATACATCTAACTGAAAAAGAAAACATAAATTATACTATCATATCATCCTATCTCACGTATTAGCTGAGCCTAGTGTTGCAGCCACCGCCCACAGTCACGCAGCTTCAATAAACGAGGGATCGACCTTACAATCCTACATTGTGGTACGTCAGGGTTTCCTCAACGTCGATCTTGCTTGGGCTTTTCTTGAAAGCCCAGTGATTCTGTGATCGACATTTGGAACGGATCCTGTGAAGTGCTTCGACGTATATATGCACCAGGCCAAGGGCTCTTAGCGTTTCGGCTCTGCCTTCCCGACACAACCTTCTCTACAGGTACATGCAGGTAAACTAATAATCATCTATTATTTATTACTCTGCCTAGCCTTTGATCAGTGAGAATTTTCTAGTTTTGTATTCATCTCTTCAGGGACGCAAGAGCGCGAGGAAGTATATTACATCGATCTTATTGTGATCCACGAACTGGATTTGCTGTTTTTGATGCTCTTTGCTAGCCATGACATCATGAGACTGTGTCGTTGAATGGACTGACTACGATTCTCAATAAGTTTCTAATAGATTACCCAAAATCATTGTAGGAACTAAGCAATTGATGGTCTAGACCCTAGACCACAATTGAAATTGTTGCCATCACATTGATTTGTTTCCTATTACGTGGTGTATTTGGGAAGAGCATGAAAACGTATAGAAATCATATGGCAAGAGATCGATGCTATTACAATGTATGTGCTCCATTTAATAGTCACTGTATTATTATTAAAGCTGTAACTATTGTCTATTGGCAAAACAACGATTCCTACGTACTACTAAGGTCCATTATATTGGTGCTACATTTGTATGTTGAAGGTATATTACAATGGAACTCAATGTTAACATTTTGTTTCATGTATATATGTAAATTAATATTTACAGGCACCATACCTAGCTCCACCAACTCCGGATAGGCATGCTGTGTGAATATGTCATACCATCACATTGTAGCTGGATTATGTAATCTTTAACGTAAGAAATTATCTATTTTCACTTTTTGATTTCCTAATCGATCTCCTATTTGAGCTTGGATGTATAGGTTCCATATATAAACTAGTAAGCTTGCAGCTAAACGCTAGACCCGATGTCCTTTTGTCAAATCATGAGCGGAGCTATAGGCATGCTACTCTTGCTACACGCGCGAGCTTTGGTGTATGAGGAGAGACCTATGTGTACGTTGTTGGCATGTCACTACTAAGCTGTAGGTATGCTACTTTATTCGCTTTTATACTACCATGCATCCATGCCAATCTCTACTCCGCAGTTTTGGTTATACACACATATGCCAAATTAAGGAACAAATCTATTATTATAATCATTAAGATTGAAGGAGCGAATATATGATAACACGAGATGCTATATATACGAAAAAAAGGTGTGTTAGAAGGAAGAGCAAAGAACACACATCTCCATATATTGCTATATTTTGTTAGCACGTAGGAGTAGAGTATATGGAATTAGGCATTTGCTATATTGCTATATTTTGTTAGCACATAGACGTTTGCATCCAAACTACCCATATATGCAATTATGAAGTGAAAAGGTAAAATATAAATTATCACACTTAATTTATATCTAAATTACCCACGTTAGCTATTCTTCAAAAAATTAAAAATACAAAAATATGTCTCAGACCTAATATAAATAACAAAATAAGCTCAAGAAAAATAATTTAATATCCATATAATAAAGTTATACTCTAAATTACAGACTTTTTACAATTGTTAAATTAATAGTAAGCATTATTACATGTTCCAACATGTCAACCACGTAAACTTATACACATTAGTATTAATATATGAGGAATTATTAAGCTTAAAATTTTGGGAAGAGAATTTAAACGTAGGTTTGTGTCGTGAAAATATAGACTGTAGCTAAAACAATCATAGATTTAGCAAATGTTTCAACGAAATGTATATTGGAGATACATAAATGTGCTATGGATATGGATGAAAAATCATATAAATAAGTTTTGATAGATTATCACAATTGAATATAGACTATAGAGTACATATTATAGCTATTATTTTAGAACATTATTAGTGAAGGAAAAAGATATCTAATATAAGTATTTCTTATTAGCTATAGTTAGTGTGTCAAAAAATTCTAACCAAGTCATATGGTAAAACTGTACTTAACGACATGTACAGTTTGAAAAAAAAACACAACATAATAAAGCTGAAAGAAAGGAAAACAGCATAGGATTATACTCAACGACATGCACAGCCGGCCGTAGGTATAGATTGCGTTACCGGCCACTGCGCGCCACGCCTAGGACGAAATCGATCGGTGCCACAAGCAAGAAGTGTGGAAGTAGCAGCAAAATAATGAACTAGAATGAGCTAAGCTGCTCTATGGCCGCCGAACCAACCACCAGCATCATCACAAAGCAAGTGTGGTAGTAGCTACTAGCACTAGCAGCAGCACAAACTGAATTCTAGGACGAGACTCGACTATATATAAGAGTGACTGAAATGGACATAGCAGGCGTCGTCGATCATATGCATGCGGCATAAATGATGATATCTTTGACACAGGTTGGTCGATATCATGAAGAATGAAATTGAATGAAACTGATGGGTGCTTATTAGATGCATATGCATGGAAGTTTTACTTGTATAACTAATATAAGGAAACAAGCAGTAGCTAGCAGATAGAATAAGGTTATTAAGAAGAGTCTAATGATAATGTACCTCGATCGCTTCCTGCTGTTGCTCTCTGCCAGTCGATGATGATGGTAATGGAGGATCTCGGATCTGTATCTACGTTGTATGTTGGTTGCGTGCCATGTCGTCACTCTCTGTTTGTATGGACGATCGAGTGGCTGACAAGATCGAGTGGCTGACAAGACACAGCTGCTAGTACCATGGGATCTAATTAATAAGGCAAGCCGCCAGTGGCTTGGATCTGAGCACCAGCCACCCACACGCTCCACCACTGAAAATCAGACCGCGCTAGCTAAATGACAGCCGTGGGCTACCTTGTACCCACTCTATATTTGGTCTATATACATGGCTCAACTTTTCATGGATTTCCACTCGGGCCCTTGAGCCAAAAAAGTGACCATCAGGGTCTTCAACTATATATGGACTATCACATGGATCACCCAGATGAAAGTCGACACTAGATTGAGGACTTAAATGGTCACTTTTTTTAGTTAAAGGACCCAAGTGGGAATCCATGAAAAGTTTAATCATGGTGCATTAATTTTATTATTATAGATATGAATTGTTTCACAAAGATTATGGTTACCACCATCCGATCGACATCAAAATTATATTAAAGGTATCTTCTGGACCACGTCATATCCAAACACAAGCCAAAAGTACTTCTTTTTTATGTACCCCAGCTAGTATAACTAAGGACGATCCCCTAATAATGCCCGCATGCATACAGACACCAAACATATGTAAGCAAAGGTTTCACCTAACATGTGCACCCGTGGTGTATATTAAGAAGGCTTTTGATCTGACAATTAAGTTTCATTGCCAACATCAATCAGTAAATAATCACCTTTAATTTGTTTAATCGAATGTACTACGAGTCCACTGACAGTCTTTTGCATGCAAGTGGATCGTTGATGATTTATTTTACTACTGTAGCTATAACAATAGTGCACAAATAATGTTTTCATTATAAATCAAAAATGCTTTTAGACAGCCTTACAGATGCTCTGTTGCTTTTGGGGTGGGTGGGTGGGTGTGTGTGGGGTGTGTTTGGGGGGGGGGAGCTTCACTACTGGAAACTGGGTCTTTGCCGTGTGTAATTACACACGGCAAAGACTGGAGTACACACGGCAAAATATTTTGCCGTGTGCAACACACGGCAAAGGGCACACGGTAAAAATCGGCACGGCAAAGTTTCTTTGCCGTGTGTTGCACACGGCAAAATATATAGAAACTTTGCCGTGTGCAAGGTCTGGCACACGGCAAAGTTTTTCGTCCGTCAGGCCCCCGTCCGTTAACTAATATTTTGCCGTGTGCCTTGGCAGGCACACGGCAAAATATTGCAAAACTTTGCCGTGTGTAAGGCTTGGCATACGGCAAAGTTTCGCCATATTTTGCCGTGTGCCGGCCAAAACACACGGCAAAGTTTTGCAATATTTTTGCCGTGTGCCGAGTAGAACACACGGCAAAGTTTAGGTGTATTTTGCCGTGTGCCAGACAAAACACACGGCAAAGTTTAGGTATATTTTACCGTGTGCCTGCCTAAGCACACGGTAAAGACTCTATATATATATATATAAAATCAACACATCAATAATGACATCTATATCAGCAGCATGCATAATATATCAAAAACACAAGCATATTTCAGAAACCCATCAATAATCCACCAAAGATCAACATCACAAGTTCATTATTACAATTCCGCCAAAGTTCAACATCACAAGTTCACTACTACAAGTTCAACATCAAACAGCACTACAGCCCTACTACGGCGACGGAGACAACTGTGGCCTCGGTGCTGGACCGGACTGCGGTGAAGGGTTGACGCCATCAGCCGCCGGTGACACCGTAGCGAGATAGTTTGAACCCGCCGAAGGAGGCTGCACAAAAGAGGAGATTGCATGTGTTAGACTCAAAATTGAAAATTTCGGCAGCACCTCCCCTGCACCGGGATGTTTCCAACCTGCAAGAAACAACGGCACGAAGGCCGACAATCCCAACGGCACGAAGGCCGACAATCACAACGGCACGAAGGCCGACAATCACAATGGCATGAAGGCCGAAAATCCCAACAGCACGAAGGCATCAAACTTCATACTTACAGGAGTGAAGAGTCCAACCGGAGTGATAGCTTGGCCACCCGATGCCATGTTTTGGATCATCTGTAACATTTCCGCCATCTTCTTCTGCGTGTCCTCCAGCCGAGCCTCTAGGTTCGCGGTCGTCTCCTTTTGCTGTGACAGCGCCGCCTGCAGTGTTTGAATCACATGTTTCAGTATTGCAAATATGATCAATGTGTCTAATGTTCAAGGTACGACGAGTGAAACCAGAATTACCTCAAGTTCGTCCACCTTTGTCATCTTTGGAGTAGGCCGTGCACGTATGGGAAGGCTCGTGGCCGTGCTCTGTGACCTCACTTCAGAGAGAGGGTGCAGACCTCGCGGAGTCAGCGGCGTTTGCAATCCACAACCGCCCGTGCTTCCTGCCTTCACCCAAACTCACGATCACCTCTGTCTCAAGGGGCTCAGTGCTCAGATTGTGATCTGGGCCACGGATCGTCCTAACCGCCTCCGTGTAGTCTCTGAC
This sequence comes from Bothriochloa decipiens, assembly GCA_023333625.1. Classification (NCBI taxonomy): domain Eukaryota; kingdom Viridiplantae; phylum Streptophyta; class Magnoliopsida; order Poales; family Poaceae; genus Bothriochloa; species Bothriochloa decipiens. The sequence continues at coordinate 9,288,316 of CM041646.1, forward strand.
CTTGGCGTGGACGCTCGGATCAGAGTAAGCCTCGACAGGTGCATCCGGGTTGAAGACAACACCGGATTTCACCCGGCCCATGTGCGACACAGCCCATGCCCCAAAATCAGACACCGGCACGCCAGGGTGTTCTTTCTCCTGCAAGAAAGACAGCAAGATGATTAGAAATCAAGCAAAATTGAGCGTTATCATAGATAAATGATTCTCGTACAAGAGCCTGCTTGAATGTGGTGAGGTTGCGGCTTCCTTGGTGGTGAGTTGGACCGGGCCTCATTTGCCGCTTCCGCTTGCCTTTCCTGCGCTTTTCCTTAAACTCCGGGGATAGGAACCAATCCACAAGCTTCGACCATGCCCCTCTATGCGACTTGCACCACTCGGGCGGCACCTACATCATCAAGTGTTTGACATGTAAGATGATCAATTCTAGATCTATTAAATCTCAAAAGAAATCAATACTATTAACCTACCTGAAGGTATTGTGCCTTGGTCAGCTCTAAATCTCTTCCATTTCCCTTGATGAGGGGCTCTTTTAGGATGGACCTGTAGTACAAGACATGGGACTGGAGTTTAGCCTCATAAATCATGTCGTTGAATTGCTTGTTACAGGCTTTTTGTGCCGTCAGCTCTGCCTCGATCTCTGTGCCTTCTTCGATCTTGAAGTACTTCTGCATACAAACACAATGTATCCGTTTATTATTTCAATAAAAGACTTACCCAATGGAGGATATGTATTTAACCTTCATTGTGAGGCACTTACCTGAAAATCTGCCCAAACCCGGGCCTGCTTGTTGGCCTCCTCGTCATCAACACCGAGCTTGTACATCTTCCACGACCGGACCGCATCCCACGTGCCATCTTCCAATTGCACAAGGCCGGGGTAGTGTTTCTTGAGCAGACATCCCATGATGTTAGCGGGCACACGTGGGGGGTCAAGAGCACCCGACACTAGCAGCCAGCCACTGCACAAGTGATTAAGACAAAATATCAGTTTCTGTTTTGATTTTCAACATTTCATATGAACTACTAGTGATAACATGTATAGTTACTTACTTTCCTCCCACAGGATGAACCACTGGGCGTAGGTCTGGATGCGGAGCACTATGAAGGGCTGTGGCACCTCGCAGGTAGGGTGTTGACCGACCAGAACTGTCCCCCATCTGTTGAGTCTCCTCGTCCCCCAACGGAGTGTCTGTCGCCTCATCCCCCAACGGAGTGTCTGTGGTCTCGTCCCCCATTGGAGTGTCTGTGGTCGTGCCCGTGGCCGCCACGTGGTCCTGCAAGGTAGGGGTCGGGACCTCCAGCTGGTCGAGAGCAGGGGGGCAAGGCGGGTCCCTCCTGTCGCGACTGGGAGGGCGACCACGCCCCCTCCCCGTCCTCGGTCGACCCGGGCGTGCTCGCGGCACTGCCCCTGAAGACGTCTCCACACCTCCACCCGGGCGTAGACTCTGGTACACCGACAAAATCCCCTGCCTCGGTGTACGGTTGCTCGCCATCTTTGGTCAGTCACCTGCAATTTACAAAGAATGAAAAAAAGCGTTAGTACATACATTAAAAATAGTTCAAAATGAATAATCATAATAAAATATAATAAAAAACATAGTATTACATGCTTTAGAAATAATGACATCGTATTGAAACAAGTTCGTTGAGAACTTACTTGATGAATGGCTCAACCTCGACAAGGTTGGTGAACACATAAAGTGTGATTCTGCGCCACTCTGCATCATCCAAAAGCTTAGAGGTCGATCCACTTGCGCGGCCTAGTTGGCCTTTGAAAAGGCCGAGGGTCGATTCAAATTCACCAGCATTGTAACGAGGAAGTGGATTATGCTTGCTAGGAAGGTTCGGCTTGTAGTACGATGTCGTGAAGTTTGATACCTCCTCCCGAATGCTTGCCTCTACAATGGAAGCCTCAATTCTGGCTTTATTTGTGCATTTCTTGCGAAGGGTCTTTAGACATCTCTCGATTGGATAGCACCAACGGGCCGTAACGGGCCCCCCCAACCGTGCCTCATTCGGTAGGTGCACAATCAGATGCTGCATCGGTAAGAAGAAGCCGGGTGGAAAGATCTTCTCCAGCTCATGATGTTTTGCACTACATTTTAGCTAAAGTTATGGCACCGTCCATGTCTCATGATGTTTTGCACTACATTTTGACTTAAATTTTCATCATAAAATTTGCTACATTGTTTGCCTGCATGTTAAGTTGAAAGTCTTGTGCTTATGATTGTACCTTTTATTCGAAATACTCACTCTGTAGTTGTTTATCAAAATAAGGTTCTAGGTTTTAGACTGCACTCTTAGTTACTGCAATGGCATAGACAGTCATCAAAGCCTGCCAACAGCAGTGTCTTATTTCAAATAAATCAAAGAAGGGCACCCCTAATAGCTAAAAGCATTCAAAGAACTAGTGCTTCACGAAATGCGTTTCATGAATTCCATGTCTTCTCTCAGTGCATATTCGATAGGCCCTTACCTCAAGGATGCATAAATGCAGGACAGGGAGACTTCATGATAAAAAAGATAAGCCCTTAACTCCTGCCAAGAAGCACTATGACTTCCATAAGGACAGCACCAAAACTAGCCATGAAAAGCCCCGGCCCCCAGCATAGTCGCATACTCCAGATATAGGGAAGGCATGTCATGATTACTGCTACAAGAATATTGACATTCAAGCACCAAAAGTCGCAAAGAATCTGCTGACATATTGATTCGGTAAGTTTTACTGCAGACTGGTTTTACAGAAAAAGGAAACAGAATCATTTTTTCTTAAAAAAATGATGACTAGATTTTGTATTCTAGTGTTGCAATACAATGAAAGACACCAAAACCAGACATCGCCAGGACTTACTGCAAGACATCAACTGTTAAAACTCACAACTTCAAAGCAGAGATTTCAAAAGTGTACAAAAAACACAGAAATAAGGGGGAGTGACCCACATTTAACACTCAAGCTCTAGGAACTTTCAGTGTTAACCTCAACTTCAAACTGTTTAAACCTTAAAAATTTCTTAATGTGGATGTGGACCACAGTCCAGCCTTTCCTAACAGTTAAAAGCCAATTAAAGAAATTTATTTGTGCAACTAATAACAACCACCATGTGTAAATGAGAAGAATGGGATGAAGGGATGAGGGAGCAGAGAGGTTCGGACCACAATTGATCCTCCAGGTGCCTCTGTTTAGTGCCCTGAGAATCGACACCACATTGCTTGACATTGGGAGATATCCCAGGATCTCTAACTGTGAAATTGACTGAGCAAAAGGCATGACCTATCAAGCATCAAATCAAATCGATAAAGCTTCTGGCTGTCATATTGAGCAAGCAGTGCAAGGCCTGGCATGGCAGAATCAGGCCTGGTGCCCTGGTCAGGTAAGAAACAACTGCCAAAGACTCAAACCTATGATGATTACTTTCAACCAAACCAAAAAAAGAAAAATGAAAATTTTGAAATGAAACAAAAAAAAGGTGTATTTGGAACCAATAAAATTCCTTCATTTGAAATCCATTGTTAACTCAGTTTCCAAGTTAACTATTTTGATGCAACATGGGATACAATTCAAATTTCAAATATTGAAAACATCAATCACTTTTTTCTAGATTCACATCTCCATTATGTACTAATGTGTAATAGGCAAGAGCAAACCATGTATAACAAGTTCATATCATATACTCCATCATTTGTACTTGGAAGGAAAACCCATGAGATCACAGATTCTTTTAGCATCCAAAAAAAAAATACAACTGAGCATTAACATCTAAGTATCTAATACAGATAGGACAGTAATTTGTATGAGCTTCAAAATTTTGATTACTAGCATAAAGGAGAAGGGACCACTAACTGGATCTATATCATGGTATCACATTGTGGGATCTATAATAAAGTTCAAATTCCAGAGTATCGCCTAGCAGTGAATGGGGACCATCAAAAGTCATGAACAAACTGAAACCGAAACAGTTCAAATAGGAGTCACCTTTCCTGGATAGTTAAAACCGAAGCACAAAACAAATTTGTAGTTTGCTTTCCTGATTTTGGTTTATTAGCACAAAGGGCATAAGGTTGCATCAGACCTTCTCCATGTTATATCATAAATTCATGAGACTGTCACCATTTCAGAGATGATCCTAGCAATGTGTATGCCACAGACTGACAGTAGGATAGGAAAAGACTCAGGGGTGCATTGAACAAAGATGGTCCCAGGCTGCAGAACAGAAGCATCTGACTATACATCCTAGAATATAGTTATCATTTTATCAAGGCATTCAACTTTCATAGTGATAAAGAAATAACACTAAAACAAGATCATGTTTCTACGTTATCACAAGAAACTTGAATGGCATAATACAATACAGGCAATATGTGGTTGATATTTGCTCACTGCTCATAAAGATAACAATGGTATCTGCACTCAAACTTCAAACCCAACTGGATGTTCACTGTGCAGATTAAGCAGCCTTAGATGCAAATAAAAGATGTTGATGAGCATTACCAGTCAATATGCATCCATCGATTCGAGCACAAGCACCAGACAGGATGTCGTACCTGCTGCTGGAGGAAGACGGCTCGCGCCGTTATGCCAAAGGAAGAGGGCTCGCGCCGATCTGCCGGAGGAGGATGGCTCGCCGCCGCGGTTGGGAGGTAAAAGAGAGGCGGGGCCGCGCCGCTACAGCTCCAGGCGGCCCGTGCTCCCCGTCGCTCCGGCGGCCCGTGCTCCAAGACGGCGGCCGCGGCGCTCCAGCAAGTGCGGGGCGTGCTCCAAGACGGTGGCCGGAGCGCTCAGCACCGACCCAGGCCGCGCGGGGGAGCCGCGGCTAGCGGGCGGGCTTTGGGGGAGCGGCGGCGCGCGCGCGGGGGCTGCCAGCGGCGGCATGCGCGTGGGCTTTGGGGGAGCGGCGGCGGCGCGCGGGCCGGCGGGGTCGGG
>CM041646.1:9339580-9481639 GCA_023333625.1 Bothriochloa decipiens
CCATCACAATAGTACAGTTGCCACTAGCTGGTCAAAGCGCCAAATTTGACCAAGCATGTGGTTTGGGGAAAAAAGAAAGCATCAACCTCGCCTTTACCTAATTGCACGATAGGCACGCAAACCAACCACCCAGATGCGATGCCAATGCCCCCAATTTGGGGAATTTTGCACCGAATAATTCAAGGAAAGATGCAATTTTTGCACGAAAGGACAGGACGATTCCTGAGAAAGGACGATTCCTGAGAAAGCTTTCCACACGATTTGGAAAGGAAGAGTTGAAGGGAAAGATACCCAAGATGGTTAGGATATGGTTCCTGTTCTGCTTACCTCGGACCTTGTGATCCCTGAAGATCTCCATGGCGAGCGTGGTCTTGCCGCTGCCGCCCATGCCGGAGATGCCGACGACCTCCCAGCCGCCGCCGCCGCTCATAACCATCTCCTTCACCTTTTCCTTGGCTGCCTTGACACCGGTGCCAAGCATCCCCTCCTCTTCGCGTCCCTCGGTGACGGCCATGGCGAGGTCCACGTCCATGGCCATGACCCCCGCCTTGGCGGGCGCCGCCTTCACCGGCATAGCCATGCCCTTTTGCGGCGGCACCTCCATCGGCTGCACAGCGGCGAACGCGGGTTTGGCGAGCGGCGGCTCCATCTGCACGGGCATGCCCTTGTGCGGCGGCGCGACGGGGAGGGAAAGGGCGGGGGGCGCCGGCGTCTGCGCGGCGGCGATCTCCTCGACGCGTCGCTCGAGGCGGCCGATGCGCGCGTCGGCCTCGTCGCGGAGCCTGCGCACGCCGCCGATGACGTGGGCCGGGGCGTGGCGCTCCAGCCACCGCGCGATGCCGCGGTCCGCGGCCTCCATCCGCCGCGACAGCTGCGCGGAGCGGTAGACGTTCCAGCGCGGGGACGTGGCGGCGCGGCGCGCCAGGTCCAGCGCCTCGTGGACCCGCGCCGCGATCTCGGCGAGCTCCCCAGCCGAGCGCTGCGCGTGCGGGCCGACGCCCAGGCCCTGGACGAGGGGTAGTAGCGGCTCGACGCTCCGGCGCAGGCGCTCGGCCGTGGAGCGGCAGAACAGGGTGCCCTGCACCGCGTGCAGCAGCTCCCGCAGCGCCTCGCCGGCCAGCTGGTCCAGCAGCAGCTTGTCCATGGCCCTCCGCCTTCCGCCGCCTCCGCCGCTAGCTTGCTACTAGTAGTTCTTGGACAGAGCGAGCTCCGTGCCGGCTTCCTGTATCTCTATCGCCGGCCGCGGCGGCTGCTTCTTGCTTGATTGCGTTGCGTGTGCTGGGTGGTGGAGTTGTTCGTTCAGCTGGAAGGGGTCGCCATCGGCGTGGAGGAGGGAGGCGGCCGTCGCGTGTGGTCTCGAGGGCGAGGGAGTGGAAAGGAGGAGACTAGTTATAGGGAGGTGGGAGAGTGGGAGATGGCGGTTTGGGGGTCAACCGCCGCGGTGAGGGGTCGCCGTCGTGGAGCTCAGATCTGAGGGGGGCTCTCGGTCACTGACACCTTGGCCGCCCACGTGGGCCCAGCCCGCCGTGTCCACACCGCTAATGGTCACCATGGTAGTAGACCGGATCACCATTCATCACTAGAAAGAAAACTCACTTAACCAGTAGTAGACCTGAGTACCTGAGCTAGCTTGGTTTACTTGGAGTTTGGCCTGGCTAGCTTTCATGTCAAACGCCCTTTATTAAATTGTATAGTACACAGGTTAGCACCCCTCTCATGTCTCTCACATGCAAATTGAGTTGTCAGAGATGTAGCAAAGCCACCGGTTATAGATTAGTATGGAGGCCACACATGCATCCATGTTCCCCTCCCTCTCTAAAATCTCTCTTGACTTCAGTCACATGAGAAATAGATACACCTCGTGTGATTAAAGTTTTCAAGACTTGAGAGTCTTGGAGATGGATTATTTGAGAGTCTTGTTTGGTTAGTGAGTCGTGGAGCGTACATTTGACACGCTTCACTGCTAAATAGTCTTTTGTAGGGCAGGGTACAAGTAAGCGATGGTACAAGGTGATATTAACTTGTAAGATTAGATTGCTAGTGGCCACCTTGTTATAGCCACCTAACAAGGCCCCTTTGCATCTTGCTCACTATTAGGTTGACCACCCCATCACTTTTGCACCCACGGAAATATTGGAATCTATGAAAAGTGCTAATGATACTGCTGGTACTTGTAAGGTTAAATCACCATAGTTTGTATACTCCATCAATAAAAAAGAATGTCATTCAAATTAATTTTGTCCAAGCCTATATGAAAAAACATATATTTACATTATCAAATAAATATATCATTAGATTTATTTATCATGAAACATATTTTCATATTACACTGATTATATTCATTGTGAAAATGTTGTTAATCTAGTGTAAAAATTTATTAGTCAAGTGTAGGATTGTTTGTCTTAGGACAAATCCAAAATGATATGTTCTATTAACGAAGGAGGTTTGTCTTAGGACAAATCCAAAATGATATATCATTTGATTGGACGAGGGCACTAGGCTTGTTCTGATCTATGTTCTTGTCGTTAAATTAGTTTGGAATATATAGATAATCTATAATTTAGTTACTTACCTAAAAGGTCCTTATAATTGAAGAGTTGATCGAAAGCTCATATAATCCTTTCATATGAATGACAGCATATGAATCTTCACAAAATTAAATAAATACGGAGTTGTTGAGATGATTAATTTATTGTTTTTTCTTGCTGCTGGACGATATGAGCGTCAGCCACGGCACTTGTAGCTATTTGAGCAAAATTAAATGAGCAACTGGCACCACCAAACTTTCTTTCAGCTTTGACCAAGTCACCAAGCAATGATGTATGATCCAATCCACCACAGCGGCTAGTGGAGACCTCATTATTCATCACATCCATGGACGGTGATTATTATGAGGTATATCAAAACTCGATCACGGCCCCTTTATTTTCAAATCTGTACATTTTGTATTTCAGTATATATTCAACAAACTACGGAAGCAGCTTTGAAGCCAAATGAGTACACATAGTTGTACACCTCCCTCTATTGGTCAAGAGTTTTCTTGTGGTCAAACGTGCTCACGTGATTTGAGCTATCGACTTACCAATCGATTCTCATATTTTTAGCTAACTATCACTTTTTCTACTGATAATAAGTCATATGAGCAAATCGGCAACAGCAAGAAGTACATGGTAAAATTTTCAACCTCGACAAAACAAGTTTCTCTATGAGTCCATGATAGTATTATTTCATTTTCTCAATCAATTACTAATAAAACATATTTTATTTTACCACTGCATAAGTTTTTGTTGTTTTCCATATTATGTAAGGAAAAATAATCAATTTTGTCCCTAAACTATTGGCTGAGGTTTAAATTGGGATATTTGAAAGTTCAAGGGCAAAAATGAACCTTGGACAACAATTTAGGGATGAAAGCGACCATTTCACATTTACGTAATGTTGAAAGTAAAGGTCTTTTGAAAGGATGGTCCAGCTACGACTATTTTAGGTCGATCTCCTATTTTTTTGAGGGCTCGGTGAGGGGAACCCCCCACCTATTTTTTGAATATAAAAAACAAAGACAGGGTACTAATTACAAAACATAAGATGTGCAAAGAGAAGAGCTTAACAAAGCTCAAAGTTAAAGAGCAAAGAAATAAGAAGGATATATTCTCTAACCATGCTTTAAGTAAACCTACACGGTTGGCTTTAGCTTTGATGCAAATCAAGCTAACTTCTTCTTTGAAATGTGCCTTCCATCCGCTAATGTTGCATGGTTTATCATAAAACAATAGGCCATTCCTAGAGCACCAGATGCTCTAGCATGCTGAGATGAAGATTTCTCTGAAGATTGTGCTCCCAAAGTTTGTTCTTGCATCAATGACCATATCAAGGGGGTGCAAAGCAGTGTTCCAAGTGATCCCAATTAGGCTCTAGCAAGATTGGCTAAAGGGGCAGTCGAAGAAAAGGTGCGTGACTGTTTCTTCAAGATTTAAATTACAGATGGCACAATCGTAAGAAGGGAGATGTATGTTCTTTCTTCTAAGCATATTCCTTGTATTCAATCTATCCTTCAGGAGTAGCGAGAAGAAAAATTTGTGCTTGCCCAAGTTCTCCCCAGTCCAAAGCCATTGAAATAGTGGTGAAGCTACCTTTGTACCCTTTAGGATTTTGTATGCCCTCTTTGATGAATAGACTATTGTGGAACTCCAAGAGTAGATCCAGCTATCAAAGGCCTCAGGGTTCCAATCGACAGAGGACAACAGGTTTTGCAGATCATTTAGTTCTTCAGCTGCTTGAGGAGATAGGGGAAGGAAGAAATTTCTGCTTTCATTGCTCTCCATAAAGAACCAGAAAGAGCAGTTTTTATTTTTAGCAAAAGAGTATAGCCTACTATACTTCTCCTTCATAACAATATCACTCCAAAGGTCAGACCAGAAGAGGATAGAGGCTCCATTACTTGGTTTGCACTTGGATAAGCTCCTGAATTCTGAATGCAACCTAATTATCTGTTTCCACCAGAAAGATCCAACTAGGCTCCTAGCATGAGGTGGAGTGTTTTTGTTACTATACATTTTCTCCCAAGTGAGCTTGACCTAGGGCGTGTCTGCATGATTGAAGAATTTGTCCATGAACTTTAGGAGGAGGGCTTTATTTTGTGTTTGAATATCAATAATGCCCAACCTCCCTCTTTTTGGGTCTACATGCAGGCTCCCAAGCAGCTAAGCAGGTCCTTTCCTGTTGATGTCACCACCACTCTAGAGATAATGTTTCTATACTTATCTATTTGCTCAATAATTTGAGAAGGAATCAACAGACTACACATGTAATAAGTTGGCATTGCTGATAGGACAGAGTTGACAAGGATAAGTTTACCATTGTATGACATCATCTTGTTGATTCCAATCAATCTTGATTCAATTCTTTGGAGGAGTGCTGCAAAGTCTTGCACAGATGGCTTGGTGATTCCCAGAGGTAGCCCTAGATAAGTGTGGCATTGAGCCAGTAGAACAACCAAAGGTGTTGGCTAGATGATTTAACTTCTCCTCATTGATGTTGATGGGAAGCATATAAGACTTATGGAAATTTACATGCAGTCCAGTGCTATTAGAGAAGGAACAAAGCAGGCATTTTAGGTGGCATGATGAGAAGAGTATCATCTGCATACTATACAATTGGGAAATCACCCTCAAACTCATCACTTACAGGATGTTTTAGAATTCCACTTGCCCAAGATTGTTAATCACATATTGGAGAAGGTCATCAGCACCCAAAGCAAACAAAATAGGTGATAAAGGATCACCCTGCTTAACTCCTCTTGCACATTTAAAACTTTTTCTAGGACTACCATTGAGGAGAACTAAAGAGGTTCCAGACCCTAAAATCATTTTAATCCACTTTATCCATTTTTCAGGGAACCCTTTGTACTTTAAAACTTGTAGGATAACTTGATGCTCTATCTTATCAAAGGCCTTCTCAAAGTTTAGTTTTAGGATAACAATCTCTTTTTTGGAGTGATGACATATATGAAGAAACTGGAAGGCCCATGAAGGCAGTCTTAAATGGTTCTACCCTTAAAGAAGCCAAACTGATTTGGATGCACTATCAGAGTCATTATTGATTACAGCATGGAGGACAGAATCTTAGTTAAGCATTTGAGAGAATAGTTCACAGGAGAAATTGGACTGTAGTCCTCAACTCTACATGGGTTTGCACTTTTAGGGATTAGGGCAATGTAAGAGGAATTGAGACAGCTAATGTCTATTACATTGGAATTTAAATCATTGAGAAATCTAATGAAATCCCCCCTTAATGATGGGCCAACATTTTTTATGAAAAGACCATTAAAACCATCAGGTCCTGGAGCATGACTATTTGGCAGTTGTTTCATCACAGAAGTTATCTCATCTTCAGGAAAGGCCTGTGCTAAAAGCTCTAAATCCTAACTCTGTAGAAGAGATGCCAGGTCATATGCCATACCATTGAACTCACAGATGCCCAACCTATTTTTTGAAAGAACTCCAAAGCAGAGCAGCTTTTTGATCATGATCAGTGACTAAGATGCCATCTGGGGTGGTGTGGCAACCAATTTGCTTTTTGCTGTGGTTGTGGGTGGCCATAGCCTGGAAATAACTAGTGTTTTCATCCCCCAGGGTGACCCATCTCATAGTATTTCTCTGCCTCTAATATTTCCTTTTTACATTCCAAGAGGGCTGCTTGGTGTTCCTTTATCAATAATCTAAAACTGGTTTCAAGACTGTTAAGTGGCCTCTGATCTTCTAACCCATCAAGCAGGAGGAGTACCCAATTGGAGTTATGAATGAGCTTGCTTAGGTTTGACATATTTTTGTTCCAGTGTCTTAATCGAGCTCTGACTTACTTGAACTTGGTAGCCAGAGTTTTGACTGCGTTAGCAAAAAAGGTGTTGTGTTCCAATGCAAATTAACTATTTCAAGGAATCCTGGTTGCTCTACCTAGAAATTTTTAAATCTAAAGCCTGAATTTTTTGGCATTTTGCTTCCAATATTTACACAAAAAGGTATATGCTGAGGTGGCTGGATAAGCTAGTTCCCAATCTGCAGATACCAGAACCCAATCTAGTTTGATCAGTAAAGGACCAGTTTGCATGTTGCTCCAAGTGAATCTTCTTCCACTGAATGGGATGTCAACCAAGTCCAAGTCAGAGATAAGATTGTTGAAAAGTTGCATATCAGCATGATCTCCTCCTGGTTTATTCCTATCCTCAGAGCTTCTGTAAAGGTTGAAGTCCCCCACCAGGATCCATTCCTCAAAGTTTGAGGTATCCAGATTTAAGAGCCAAGTTTCAAAAGGAAGTTTTCCAGAGTCACCTTCAGCGCTCTTAGATGCGTTTTGTCTGAATGTTTAAACTCTTTCTACTTAATAAAACAACATGCAAATCTTTTCCCATTTGAGAAAAAATGTTATTTATTTTCAGTGGCTTACAAGTGTGGTTGCTAAGAAACACAATTATCTCTGCGGCCTGTATGGATCTAAAGCGGATGGTCCCTGTCGAGCGTTATTACTAACATTTATAAGCGTTAGGTAAGTTAACTAGGGTTTTTTAGGATTATTTTGGAAGAATCATTCCTTCAAAATGGGTAATAGCTTGGTTTTTGTTGTCGATTGTGACTGTCGAAGGTAGAAGATCAGGTGCGTCACACTATCATAGTATACATCATCCTGTATATAGCTAACCCAAAATATATAACATAATACACACCTTCATAACATTTTCTACATCTTATGGACTCTCCCCAATACAAGAGCATTTCCTTAAGAATAAAATATACTTTGATTTTTATAAAAAGGCATACTTCATTTGGACCGCGACATATCCATTATCGAATTCGCACGAGTCATATCGCTTGTGACTTGGGCAATTATTTTATTAAATTAACAAACTCTCTTGTATCACACATCATTATCAAATTCCATATATATAATCAAATTTATAATTGATCATGTGTGATTACCACCAGAACCATATCTTAAATATGCTTCCATAAATATAGATACCCCCTTCAACCTTCATTCACACAGATAAAAACTACTAGCAATAATCAAAATTGAGTAGAATATATACTTGAGCACATCACAGTACATATTTTGCAGCTGGACCCAGTGTCACCCAATAATGACACCATTATATTTCATTGTTTATAATAATAATTATTATTATATATTTTGCGGGACGTCAACCAGATCCCTTCCTCCACACTCCAATTATTCACGCATTTCTCTTTCAGTTCACAATATTCAACATGCTGTCCTCCTCCTGGGAGCGTATACAAGCGGTACAGACAGCGAAAATAGTTGAACACCGCAATAGTTTGATGAAGAAAATGGGCACTAGCTAGATGCATGAATCTTGAGTAATAAAAATAAATTTAAAATAGAAAATATGTATTCCCGATCATGCTGACCGATTCTCTGAACCTTCCTCAGCTCAATACACACATGCACATGCAACAATCCCAACTTGTCCCTAGAAAAAGGACAATACTGTAGGAAGCTAGAAATAAGCCCATTTCAAGCTAGGATTGTTCAGCTATTTTTAGCAACAAAAGTTTTGTGGGACAATTTTTAAATCCTAAAACACCACATTTTCTAGGACGGACAGAGTATGAACTAGTTCATTTTCTTTTGTGAAAAAAATAATTAAGATTCGCCATTAGGAGCATGAAATACACATAATGATTTGGTATGTATGTTCATAAAAAGTGATTGGTATGTATGCGAAACCTAGCTGAGTGCTGTACTGCAACAATTAACACGCATCAACAACAGCCATGCCTGGGATTTGAGCCTTTGACCACAGCCACTTCTGCACTGAGAAGTGTCGCTTTGTGCTGACCCACGGGCTTGTGGGGGCTGCTTGTCATTTCCATCATTATTGTTATATTACTTCAATATTTCATGAGATGTCAGATAGATGTCCAAGAACGGCCCCCTTCTTTTTCCAACATTTTTTTCTGTCTTTCCCAAAAAAACATTTTTCTCTGTCCTTTTGTGTTCCATCTTTTTTTTTTAAAAAAAAAACCGTACGTCTGATTTTCTTTGAAGTAGACTGGTGATGGTGGTGGTACAAGCTACGGAAAAGCGTTGAAATTTGTAAGCGTTTATACGCCGCATCTGGGAGGCGTCGTTTAATTTGGTTCTTTTTTTTTTGCGACCTAATTTGGTTCGAGGATAATTACGACGCAGCATTTCTTAAAGTCAAATATGTACGCTCTCTTTTTTTAAGTACGTAGTAAATATGTGTTCTTGTGTTTAGCTTTGAGATATAAAATTATATAAACATACATGTTGTGACATCAAGTACACATGCATGTTTGAGCGATAAAATATAATTTCTGGTTGATATAAAAAATATCCTTAACAAGTCATATATACTAATGATACTACTCTCAGTTCCATTTCATTTGACGCACACACATATCAAAGGTTTAAATAAAAACTTTAAAACCTTGACCAATAATTAGGCTAATAATTTTTAACTATTATAATACAAACTTTATATGATAAGATTTATGAAATTATACTATCTAATGCTTATAAGTTTATAAGCATAAATAGTATAATATAAAGAATATGAATGGTCAAAGTGTAATCTAGGAGATAGTATCATTCTAGCTTACACCAGATAAAATGAAACATAAGGATAAAATGGAATGGCGGGAGTAACATATTATTTTGAATTATAACTAGTAGCTAGCCATGAATTATAGTTTATACACGTTGTTAATTTAGATACATCTATACATTTTAACTGAAATGTTTGCATATCTACATTTGATGCGGCATATCCGTTATTCTTTGAGAAGAAAATCTAATATTACTGAAAAGTGGTAGTGGTTAGTGCGGACCATAGGTGGCTATATCTTCTTAGCCTTTGAGATTCCTTTAAGTGAAATATAGTCATTATAAAATTCAAATATTAATATCTTCTCGAGGCCGGTTAACACTGCTACTCCATCTTAGATCTCAGTTCAAAGCCCTATGGTTGACTTTAAGCTTTGTGATGCATGTTTTAAATGATTATTTATAATGATGGGATTCAAAGCTCTAGAGTGTAATCTAGTATCTATGACCTAAAACATTTATTCTGTAAATCGTAAAAACAAGGGGTAAAATAAATAATGAATAAGTACATGAGTTTCCAGTTAAGTTAGGCCTTAGGGACAAATTGTTTTTTTCAATAATATTGAATAAGGTTAAAAAAAAATCTAAGAAATAAAATTGAGATTAATTAGTTGTGCCACAAGACATGACGTGTGGTATTCAAGCAATACGAGACATTTAAGCCATGATTGTAACTAGACACACACTAAAAAGAGAAAACTCTCTGTAGCTCTCTCGGCACTATCATCATGGATGATGTCGATGGGTCAATATAGAAAACAGACAATTAATATGAAGAGAAATATTAGACACCACCACAGTCGCGCTGCGCCGCGCATGTGTCTCGTACGTGTAGGCAGGCAGCATGAGCTCCTATCGGATAACCATTGCCGCCGGGCCGCAACACGTCCGTCCGCCATCCGCGGCATGCAGGCGCCATCGTTATCAAAGGCGACGACTGCAGCGGGACGTGGTCCCGAGCAAGCTAAAGCTAGGCCGGGACACGGGCCACACCGCACCTCGTGACGAAGCTGACGGGGCTAGCTGTATTAGCTACACACATGCAAAATATGGTATGGGCGTTGTGCGCGCGGCATGCCACCGCTACACTCCACCTTGCACGGCTACAAGAATAGAATATGCCCCCAGCGTCCACGCGCACGCCATGGCATGTCGCTTTCTTTTATATTTCTATATAATAAATACATATATTCTTGCTTGAAAAAAATGATTATAAGCTGTATCTGCAGTTAGTTCGGTGGTCCTTTTATTTGTGCTTCTGGATCGATGGATCGATCTCGATGCACTCAGAGAAACCGAGGCTTCGCCGATTGCCCCAGGCTTCGTCGACTGCTATAACGGGGGCACTCGATAAAGAAGCCCTTTGTCGACGGTTAAAGGCAGTACTCGGCAAAGAATTTTTTGCCGAGTGCCTGGCTCTCGACACTCGGTAAAGTAATGTACTCAGCAAAGTTTTTCGCGCGCAAACGGCGTCCATCGCCGTTATCTTCGTCGACTGCCCTAACGACAGGTACTCGGCAAGGAGGCACGTGGCATGGACCGGGTACACGTGACACACGTGGTGATCTGATTCCTTTCAATGAACCTGGTCAAAAATTTGGACCGTCGACCACACCGTTGGCCGGGGAGGAATCATTGACCTTGACCGCATACTAAAATAATTCGCCGTGCTGCCATCCATTCCGTCTCGCACACACGGCAGACGGAGATGGCGAGGTGTGGACCGCAGCAGCAGCAACACGAGGAAGTTAATGAATGAAATGAGATCGCTGCTAGCTGCTGAGTGCTGACAATTGCTTCATTCTGGCCCATCGTCGTGTCATGCATGGTGAGTAGAGCTAGCTGCTGCGTCCACCGACCTCGACAGGGATAAATATATATATAGCGTGAAATGGTAGTCGGGGATTACCGCACTAGCTCATCAGCACTAGTTCGTTTGTCATGCTGAGGTCTTTTCGCACCTTCAAGATCGAGCACGCACGTATTGTCTACCACACACATTATTACTGCATTCCAGCCAGCTGAATGATTGCACTATTATTACTGCATTTTATTATGCACGCACGTAGTACGTAATAATATTAGTGATAATAAAGGTGGTGTTTTAGCGACTGGTCAGGTTATGTTGTTCACGGTACCCGCACCCACCGCCGCCGTCGCTATGATAGCAACATGTACACACACAAATTAAAAGCTTCTTTAGCAGGGCTTTATCAATCATATACACATATGAGACCAAAACCTAAGCTAGCTAAACAAATTATTATTGTAGCCTCGTCGATCCGGAGCCACACGGATTTGTTTAGAGACACTTACCAGGGTGTGTACGTATGATATAGATTGTGCCATTTAACTTTTGTTTATTAGTCTTGACGACCGCCTTGAAGAAAGCAACAGGAGGGAAATTAGTTTTTAGCTGAGTGCGTGTGGTTGCTGGTTTAAGAGGGAAGCACCTTCGTTACGCCGAGATGGCAAAATATTCAAACCATATTTTTTTTTGCGCAATCCATGAAAATCCCACTACAACGGTATTTTTACGTGTTTTTTTCACACCAATAGTGCATCTATAGATGAGTATTGTCATGTAATTTGAGATTCAAACTAATTCTATAAAAATTCAAATAAAAATAACAAATGTTATTTGCATATATACTAAAGGACAAAATCCCTCAAAATTTGTCTTCTATTGCATATGTAAGTGACATTTGTTATTTTTCATACAAATCTTTATAGAATTAATTTGAATCTAAAATTTTATGACAATGCACATCTATATATGAACTATTGGTGTCCATAGTTTCATTTTTTTAAAAAGTTCTAAGTATCGTTTCGCAAAGAATTTTCACTATTGAATCGAAGATGTGGTTTACACTTAATATTTTCCGAGATGTAACCTATAGTATTAACTACCATGGAAGCCATGTTCGGTATCCGTTACCATCACTAATGGCGTGGTTATTATTATCCGTATACGTAGCACTCCATATTGTCGTAGTATACTCTCAATCTTGGTGACGATTACATTACGACGAGTATTGTCATGGAGGTCAAAATTGCACTCGTGACATAGGGTGGGCTAGACCGGCTGATCAGAAGCAACATGCACTCCTACAAAATTGACAAATCATTGTCGGTTGTTTTAGAATCATCACTGACAGAGTGACAAGAGTATCACTGCCGGTTGGGATAACACATCACAGCCAGTTTCCCACCGCTGGTTGGGATACCTAAGCTATGGAGAGATCCTGGTTACAGTTACAGTTGCACAACGCGCATGTGTGTCCTCTAGAGAAAGAGAAAGAATCCAAATGCGCGGCTTAACGGCCGGCTCGCTTGTACGTAGTGCATGACTGCCTAAACTCGATTTTTGCCAGCCATACGTCAAGCACCATGCATACCAGCTTGTATACGTTTGGTGCCGGCCGTAGACATGTTAGGTCATGGTGGTCAGGTCTTCGCACCTTAAAGAGCACGCACGCACGAACACACGTTTACTAGCTAGGGGTCCGGCCGTTGACGACCGGAATTCTTTTTGGGGTCAACAAAGAACAAGAAGAATTGATCCTTGTTCGTTTGCATCCATGCAGCATCCATAATCCACAGCAGCACATGGCTTTCGTTTCATCGCCATCTTGCATGGCGACGCAGGTTGCCGTCTAGCTAGATTTCTAGCATGTGTGTAGTGTAGTACGCGCGCGATGATAGGCACTCAGTCAGCAGCGGGTGCAGCGGTGGAGCCTCCACGGCATGAGCAGTACTGCACACGGCCGGGCCGGCCCGCCGGGAACCTGCTTCTTCGTTCATACTTCTGGCCTCTTGTGAGTGATGTGACGATGACTCACGACTCATGAAGACGACGAATCGATCGGGAGGAGGAAGAAGATGGCAAGTAGAACTCGTGTTGGTCCGGGTGCGCGGACGCCGGATCCCGTCGCCGTCGTCGCTTAATTACAGCGTTTGATTGGCTGTCTGCGCGCGTGGGCTTAATTGGGACAGCTCGTTATCCATGTAGTAGAATATTTCTGAGGGAGTTGTTTTGATTGGCCGACGCGCGCTCGGTCACAATGGTTAATAATTGTGGAGGGATCGGAGTTGCTGTTATTATTAGGGTATTGTAGTGTCGGAACCACTGTAGATTTGACGGATCGTATGCATGGAGACATTTACGGCGGGGACGACGGGCCATGCATGAATCATGACAGCAAAAACTTTACTTCTTTATTATTGTTATATGTTACTCCTATATATAGCTAGATAAAACGAGGAAAAATACAACCGAGCGAGGCCACAGATTTCACAGACTTTGTTTAGAGACACTCATAATTAATTACTTGGGGGGTATGATAACTGATTGTCTCGACCGCGGGATTGGCAATCCTAAAATTTAGTGGCTAAAGTTAAAGGATTAAAGACTTTAGACCACTTTAGCACATTTTTTACACTCTAAAGTTCCGTGAGATGGTCTAAACCACTACTGGAAATTAAAAACTTCCTGAACCGACAGAAAAAAGCTAAAAACGACAAGAAAATAGAAGAAGATTTTACTGTCGGTATGACTAGCTCAATATCGGCATGCGATATTTCGGTCGGTTTAGCAAACCAAACATGATGTTTTAGACAATATTTTAGAACCTCAAGAGCTGAAATAGTCTAAAGTTAGAGCAATAAAAGAATGTTAACCTCCATAGTTCATTTCTGGATTTACCACTTGTAGTAATGACAGGGCTAGAATCCAATGGTGTTTTAGGGCACAAGATAACTATGGATATGTAATTATGGTACAGGATGATTCAAAATTTAAATTTACAAGGAGACCAAAAAGAACTAGAAATTTTGTGAGAGTTTGGACAACACAAGTTTAACGAGCTCCACCAAGGAACCGAAGGCTAATATGGATATGGACTATGATAACAATTACCAACCAGAATATATGAGTGGATTAAAGGAATGAGAAGGAAGATGAAAGATTTTTAAGCCATGAAATTGATCGACGACGGTAGCTTTATAGAGTTCATGCAAAATCATATAGGACAGAGGCGAATCTAGCTCAGAACATCATCTGGGATTCGGGGTCGTCGAGGTTAACTTCATTACATGACATGCGAGTTTTCTTAATCTACAATAATGTTCTCCTTAAGGAATTGCATATGTTATCGGGTCAGCGGACCCCAGTAAACATGCCTGCTAGACCCCTGAGTCAAAGAAATAAGCACATTTTTTTTGCAGAAACAAATTTTAATAACAGATGGTGCTGATTATGTATAGGCTATGCCGTCACACATCAAGCCACAACCTTCCGTTGGAAATCGTTGTGACGTTACCAGTATCACCGAGGAATGGACAGATTTATTCAGACAAAACTACATCAGACAAGAGGACTGTTGTTTTCTAAGGAAAAATAAAATACACGAGCACCTCTGCGTAAAATGCTGAGGTGAATGGCGATGTGGTGCATTGTATGGCCTGGTGTGGAGGCAACTGGTGGGTGGTGGTGGCCTCAGCAACAGCCAAAGCGGGTGTCACTGTCCCTGCTTCAGGTATCATGTCCTTTTCTCTTCTTTCTTTTTTTTTTTAATTTCCCGTAAAACCCCATGTAGTTTTCAGAGTTTCTCCTCTCAATTGAATGGCAGGTACTTTGTCTACCCAGTCAAAAACTTGAGAGGATTATTCACACTGTGTCCCTTCAGGGTCCATCCAAAGCTACCAGTAGACTTCAGCTGTTGAACACTAATATATACATATTATTATATGTCTAAGCTTCTATGTTCAAGTCAGATTCTTGAGTGTGCTTTTAGTCTGGTCAAGAGCTCAAGTAAACTGCATGGAGAGATTTCCTGTATACGTATGCCATCATCCTGTGAATACGATTCTACGAACAGCTGGTGCTCGTGATGAAACACAAAATAAATCAAATTTGCCTTATAAACTGAATAATCGATTGCTGATGCCAAGTGTTACTGACAAAAGCACCAAGACAGTAGACTGCCATATATATTTTTTTAATAAAAAGTAAACAGGTAGCACCTAGCGTTTATATCAATTAGAAAGGGAAGTCTAAGCCCCGGGGTCAAAGGGTTAGGAGAAACAAGATAGAATCAAGGAAGAACAGGTAAAAGAAAACATCATGCACACTCAACAAACAGCAAGCAGTAAAAAAAATTAGCGCCTCCTTGATCTTCACCACCACCAACATGGTGGCCGCGTACGAGTGTGATCTCTCAAAGACACTTTAGCGCTTCATTTGTTTCCATATATAGTTCCCAAAACACCAGAATCATAACGGACTAGAGTTGAGCTTAAAGTTACAGCATTCGTTGGCCACCAGTTTGTTTGAAATCGTCCTCCTCGGAACCACACGGGGTTGAAAGCAGCTGCGCACTAAGCTAGATACATGTCCTTTTTTTGAAAGATCTATATCAATATATCCTTTGATAGTGCTGTAGTGACGCTGGTAGAATATATAGATATTGTGTCTTTTGGAAAAAAACTTACCCACATTCATGATCCTTCAGTTTTGACAGTTTCAGAAGTGACCCGTGTTGAAAATGAATGAACCAGATAACATTTCAGTGGTACAAGAATCGACACACGCGCACGCACGCCCACACACGCGCAAAAGCAAACCACGCATGATCACGGCCTCATGGGAGAAGACTTCAATGTTCAAACATAACTGAATATGCTGCATCCACCAGCTTTCAGAATCCTCCTTTGCAAGTCTGCACCTTATAAAGTTGACATGAACTTTAACCATCCACACTGTAACAACCCTAAAAATTCAAACACCAAAAATCACAACCAACAAAATTTTTTCTAAAAGCATTCCATCGTCGGTGAGTGTCATGTAGGAAACTACCTAGTTGATGCACAAATAGCACCAATGTTAGTAAGCATTTGCATTTGATTTACAAGAGTATGATTTACCACTTATTTGATTTTATGTAATGTCTAATAAAATCAAATAATCTTTTAACACGTGTGTATATATGCTACTAACCTTGACATGGCTACCATCTTTACCACGAGATCCTAATAGACCTATCATGACACAAGTGTCATGATCACTAACTTAGTTTAGCACTAACTTGAACATGACATAGTGGGAGGCTTGAGAAAAGAAATAGAAAAGCAATTAGTAAAGGAGGGAAAAAGGAAATAGGCAAAGGAGCCCAGCCAGCTGTGCGGCCCAGCTCGGCCTGTGTCCTTGCCGCGCGCGTGCCTGCCCCCACGACCCAGCAGCGGCCGAAGCCGCCTGCCGCTGCCCCGCGCCTGCTCGCCAGCCGCCGCCGTGGCCTGCCGGCCTAAATGGCCAGGCGGGCCAGCAAGCCGCCCCGCGCGCCACTTTCCCGCGCGCCCGCCCGGCCTGCCTGCCCGCACCGCGGCCCATGTCGGCGAGCCGGCGCAGCAAGAGGCGCTGGCGCTGCGCGCTGCCCCGCTGCCACTGCCACACGGGCCCCACCTATCAACCCTTCCCTTCCCATTTTTGCTCACCGAGCTGTCCCGTCCGCCGCGCCATTTCTGGCGAGGGCGCGCCCCCGCTGTCCGCCCACGCCGCGCCCGCACAGATGCGCGCCACGTGCCCCACCGCGCACCACGCGAAGCCCTAACCCTAATCGGGAGCACGCCGCGGCCGTTCGATGGGCATCACCCGTCCACGCCGTCCGCCGCCGGCCGCCATGGCTATAAAGTGGAGGAGCGCCCGGCCGTTAGGGTTTTCCGGCTCGCGCAGCTTCTCTGGCCGCGCCCGCACCACTCGCTGCTAACCGAGAAGGAGGAGAGGAGAAGTAGGGAGAATAGGAGGCGGGGAAAGGAAAGGAGAGGAGCTCGACACCGGAGCCGAGCACGCCGCCATCGTCCGTGCCCGAGGGAGGAGATGGAGCCGCCGTTCGACTTCGCCACCGCAGCAGCTCTGTGTCCTCGTCCCCGACCACAGCCACCAAACCGCGAGCCTCCTGCCACCGGCGCACCACCGAGGTGAGCTCGCCCTGCTCGCGTCCATGGCCACCGCCTAGCTCACCGCCGACGTTCTCGCTCCCCTCTCCCTCTTTCTCTTCATTAAATCACGAACGTGTCCGCGCTAGTCTAGAACGCCCTCCGGGCAAATCCTTGGAACTTGGCAATGGCCACAGTGGGGCCACGCCCTTTTAGCAGCCTTGGTCGCCATGTCTCCCGACCGTCGGAGCGCCGCCGTGGCGTCCAACGTCGCGCGCGCCCCGCTGAGCCTTCGGTAGCTGCGGTAGATAGCTCTTCGAGCTCCGAGCTGCTCGAATCAGAAGGGAAGGAAGAAGATGACGCCAATTGATGCTCGCCGGAGCTCCGCCAATGCCAACGCAGTCCGCCGCCGTCGACCGCCGGCCTAGAAGTCCCGTTTTTCCGAATTGGAGTCGCAGCATCGTTCGCCTTGACCTAACGAAGCCAACGCGCATGCCCGTGTCTTCTTTAACGCACCGTAGTGCCTAGCTGCCGCCGCTCGCTGCCGGCCGCCACCAGGGCACGTGCGCCAGCGAGCCTAGCGCCCGCGAGCCCGTCGTGAATCCGCCATCGCATTCGCCTCTGCCTATTGCCGCCTTAGCCGCCGTGAGCCTAGCTGCGTCGCCCGCGTCCGCCGTAGCGCCGCATGCCGCCGGCAAAGGCCGAACATGGCCGCTGCACGCGCACAAGGAAGAGGGGATGGGGAATTTCTCCTGTTTTCATGGACCGGGTCCACCACGCGAACCGGTCGAGCCACTCGGAGCCAGCCACCTCGCCCAAAAGCAGAGTCCACCACGCGAACCGGTCCACCACGCGAACCGGTCCAAAAGCAGAGTAAGGATGCCGCCTACTTAGATAAACTCCGTGAGCAGTGTAAGGCCCAGCGTGATAAGTTGCTGCTAGAATACACTGTTGCTGGCTACAACCAGGGACACCTGATCAACTACATCCACAAGACATCATACCTCATGGACAAGCTCAAACTCACCATGGAGGCTTGGAAGAGGTCAGATCGTAAGAGAGTCAGAAAGTACGAGGAATTGTAGGACGAGCTTCCCTTACGAGCCCGTAAGAAGGTCAGAGTTGAGACATTCGAGCTGGGGCAATCTCGCCTCAACTTGAGTGGGTGACCCACCACTGGACTCAGCGGACAGTTGGTGCCCACCCCTCAGCTCGAGGAGTCCTGTCGTTACATTTCTCGCCTTTAGATGACCGATGAGCAGATCCAAGCTTCTGGCATCGGTATTCCCACCTCAGCTTACAGTTTGGGCTAGTCCTCAGGGTTGGTTTAGCAGTGTTGTAGGATCAAGAGTGATGTTGGGCCCTGCTTGGCCGTATGACCGGTCTCACAATGTGTTGAGTAGATTATCCACCCCTTTTGCTAAAACTACCTGCGTGTAGTATGTTTCTCATGAGTCTCCTAGCATAGCTGCTAGAGATATCGCCATGTACCCACTTGATGTAATGGATGATTTGGATTTTGTCGCATCTTTATGGATCTTCATGCTTCTCTGTATGAGTGTTGGATAGATTTAAATGCTTTTAAATCATTAAGCTTTCTTAATTATTACATCATTAGTGTCAAGATATATCACATGCGCATGTGCCCTAATTTGAGATTTATGTTAAGCAGGATGTCCACTCGTTGTACCAGCCACCTGAACAACCGCTCCCCTTCACCTGCGCCCGCCAGGGGCCATGGACGTGGTCGTGGTCAGGGTCATGGTCGTGGACGCGTTGGTCACATACCCCTCAACTTTGAGGAGCCACCTCGTGCTGCCACCCCACAGCCTGCACATCCACCACCACAATCGCCGGTTGTTGAGCCAGAACCTGTTGCTAGAGGCGCGGCTGGAGGACTGCCACCGGCTGTTGCAGAACCTGAGCCTGAGCTTGCCACTGGAGGAGATGCAGCTCCACCACCACCACCCGTTCCACTTTTGGCAGATGTGATGGCTCAGCAGACCGAGCTTCTTCAAGTCTTAGCTGAGAATGTGCTGCGCCCCCACCACAGGGAGCCACGCGATGACTACTACAAGAAGCTAGAGTTCTTTCTCAAGTTGAGGCCCCCAACGTTCGATGGCACCAGCATCGACCCCATCGCTACTGATGACTAGCTGAGGGAGATTGAGAAGAAGTTGGACTTGACCACTTGCACTGACGAGGAGTGTGTTGGCTTGTCAAGTCACCAGCTTGTGGGTGCTAGGCGATCTTGGTGGGACAGCCTCTATGAGACCCACCAGGACCCTGCTAACATCTCCTAGGACGAGTTCGTGGAGGAGTTCCGCACGTTCTTCATCCGCGAGGGCACGCTGGAGAAGAAGGAGAACGAGTTCCACAATATCACCATGTTAACTGACAAGGTGCATGAGTACACGACTCGCTTCACCAACCTGCTGCGCTATGCACCCGCCTCAGTGATGAACTCTGAGAAGAAGAAGATGTACATCTACCGCAAGGGCTTGTCTAGCCACATCAAGCTCTCCCTCTCAGGCATGAAGAGCCACACCCTGCGTGACTTGATCGACAGGTGCATGGAGATTGAGAAGGACCGCGACGAGGTTTTCATGGAGAAGGAGGCGCTTGGCAAGACCAAGAAGCGCCGTGCCGAGGGCACCTCCCACGCACCCACCCCACGAAGGTCGCGTGGTGAGGCGTCTCAGCCTCCCCGCTCTCGCTTCGCCCAGGGAGCTACACACGGTTCGAGCCGGGGCGGTGGTGCCCACACCAACAACTACCCCTGCCCTGCTCAGGACCGCCAAGCGTACGCTCGTGCCGCACCAGGTGGTAGCACGTGGAGGGCTGCCGTGCCAACCCCAACAGGCGGCGCGACCTACATTTGCTTCGCTTGTGACCAGCCGGGTCACAAGGTAGCCAAGTGCCCGAACAAGGCTGCACCTGCTACACCAGCTCTCACCAGGCAGAACCTAGGTACCCCCTACAAGCAAGTGCCGACTGGAGCACCCCGTGGCCACCTTGCCAACTTGACAGCAGAGGCCGCCCAGAGTGCCCCGACGTGGTGTACGATATGTTTTTAGTGCATGGAGGTAAGGCATCTGTGTTGTTTGATTCAGGAGCTACATGTTCTTATATATCCACCAAGTTTGCACAAGAGCACCATATAGCTGTCACTCCACAAAAAGAAACTTTATACACCAGTTCACCTTTGGGCAACGTTTGTTGTACCAAAAGATATAAAGGAGTGAGTATCACGATCGAGGATCTTACCTTTCTTGCTGATCTTACCTTGCTACCCTTCGAAGGCCTAGACGTCATTCTAGGGATTGATTGGTTAACCTAGAACAAGGGAGTGATATCTTGCTCGCCTAGATTTGTGGATATAACCCATCTAAGTGGTCGCCGGATCAGATGTGAGCCGAACAAAGGGACAGATGTTTCCATGCTGTGTTCCCTTGAAGAGAAGTCACTTGAGGAAGTGCCTATAGTTCGTGAGTACCCCAATGTCTTTCCTGAAGAGCTACCGAGGATGCCACCGGACAGGGATATTGAGTTCGTGATCAACCTGTTGCCTATTACTAGTCCTATTTCCAAGCGACCCTACCGTATGGCAGTTGACGAGCTTAAGGAGCTTAAGAAATAGCTTGAGGAGCTATCCAAGAAAGGGTTCATTAGGCCCAGTGCCTCGCCCTGGGGATCTCCTGTTCTATTTGTTAAGAAGAAGGATGGTACGCAGAGGATGTGCATTGATTACAGGAACCTAAATGCCGTGACCATCAAGAACAAGTACCCCCTGCCGAGGATAGATGACCTCCTAGACCAGCTACGCAATGTCAAGTACTTCTCCAAGATTGACCTTAGATCATACTACCATCAGATGAAGATCAGAGAAGAGGACATTCCCAAGACCGCATTCATCACCAGAATGGGCAGTATGAGTACACCGTGGTGTCCTTCGGTCCTACGAATGCACTGACTTATTTTATGAACATGATGAATAAAGTGTTCATGCAGGAGCTGGATAAGTTCATGGTGGTCTTCATTGATGACATTCTTATCTATTCTGCACTGCCGAGGCGCATGAACAACATCTGAGGATAGTGTTGGAGAAGTTGAGAAAGCATCAGTTCTACGCCAAGTTCAACAAGTGTGAGTTCTGGCTTGAAGAGGTCGCTTTCCTAGGCCATGTACTCAATGCTGAGGGAGTAGCTGTTGATCCGTCTAAGATTGAGATAGTGAAGGGATGGGAGCAGCCATAGAATGTGACCGATGTGAGAAGTTTCTTGGGATTGGCTGGTTATTATCGCCGATTCATCGAGAACTTTTCCAAGATAGCTCGCCTCATGACCAACCTCCTGAAGAAGACCAAAGAGTTTGAATGGACGCCCCAATGCGAACAGAGTTTCCAGACCCTGAAGGAGAAGCTCACCACAACGCCTGTTCTTGCCTTGCCCGATATCCACCAGGACTTTATGGTCTATTGCGATGCATCTCGCCACGGGCTTAGTTGTGTTCTGATGCAGAATAGGAAAGTCATTGCCTATGCTTCCCATCATCTTAAAGAGCACGAACAGCGTTACGCACCCATGATCTCGAGCTTGCAGCTGTGATCCATGCATTGAAGATTTAGAGGCACTACCTAATTGGGAACAAGTGTGAAACCTACACCGATCACAAGAGCCTGAAGTACTTTTTCACCTAGGAAAATCTGAACATGAGACAACGTTCTTGGCTTGAGTTGATTAATGATTACGACATGGAGATTCTCTAACACCCTGGGAAGGCCAATATGGTCGCTGACGCTCTTAGCCGCAAAAGCCATTGTCATGCTCTATTCACCACCACCTTGCCTAAGGAGTTGCAAGAGGGCATTGATGAGTTACAGATGGAGGTGATACCCCATGGCCTGTTGAATGAGCTTCATGTACACTACTCTCTCATGGATAGGATCCGTGAAGCCCAGCTCCATTGCCCGGAGATTTGGGAGATACACGAGCTCCTGACACAAGGCAGGTGCCCAGAGTTCAGTGAAGATGAGCACAGTACCTATTGGTACAAGGATAGGATTTGTGTGCCTGTAGACCCAGCTATCCGCAATGAGATCCTATCAGAAGGACATGACTCCAAGTATTGTATCCACCCAGGCAGTACCAAGATGTATGCTGATTTGAAGGGGAAATTCTAGTGGAAGAACATAAAGTCAGATATCGTAGGTCATGTTGCTAGATGCGACATTTGTAAATGCATCAAAGCTGAGCACAAGAGACCTGCAAGATTGCTGAAGCCACTTGATATACCTGAATGGAAATGGGATAGCATTTCTATGGACTTCATTGTGGGTTTGCCTCAAACCTCGAAGGGCCATGATGCTATATGGGTGATAGTCGATCGCTTGACTAAGGTAGCTCACTTCCTAGCCATCAAGAATGATGCCCGAGTTGGCCAGCTAGCAGATTTGTATGTTGAGAACATTCTCAAGCTGCATGGAGCCCCTAAGAGCATAATATCCGATCGTGGGCCACAGTATACGTCCAAGTTCTAGAAGGCCCTGAACAAGTCAATAGGGAGCAAGCTAGATTACAGTACCGCTTACCACCCTCAGACAGATGGTTAGATAGAGTGAACTAGATCCTTGAAGATATGCTCCGAGCTTGTGTTCTGAAATATGGAACTGATTGGGAGAAGAGTTTTCCCTTTGCAGAGTTCTCCTACAACAACAGCTACCAGGCTAGTCTCAAGCTGTCACCGTTCGAGGCTATGTATGGAAGACCATGCAGAACACCTCTGATGTGGTCTGAAACAGGTGAAAGATCATTCTTTGGCCTCGCCACCATCAAGGAGGCCGAAGAAGGAGTCGCCCAAGTGCGAGAGAATCTGTGGATTGCCCAGAGCCGTCAGAAGAGCTATGCCAACAAGAGACGTAGAGACCTCGAGTTTGAAGTCAGGGACTATGTCTATCTTAAGGTCTCCCTGCTTCGAGGGACCATCAGATTCCATGTGAAAGGGAAGCTAGCACCAAGGTATGTGGGACCGTCAGAATCTGTGCCAGAGTCGGCAAGCTTGCCTACAAAGTAGAGCTGCCCGAGCAACTAGCAGGTGTACACCCAGTTTTCCATGTGTCACAGTTGCGCAAGTGTCTGAAGCTACCAGAGCAACCAATACCCAC
Source organism: Bothriochloa decipiens (assembly GCA_023333625.1). Lineage (NCBI taxonomy): Eukaryota > Viridiplantae > Streptophyta > Magnoliopsida > Poales > Poaceae > Bothriochloa > Bothriochloa decipiens. The sequence goes on from CM041646.1 coordinate 9,362,817, forward strand.
AAAGGCACTTGATATTCAGGACACCTTGGAGTACACAGAGCACCCATTTGCATTCTAGACAGAGCCACCAAAGATTTAGTGGAGCAATCACACAGAACGGGAGGCAACTTGGGAGAAGGAATCAGAAATGAGGAGGCTCTATGCCTACTTGTTTCAAGAGTAAGTTGCACTTTTAAATCTCGAGGACGAGATTCTCATAAGGGGCTAGGACTGTAACAACCCTAAAAATCCAAACACCAAAAATCACAACCAACAAAAATTTTTCTTAAAGTATTCCATTGTTGGTGAGTGTCATGTAGGAAACTACCTAGTTGATGAACAAGTAGCACCTAATGTTAGTAAGCATTTGCATTTAATTTACAAGAGTATGATTTGCCTCTTATTTAATTTTATGTAATGTCTAATAAAATCAAATAATCTTTTAACACGTGTGTATATATATGCTACTAACCTTGATATGGCTACCATCTTTACCACGAGACCCTAGTAGACCTATCATGACACGCGAAGCCCTAACCCTAATCGTGAGCACGCCGTGGCCGTTCGATGGGCATCACCCGTCCACGTCGTCCGCCGCTGGCCGCCATGGCTATAAAGTGGAGGAGCGCCCGGCCGTTAGGGTTTCCCGGCTCGCGTAGCTTCTCTGGCCACACCCGCACCACTCGCTGCTAACCGAGAAGGAGGAGAGGAGAAGTAGAGAGAATAGGAGGCGGGGAAAGGAAAGGAGAGGAGCTCGACGCCGGAGCCGAGCACGCCGCCGCCGTTCGACTTTGCCACCGCAGCAGCTCTGCGTCCTCGTCCCCAACCACAACCACCGAACCGCGAGCCTGCTGCCACCGACGCACCGCTGAGGTGAGCTCACCCTGCTCGCGTCCATGGCCGCTGCCTAGCTCACCACCGATGTTCTCTCTCCCCTCTCCCTCTTTCTCTTCATTAAATCGACGAACGTGTCTGCACTAGTCTAGAACGCCCTCCGGGCAACTCCTTGGAGCTGGGCAATGGCCACAGTGGGGCCACGCCCTTTTTTCAGCCCTGGCCGCCATGTCTCTCGGCCGCCGGAGCACCACCGTGGCATCCAACGTCGTGCGCACCCCGCTGAGCCTCTGGGTAGATAGCTCTTCGAGCTCCGAGCTGCTCGAATCGGAAGGGAAGGAAGAAGATGGTGCCAATCGTAGCTCTTCGAGCTCCAAGCTGCTCGAATCGGAAGGGAAGGAAGAAGATGGTGCCAATCGATGCTCGCCGGAGCTCCGCCGCCGCCAACGCCATCCGTCGGCCGCCGCCATCGACCGTCGGCCTAGGAGTCCCATTTTTCTGAATTGGAGTCGCAGCATCATTCGCCTCGACCTAGCGAAGCCAACACGCATGCCCTTGTCTTCTTTAACGCATAGTGCCCAGCTACCGTCGCTCGCCGTCGGCCGCCACCAGGGCACGCGCGTCGGTGAGCCTAGCGCCGGTGATCCCGCCGTAACCCCGCCATCGCGTTTTCCTCTGCCTACCATCGCCTTAGCGGCCGCGAGCCCAGCCGCATCTCCCACGTCCGCCGTAGCGCCGCACGTCACCGGCAAAGGCCGGCCATGGCCACTGCACGCGCACAAGGAAGAGGGGATAGGGAATTTTCGCTGTTTTCGTGGACTGGGTCCACCACGCGAACCAGTCAAGCCACTTAGAGCTAGCCACCTCGCCCCGCTGACCTCGGTCCACCGTGGGCCTGGCTCACGGAGCAAAAGGCCATAGACCAGCCCTGTACTAGCCCAGTTAAAGCCCACAGCGCCACATGGCACGATGTGGCGCTGACACGTGTCCAGGCCAGGCCAGCCCAATCCAGCTCAGATCCGGCCCTACCCGAGCCCATCCAGGCCCAGTCCGAGCCCGGTCAGCATTGACCGTTGACCTAGGTCCCATATGTCATTGACTGAACTGTCTCAGTCCAACCACAGCTCACCACATGTCAGCACCAGGATTAACCTGCTGTTTTTCTTTCTCAGAATATGCTTAAATCTTCTAAAATTCATATCTCTCTCATACGAACTCCAAAAATTATAAACCAAGTGTCCAAATTTTTATAAAAATAAGCTCTACGTCATAGGCTTATGCTTGAGTGCATTTGAAGTTACTGAATTTCATTTGGTTCTTTGTGATACTCTATAGGAGTCGCTAACGTGGCTATTTACGTCTCATTTCAGAGGGGGAGCAGTTTGAGGAGGATGACTACGAGTACGAGGAGGAGCTCGGTGACGACTTCATAGATGCCACACCCCACCCAACCTCGTAGATCCTATTACGTATGGCATAATATCTAGTTTGCTAGTGCTTTATTTATGAATATCACCTGATGATAGGTTGCATGGTAGATTTTCTTGATGAGCCTTTACCTTGTTGTAACCTTACCCCTGCACACCCGCTGATAGGCTAGACACATGCTTACTTACTTACGATGCTTTACTTCTACTACGCTGATATCTGTGTGATGTGATGCATGGTGAAGAGTATGGTTATATGGTTAAGGCACGTGGTGCCACTTTACTCGGGGAGAGTGCTGCGGGCATCTTGGGTGTGTGGTGAGGGTTGAGTCAATCGGAAAGGATTCTACGACGAGCCTTGTGGGCGAGTCTTGCTGGGGGATGTGTTCTGGGCATTCCCGTATGAGGTGCTTGTGGCGAGCACATTATGAGGTATATGATGATCCCGAGGACGAGAGCCTTCATGGAGCGAGACCCCGGGTAGGAGGTGCTGTTGTAGCACGGACTGTTGTAGTCCCTATGAGAAGATAATCCTGTCTGATCCCCCTAGGACCTGATATCTCTTGCGAATCGGAACCTTGGGACCTACGTGCTCCCCGCTCGCCCATGTATGGGTGGGGGACTGATGTCTGACTAGCTAGGACGGTGCCACTACTACTAGGTTGTTAGCAGATAGTGTTAGGAGGTACGGGCATTGGGACCCACACCCTCCTTAGACAATATAGTGACCACGGGGGTCCGGTACTATGTCTCACAGTCTCAGTGTGCTGGTGGTACCTATCTGGGATGTCCTAGTACTGAGTGATAGGGTGGCATCGTACCGGTTAGAAAGCAGCCGGAATCAGCTTAGGCGGGGCACCGCCGATGATGGTGATCTTATGGTTACGGGAGTACGCACTCTGTAGAGTTTTGAATCTATATAGAGTCCGCGGCTTAGGTTTGGCCCTTCCCTCGACCTACGCTTCTCGGGAGTAGTGAGATGAGTGCTTCTATTCTTCCCCCTGGTGTTACCTTTCTGGCTGTGAGCCGCTGAGACAGGCTCCGAGAGGGAGTTGGATCTGTCGACTGAGTGCGAGTGGGTGAGATGTGTGTGATGGTGGGATGGGAAAAATGTGTAGATGAGATGGGTTAAAACTTGATGAACTATATATATATTTATACTTAATTTTGATCACCACTTTCATAGAAAACCACAGTTATACATAGGTCTCTTTGATTATATCCTTTGCATCCATCAAATACTACATAGCAAAAAGCAAAGCATAGGGTGGGACGAGTGGTCAGTACAAACCGTACTGAAAATTTGTATGACTACGACTTTACTGATGAGGAGTAGACATCTCGTACCTACGCTCAGGCTTCTTTTGGAGATTTATTGTTGCTTTCGTCTACTGCAGCTGTTCTAGATGCTGCTACTCTTATGATTCCTGCCAGTGTGGCGGTGTACTATTTATGTAATCCCTTCTAGTTATACTTTTTTATTTGATGTATGGATTTCTGTATCAACTATTGTTGAATAATATAATATTTTGAGCTTCGAACTATTATATTATTCGTCATTCTATGTATTTTCTCTTTGTAAAAAAATTAAGGATGTTTTACGTACCTCCCCAAAAAACAATTGCTGGATCTAGCAACCACCACCATTACATGCTTATTACATGCATGCTGCATCTAAAGGACACATAGACGGGTTCAGATGATGAGTATTAAATCTGGTCAGATTCAGTGCACTGCATCTGACCTTATGGTACATCCAATCCTCAGAGATAAGGAACTGGTGCAATGATGTGGTCATCATAAGTCACAAGAGGCTGGATCAGCTGGCAAGCAACATCTAGAAGCTCACGTGCTGAATTCATCTGGGGAGGTGGGGAAAAAACAAGAAGAGGCACCACAAAAGGTGGCCACTAAAGTCTTCAATAGATTCTTGGCAGCGACGTCAACCAACAGCGACTCTTTGCTTCCTCTCTTGCCCCTGAAAGCGTCCTCTAATTGCTACAAAGTCAGCACTTGCAAATGGCATCTAGCAAAAAATATCCAATGGCAATTGAGAGACGCCACAAGATGACTGTTGTTAGGCGCCACATAATTTAATTTAGCTCGGCGTTTTTGGATTAACTGCAACCAGAAAATATTCAATAGGTAATTCATTCAGAAAATAGGCAGCTAGCTATCATCCAAAATATCCACTGGCAGTTTAGAATGCGCTAGATGAATTCACAGGTGTGCATCCAAACAGCTCACAGAGCGTTTCTTCCAAACATATCTTGGGAGATGAATCCGATCTGCTGTGTAACACAAGAGACAATTTTCATGGACAGAATTTTTACAGTTCTAGCTGACAAGTGGTGGGCAGTAGACAGGCCTGATTGTGTCGTATTAACGCAATATTTTCATTGGGTCAGTGCCTAGTATATATAGACCATATGCAAGAATAATGACAGTTTGTTTCTTCTCCTTTTAATTTTATTGGCACAAGAAAGAGCTTAGGTCGTGCAATTTGGGAGTCACGTTGCTTTCAACCCTTTTGGGCTTATCAGGAAGACCAGTATGTTGTTTCTTGCACCCCTGACGATGATGTCCACGGATCCTCCTCTCTAATGGCCCAAAAAGACGGTGATGGTCATTGGCGTGTCTCGATAGGCTTGAGTGGATCCGTCGCAATCACTGAGGACCACAATGAGGTAGCAAAATTGTCATCCCCCTTATGTTCAATTGCCACCTTGTCACCAGGGGTCTGGATGTTCTTAACTCAATTTGCGTGCACAAAGCTATGCACGACGTTGAATTTGAAGTTCTTAGTTCCTAATTTTAGAAACCTGACAGAACAGTTCCCAAGCTGAAGTACAGTCGTGAATGCAGTTAGGACTTCATGCCATTGAGCTAGCTACTACGCTTGATTCTGTCAAGTTTGCATGGGATTGAACTCTCGAGTTTTGACAGGTGGGATGGATTTGTTTGTTGTCATGCATACATTTGTTAGAACAGAACCAAACTTATACCTCAAAACATGCCACACATTGCCCATATGTTAGCTCGTTTTGGTAGTGTCTGACGAGAGATGCAACGATGCAATCTAATTTTCATTTGGACAATGCATTGAGAACAAGCAATCCATTCATCAAGTAAAATTGGGCTCCTGACAAATCAATCATCTTAATTAGAACACGTAATGTTTAATCTTAATCCTGAGTTACTCATAGCCCTAATGAGCATCTCCTCTATTTGGTGCACGCATCTGGTGGCCTGACAGCTTCGATTAAACATAGCCGAGCTTCATCACTCGCCACAAACAGGGTGCTAGCAAGAATTCCTGACGGCGACAAAATGCAATGGTCCGGCTTTTCTACTGTTTGGAGCCATCCAAAGCTACCCATCTCGGAACCTCCGAGGAGTGGCGAGGGAGCATCTCTGATATCGCGCTAGTTTGCAAGTTACTTGCATCACACAGAGTTTTACTGCAGGTGTTCCTGATGCCTCCTGCTCCTATACACGAAAACATAATTTTCATAGCAACATCACTTGGGCGGTCAGAAACACTGGCTTTCTTTTCCATGTCTTCCATTCCATGCTGCTTTATACACAGGTTAGACTAGAGAAACCGAAAAAATACATTGAAATATAGTTAGGAACTTACTAGTTATATGAATGAGTCACCAACTAAGAATCCATTGAAATAAAGTGAGGTAGTAAATGCTAAATCAATTCCAGTACAAGTAGACAACTCTGGAGGTCCTGCAAGCACAACTGGTGCCTTGTCACTTTGTCAGGTCAGGTTCGTTGGGCTAATTGGAGGTGATCTGGAAAAAATGTTGGACTCATACAACTATACTGCAAGGAGTGTATCATCCACTCAATGCAGACAAAGAAATGCATGTGAATATTTTCAATTAATTTGCTCGGTTCAGTTTCAGGTTAAGACATGATATAAGATGGCCATTCTAAAAAAAAAAAAACAGACCCTCACGCCAGATGGACATATATTCATGCATATAAACTCTGACTACCCGGTTGTTAGGGATACATGTTGGGTCGCCTATCCCTGGGCCTTAGCATGTTGACAGCAATTCCCTGAGCCTCAGTACAAAAGGGTCGGCAACACAGGAAAGGAAAGCACGATGAATATTGAGAAACCAAGCACATCTCCATATCCTACGTTTGTTTTTCTTCCCCATCTATTGCATCTAGCTAGTGTATCCATTCTGATATCTCCCTCCTAAAACCAATTTCCATTCTTTGTTACTTGTCCTTGAATTCAATCACGACTGTATCAGATTGTTGCTGCTTGTTAGCGGTTAAGTGACTCAGGTTGCTAACACCGGTTTTAAATGAAGCAACATCGTCATCAGCAGACTAGACATTAGTTTTCCTTGTTGGAGCATCTTCATTCCCACAGGCTCCATGCTTAATCGTCCTCCACGGTAACAAGAGGATTCCAGACGCCTCCCAAGCCTACTGTAGAAAAATAGTTGAGGAGCCTCTAGGAAAATATTGAAACATTCATGTATCTTGAACCAAAAGAACGAAGCTAATGCAAGAGCTCATGCTTAGGATGCCTGGTGTTGGGATGGATGGATCACAGAAGTGAACTATGAGGTAAAAACAATATACAAATTACAACTGTATTTTATTCTGGCTAAAAATTTACATCCCAGGGGGTATTTATAGACCCCTCTGACTTCGCTACCTACGAAAACTTACAGAACTGATCAAAATGTTTCCTATACATTCGACTAATAAGTTCATCGGCGAAGTGGTGAGACACACTTCGCCTTCTTCTTTTTGATTCTCCCAGCAACTTTGGTCTTGATCATATTTTTAACTTTGCAACCTGCTTTGTTGATTTTTCACGTGAAGCTGCCACGTCAGCTTCGCTGGGCGCCCACAGTCTGGCTAAGCCATCTCCGCCTGATAACCTGAAACATGTGGAATCATATACGCAAAGTTCAAAATAGTTATAACGAAGTGTTCACATCATCTTCGCTGAATAATATCTTGTCCAAAATATTCGTGGCAAAAAGTTTGTTGACAACCCCAAAGTTTAAGATAGGCGTTTGTGTATCAAAGTTGTTCCCCAACATCTGGTATGGTGTTTATTTATTGTCCCTCATTGCTCTTTTATGGACATCCAATCCTTCCAAGAAAACACATCACAATAATATCACATTGATGCAAATGTTTGGTTCCATTACTATGTAGTACTTGGACTCAATTAACAATAATAAGTGTCATAAAATAAAATTGGGGGCAATAAAGCTTTATGGAAAAATTCAAACCTCCAAATTATAAAAGAAAATTAAAATAATTGCATTATATTTTCTCTAAATTATCTAACTCTATCATTATGAAAGATAAGGTAAAGTATTATATACCTATATAATTTGTATCTAAAAAGTAAATAAAGTCTCTCAAATCTACATGTAAATGTTAATATAAGCTAAGAGCAACCACAATGTATAGCACCACCTAAGGTGCTAAGTCAAGACATGTTATAAGGGTGCTAAGATTTCATCTTTTCTCCAACGTGTAGCACCACCTGCATTTGCTATAGTGGGTCCCGTGAAGCAGCACCATCCACATACAAGACTACCAGGATAGAAGAAGACAAGCAAAAAAATATTTTTTAAGACGAAACACCGGGTGCTCAGTTTTACCACAGGTGCTAGCCGGTGCTAGAATAGCACCAGCTCTCCGATGTATAGCATCTGCTTTTCTTCTTTCTCTCACCTCCTAGCACCTCCTTAGCATCAACATTGGAGTTGCTCTAATCAACCATATTTTGCACCTATACATATATTTGAAATAGATAAATTTCCACCGCTATTAAGTTAGAACTATGCAGAGCCATGTTCCACGGTTAATATTTCTGAAACTATGAAATGCCGACCCTTGATGCATTGGCAACACCGGTGACCACATATTATGTCATTCGCCACACTCAGCTACCTTGCCCTTTACACCTCCACATGCATGTCATAATTTAAGGAGAAATTTGTTGCGGGACATCGAGGAAATGCGCAGTATGTTGTTTTACACCGCCAGAAACAAAATTAGTGTAATACTATTATAAGTTTGAGGGTTTTTGTCATAATGCACCTCCCAATATTTTATTTATTTCTCAGATTCACGGAGAGAGAGGGCATAGGAAGGTGATATTTGCCATGACACAATGAAGCCGGAACAGAAGGGCCGAAGGGGAGTCAAGGCATGTGGAATTAGTATTATGGGCTCTGTTCCTTGTTGAGTGGGCCTTATCGGGATGGCACGCTGATAAGTAGGGAGGATTTACTACAGCCCAGGTCATGAATTAGTCGTCATCAACCCCTCGACCGGCCCCTCCCGGGGGGGGGGGCTCTACTGTTCTTCTTTCTCTCCGTCCGTCACCCAGGCACAGTGTCCGTGTCCACCCCGATTTCTTTTCAGTTTTGTTAACATAAGAAAATTTTAACAAAAAAGAGAATAGAAAACAGTACGAGGTTCTAGATCGATGTAAAAAATAGATTATGGTTCGTATGCAAAATGTCCAGATAAAATATAAAAATTTTGCAAAATATACCAAAAATCATAAAAAACCATAAAAATACCAAACCTGTTTTGTTAAATTTATAGAAATAAGATCTATCCATAGATATTATGATTCTTTTTAGGTTGTGCTCTTGTAGGCATGTGTGTTAAGTCGTCCATGCATATAGGTTCGTCGATAATCAAGACTTACTTTTATTAAAATATAGATTCGTCAATTATGCAAATAATTACTTCATGAACCGTAGTCTTGATAGATTATTGGCTAATAAAATCTAAACAAATATATTCATATAATACAGGACGAGAGTTGCCATGTAAAAAAAAGAGAGATCTCTCGTCATGATCATTGGCAGACAGATCAACCGTTTACACGTCGACAAAAAAGTTAACGAGGTTGATATGATCAATTAAAAAAGCTACAAAGGTCGATATTGAGTCACAGAAATACATGAGTAGTATGAAAAATTTAAGTTATGATATATTTATATCCAAATAATTATGCATTTTATAATAAAAAGGAAAAATATACTAGGTGTATTTTAACTCGATATAGGTTTAATAGGATATTGTTTTTTTATTTTTAGCATTAACATATACTATAGATGTCACCGGTCATCACAAAATAGATTATAGCATGAGCGTCTAACAATTTTTTTCTCCTGTTGCAACGCACGAGTATATTTACGAGTTTATTAAAATAACAGAACAGTTCTTACATGGTAGTCTCAAGAGACCATAAAGGAAACAAACAAAATCAAAAAAATTATACATAAACTTGTAGCCATTGGGATATGCTCGTTGTTAGACTGCTGTTTGCTGTAAGTATAACTAGAGCAAATTCTTTCCTAAAGACAGCTTTACAACCTTGAATAGAAGGTGACACATGTCTGAAGATGGCATGATTCCTCACTGACCAAATTGCCCAACACATAGTTACTATAATTTCCATGAAAAACGGGAGGATCAGCTGAGTCTTGAAGGAGTCAAGAGTTCCAAAATGGTTCTGAATGAAAAGACCGAGAGTGGCCCAGCAACCATTTGCAAAAGGGCATGGTAAAAACAGATGAAGAAGGGACTCTTCCTGGGCATCATCACAAAGAACACAACTAGAATCACCAAGAGACATGTTTTCCCTTCGAAGCAATTCTTTGTCGTTTAAGAGAAGCCCAAAAAAAGAATTTCCTTTCGTTTTGACATTTGGATTTTCATAGCCATTTAAAAATAGGGGTGAACTTGCCTGCTGCCAATAACTATGCACGACATTGAATTTGAAGTTCTCAGTTCCCAATTTCAGAAACCTGACAGAACAGTTCCCAAGTGAAGTACAGTCGTGAATGCAGTTAGGACCTAATGCCATTGAGCTTAGCTACTGCGCCTGATCCTGTGCACTGCGGAGAATTTCATAGCTGACAGTGAACATTCTGTCAAGTTTGTATGGGATTGAACTCTCGAGTTTTGACAGGTGGGATGAATTTGTTTGTTATCATGCATACATTTGTTAAAACAGAACCAAACTCACATTGCCCATATGTCAGCTCGTTTTGGTAGTCTCTGATGAGAGATGCAACGATGCAATCTAATTTTCATTTGGACAATGCATTGAGAACAAGCAATCCATTCATCCAGTAAAATTGGGCTCTTTACAAATTAGTCATCTGATTAGAACACGTAATGTTCAATCTTAATCCTGAGTTATTCAGAGCCCTAATGAGCATCTCCTCTGTTTGGTGCACGCATCTGGTGGCCTGACAGGTTCGAGTAATCATAGCTGACATTCAGCACCCATCACGGACCAGGGTGCTTAAACATATCTGATCTTCATCACTCGCCGTAGTCTTTATGTGGGCTCTGGATGCCTGATAGCTTTGCTTAAACAAAGCTGACCTTCAACTCCTCTGTCCTGCTGCACGCATCTGGCTGCACGCATCTGAGGGACTGTATACTGCTCCGCCTTTTCCTATAATTTGGCGCATTCTGAGGCTAGCAATCCCCTGATTCGGCGCCAGTCCATGTTTGTTTCCAACTCACACCTTGCAGAGTGGTAATGCAGGTGTTCCTGATGCCTCCTACTCCTATACACAATTTCCACAGCTACATCACTTGGGCGGCTAGAAACACTAGTGGCTTTCTACTCCATTCCTTCCTGTTTTATAGTCAGGTTAGACTTGAGATACCGAAATAATTCACTGAAATATAGTCAGGCACCTTACCAGTCACATGAATGACTCACCAACTTACAGTCCATTGAAATAAAGTCAGGTATTTAATAAAGCCTGGAGGTTCTGCAAGCACAAATGGTGCCTTGTTAGGTAAGTTTGGTTGGCTATTTTTCCCTAACCAATATGTAAATCAAGTTCTTAGGCTAATCGAAGGTGATATGGAAACTGTTGCAAGCATGTACTACTTTATTTGAATGGTTCAACAAATTTATTAAGCGTATTCATTCCAGCAAGATTGTGCGGATACAACTACACTGAATGGAGTGTACCATCCACTCAAATTCAGACAAAGCAGTGCATGAGTAAATTTTCCATCACTTTGCTCGGTTCAATTTCAGGTAAAGACATGATGCACCATGTCCATAACTTTACTCTGCTGGTTCTAGAACTTTGAAGGTGAACGCAGGTCCATCCGATGAAGGAGAAACTCCTACCCACAAAAAAAGAAAAAGAGAAACTCTAATTCAGGAGTTGAAGACGAACTACGCTACCGTTAATTGGGCCTTGTGGGCTGTGGTGTTTTTCCGAACGTATAGCCATATGGGCTTGGGTTTATTAGAGAATAAGGAATTAGAATTTAGACTATGGAATTGTGTTCAAGTGTGCCCATGCCTTATTCCACTGCGACATGTTTTTTTCCTGAAGGATCATTATCCCCACAGGCTCCATGCCTCAGTATTCTCTGTAACAAGAGCAATCCTGGTGCCTCTCCTGAGCCTACTACAGAAAAAGAGTGGAGGAGCCTCTAGGTAGGAAACTATTGAATTAAACATTCATCTATCTTGAACCAAAAGAACGAAGCTGAAGCAAGAGCTCATGCTCAGGATTCCTGGTATGGTGTTTATTTATTTATTCTACCTCATTGCTCTTTTATGAACCCCCAGTTCACCCAAGAAAAGACAGCGCAATAATATCAGATTGATGTACAAGTTGGTTCCATTACTCTGTATTACATGGACTCAGTTAACACACCTTTTGTCCTTCAAGTGGGTTTGTGGAACCATAGCTGCTTATTAGCTTGTGGAGTGTGTGACCTGTTAAGTGTACTGTGAAAATTCAGAAATACATGTGGAGAAAGAGATTAAGTCAGTGCAGTTTACATCGATGATCTTGTGTCCATATAGGCTTGCATTGGTGGATGAAGAGCTGCACCTCAATCCAAGCACCAGCACCTAGTTCTGCCATGCACTGTCGTTTCTTCACCCGAATCACAGCGAGCCAACCACTGCCTCAAATCTCATTGCGTGCTACTCTGTTCTTCAACTCGAGTGTATGTATGATCCAAGACACATATGCGCATAATTACATGTCGTAGTGTAGAGAGAGTAGTAATGCAGGTGCTCCTGATACTTCCTACTCCTATACACAATTCCCATAGCAAGAACACTTAGGCAGCAAGAGAAACACTGGCTTTGTGCTCCGTTCCCTGCTGCTTTATATATACTCTGGTTAGAGAGAAGTGGTACAATTTGATTCCACCATGCACTTACTACTTATATGAATGAGTCACCAACTAACCATCCATTGAAATATAGTCAGGCACTAAATAAATCTGTTAAATCAGTCCTGGTCCATGCATCCACTAAATAAATCTGTTAAATCAATTCTGGTCCATACATCTCCTGAGAGATTGCAAAACTGGTGCCTTATCATAGACCATGTTCGCTGAGCTATTTTTTTTTTAACTAAAATGTAAGTTATGATCCGGTAACAGAAGGTGATCTATGTTCATTATAAGTCAACGTTTTTATTTTTCCCTAAACTTTCTTTGATGAAAATAACTGTTGTCATTAGATCTGCTGAGAACTTTCAACCTGCTAGCTGACAATCAGAATGCTGTGCAAGCATATACTCCCTCCATTAAAAATTATAAGTCATTTTAACTTTTTTGTTCATCCATTTTCTATATTTTTTAGATAAAGGAACCAAGTTCCAGCCTATTATATCTAAATGATGCATAGCAAAATTGATGTAATAAAAAAATCAAAATGACTTATAATTTAAAATAGAGGGAGTACTATCTAGTTCTATTGGTGGAGCAAAAATGCCTAGCCTGATCAGTCCAGCCAGATTATGTGCATACAACTAGCCTGCATGGAGTGTACCATCCACTCAAATTTAGACAAAGAAGTGCATGTGAGTAAATTTACAATCACTATGTCTAGTTCGGTTTCAGGATAATACAAAATACTAGATGGTTATTGTGTACCAAATTGGATCTAACAAAACAGACACGCATGGTTAGGAGTTTAGGACGCTGTTATGGTGCTTCTTCTCTTTTTTTTCTCTTTTATGGACATTGATGGAAATATTTGGCACAATTTATGACGCATGGTTACGATGCTGTTATGGTGCTTCTTCTCTTTTTTGCTCTTTTATGGACATTGATGGAAATTGTTGGGGTGGCATCGAAAGACTACCACCCCCTGCCCAGCACCAGGACATTCGACAGTTTTTCGGACGATAATAGTCTGCGGAAGCTGAGGCTATAGTCTTCGGCGAAAGCCAGCATCGAGGGGTTCCACAGAAGTCCGCGCCATGGGAGCCCATGCGGCAGGTGCCGTAACCGTAGCCCTTTGTGAAAGTCATCGTGACGACCAGATTGCGACTAGCCGTGGAAGCCAAGGCTACGGTCTTCCGCGGAAGCTGGCGACAAGGACTTCCGCAAAATTCAGTGTCACAGGGGCTCGGACAGCGGAAGCCGCGAACATGGTCTCTTGCGGAAGGTGCCGAGGGGAGATGTTGCGAAATTCGAGTCGGTGTCCCGCGAAGGCGGGGGCGACGGAAGCCGTGATTGCGGCATGGCGCGATAGTTGCGAGCGTCCTTCGATGATAATGTGTTTACTTCGTGTGTGCAGGTGGACATGGGCCGATGGCGGCCGAAGTGAGCGATGGGCCCTCTTGGGCCATTCTGCGAAGCCGCAGGCCTCTTGGGAGTCGAGACGGGACGCAAATGACCACTTCTACCCTTCGTCCTAGGCGGCACTAGAGAGTAGGGGGTAGGTAGCAGGGGGCATTTGTGTCATGTAAAGATGTATAGACTTGTATAAATATCCCCTGGGGGGCAATGTAAAAGGGGATTGAACCTATGATTAATGGAAAGAATGATTTCGCTCCATTGATTTCTCTATAAGCTTTCGCTCGACTTTACTTTCATCTTACATGGTTAATTCCATCTCGGGTGTTCGATAGTTGGATCGAACATCAACAGTGGCGCTGTCCGTGGTTGTCGTTCAGACATTCCATGGCTCGTGGGAAGATAGCGAAAGGAGCAGCGTCAATACTGGACGTTTCGGCCGCTACCGCAGCCAAAACATCCACCGCCAATCCAAGACAGTTAGAGAGCCTTCAGCTCCAGCTTCCGCGCGATCCTCCACTTCAGCTTCCGCACGATCCACCACTCGGAGCCGTGGAGGACGGCGCGGACGACGAACTACCCCAAGACGATAACAAAGCAGCGGCAGAGCTACTTCTGGAAGAAAATCAACTCAACAATCATGCGAGACTTCTCAAATGTCTCGACGATCATCAGAACGAAATAGCAGCACTCCAAAGACAGCGAGATCAGCTTGCACAGCAATCAGGGCAAGACCGCGAAGCAGCCACACATCAAGCAATACAAGAAGCAGAAGCCAGAAGGCAGGCATTATAGAGAGAAGTAGAGCAGTTGCAAGCAGCGCAGATACCGGCCCAAGCACCAGTTCAAGGTTTGGCAGCCAATGCACCAGCACCCGCAGCCCAAGCAATATATCCGGCACCGTTCGTGGTACACGAACAGATGCCGATAGACACAGCTTCACCATTGTCACCAGAACTCAAGAGATGCCCATGGCCAGCCAACTACAAGCCCAGACTTCTAGTTTTCAATGAAAAATCCAACCCCAGGAAATTTATCGCAAGCTATGAAGCAGCAATTCACTCGACAGGCGGAGATCAAACAACGTTAGCAAAGTCTCTGATCATGGCTCTAGAGGAAGTGGCTTCCGAATGGTTCATGACTCTAAAACCAATGTCTATCAGAAATTGGGCACAAGTGAAAGAGCTCCTTCTAGCGAAGTTCCAAGGATTCCAGATGGAGAGAAAGACAACCAGAGACCTGATGACTTGTACTCAAGAAGAAAAGGAACCCTTATCATCATACCTGGACAGACTAACATTGCTACGAGCGCAAGTACCCAACGCATCAGATGACATCGTAATCAAAGCAACAATACAGTGCCTCCAAATGGGACCTTGTGCAGCATGCCTCATAAGAGAGACTCTAGAATTAGTAGCCAAGTTATTTTGAGAAATGCGCAAGTTTGCCAGATCGAAAGAAGACCTGCGCAGACGCAAAGCAGCCAGAAAGCAACCTTAGGCAGAACGCCCCAAGGCAAAATCAACCTGCAAACCAACGAGGCACTCAAAACTTTTGGTAGGTAAACAACCTCCAAGATCAGCAAGCACAGCAAGATGCCCCTTTCGCACCAATGCCAGGAACTCCACCAAGGAACAATAGAGGTGGAGGTCAATCAAATAGAGGCGGACGTCCTCCGTGTGGAAGAGGTAGGGGATGCGAAAGAGGCCCAAAAGCACCTTACTATTTCATCTATGGTGAAAACAAAGGACACTTCTAGAGAGATCGCAAATATATGCAACCGGCGAAAGAGCAGAAAGAAAAAGATGATGCCCCAAGAACAGGAGACAATCAGAAGCATGTGTTCCATAGCACCATTCGCGAATCAAGATGCAACTTGAGTTACAATCAGGGAGTATCCCCAGCAACCTCCACTATAGCATTATCCGCAACCAATCACTTACCACCAGTCGCGTACAGCTGGCCTTAGCAAAGCTACAAGTCGCCCTTCCAAGTACCATAGAATCATGTCTATTTAGCTACAGTATCATCCCTGACAATAGAAGAGAAACATCATCAAGTGCCACTTCCGCAAGCACAACAGGAGAATCAGGTAATCAACGCAGTTCTACCGTCGAATGACCACATTTTCGCTATAACTGGCGGATCAAACCATGAGCACCAAAGCAAGAGGGCTAGGAAAGAGTTTGAAAGGAGAGTACATATGGTAACACCCAGGCTGCCACTCAACAGACCAGCCTGGTCAATGGCTCCAATCACATTCAACGAAAGCGATTTTTGCGTCAGTGATTACCCACACCATGACGCCTTTGTTGCAACCACGAACGTCAATGGATTCACCTTACACAACATCCTCATTAACAACGGAAGCTCAGTTGACATTCTTTTCTTCAAGGCATTCGACCAAATGGGGTTAAGAAGAAGATCGCTCGACTCTCCAGGGAACGCCTTGTTTGGTTTTCGAGGGTCTAGCATAAACGCGATAGGAAAGAAGACCTTAAAAGTTGCTTTCGCAGAAGACAATAAAGCCAGAGTAGAGCTTGTCACTTTCGATGTAGTCGACATGGATTATCCCTACACAGCAATGTTTGGAAGATCGTTCATAAACAAGTTTGATGCGGTCATAAGGTAGAATTATCTATTGATGAAAATGCCGTCACCATTTGGGGTGATAACAATCTTTGGCGACCAGAAGGTAGCAAGAAAAATAGAAGGAAAGCCAATACCAGGATACAACATGATCAATGAAGTGAAGAAGAAAGAAGAAGATGATGAAAGTGACGATGAAGAGGAAGAGCATGGAAGAGCAAACCACCCAAGAGCAAAGCCCACCAAAGAAACCGAGAAATAAGTCCCACTTTCGCCGCATTACCCGGACAAGTGCGTGCACATAAGAAAGGCCTCGATGATGACAAAAGAACCAAACTCATTGAATTCCTCAGCAAGAACAGAGAAGTCTTCGCATGGTCAGCCAGTGACCTTCGAGGAGTAGACAGAGAGCTGGCACAACATAATCTAAATCTCTCCAGCAGAGTGAAACCAAGAAAGCAGAAGCTGTGAAAAATATCAGACAAAAGAGCACAAGCAGCAAAAGTGGAAGTGGACAGGCTGCTCCAATCGCAGGTTATCAGGGAAGTACAATACCCAGAGTGGTTGGCAAATGTAGTCATGGTACAGAAGAAAAAAAGAAATGGTGAATGTGCATAGATTTCACAGATCTCAACAAAGCATGCCCGAAAGATCCATACCCCATGCCAAGAATAGATAAGCTCGTCGACATTGCAGCTGGATGCGAAAGAATGAGTTTACTTGACTGCTTCTCTAGATACTATCAGATATGGTTGAAAAAGATGATGAAGAAAAAGCAAGCTTCATCACGCCGTGCAGAACATACTGCTTTAGGTGAATGCCGAAAGGTTTATGGAACACGGACCAACATTCACCCGAATGGCAGATAAGGTCTTTAATGAACAAAAAGGCAGAAACCTGGTAAATTACATGGATGACATTGTTGTCAAAAGCGACAAGAAAGAAACACATGTTGAGGACCTCAGAGAAACGTTTCTCAACCTAAAGAGTAGTGGTCTAAAACTAAACCCAGAAAAGTGCGCATTCGGGGTCAAAGAAGGCATGATCCTTGGTTACATGGTGTTAGCCAAAGGGATCGAGGCTAATCCCGAGAAGATCACAATGATAGAAAACATGAAGCCACCATCCACGAGGAAGGAGGCTCAGAAACTCACTGGGTGAATAGCAGCGCTCAACAGATTCATCACAAGATCCGCAGGGAAAGGGCTTCCATTTTTAGAACCCTAAAGTAAGTAGATCGTTTCGAGTGGGGACCAAAGCAACATCAAGCTTTCGACAGTCTCAAGGAATACCTAACTAAACTCCCAACGCTGAACAGGCCCACTATGAAAGCTAAGCTATTACTATACTTGGTAGCATCTCACACAGCAGTAAGCGTAGTCCTAGTTGAAGAAAGAGAGAATGGAGAGAGAACAAACCAGTTCCCAATTTACTATGTGTTAGAGGCCTTATCCAGTGCAAAGCTAAACTATTCAGAACTCAAAAAGATAGCGTACACTGTGGTCACGGCATCCCTGAAGCTAAAGCATTATTTCCAGCAACACACTATAATGGTCACTTTCGCACAGCCATTAGAAGCATTGTTCTGAAACCCAGAAGCAATCAGAATAATTGGTAAGTGGAAAATGGAGTTAAATCAATTCATGGTGGAGTTCACACACAAATCGATGATCAAGTCCCAGGTTATCGTGGATTTCATTGCAGATTGGACCCCTGCCGCCTACGGCATGACCGTCATATTCGAAGACCACTGTGGACCGTATTCTGCGATGGGGATTGGTGTAGCTTAGGAGCTGGAATAGCAGCAATCCTAATACCTCCTGAAACATCCTCCATTTTCCATGAAGGGAAAATGCACAGAATGGAGAATAATACAATAGTTCAAAGCTCAAACCATCACATTATCCAACAATATTTGATACAGAAATCCATACTTCAAACAAAAGAGTACAATTAGAAGGGATTACATAAATAGTTCATCGCCACACTAGCAGAATCATCAGAGTAGTAGCAGCATCAGGGATAGCTGCGATAGGCAGAAGTACAACAAATCTCCAAAAGAAGCCTTAGCGTAGGAACGAGATGTCTACTCCTCATCATCATCGAAGTCGTAGTCGGGTTCACCTGCCAAATAATTTTCAGTACGATTTGTACTGGCCACTCGTCCCACCCTATGCTTTTCTTTTGTTATGTGGTATTTGGTGGATGCAAAGGATATAATCAAGAGACCTATTATTTGGCTGTGGTTTCCTATGTAAGTAGTAACCATCATCATATAATAGTAATTCATCAAGTTTTAACCCATTCCCATCCATCATCATTCCCTTCCCATCATCACACACATCTCACCCTCTCGCATTCAGTCGATAGGTCCAACTCCCGCTCGAAGCCTGTCTCAGCGGCTCACAGCCGGAAAGGGTAACACCAGGGTGAAGAAGAGAAGGACTCATCTCACTACTCCCGAGAAGCGTAGGTCGAGGGAGAGGACAATCTAAGGCTGCAGACTATATATAGATTCAAAAACTTTATAGAGCGTGTACTCCCGTAACCATAAGATCACCATCATCAGCGGTGCCCCGCCTAGGCTGATTCCGGCTGCTTTCTAACCGGTGCGATGCCACCCTACCACTCAGTACTGGGACATCCTGGAATACCACCGGCACACTGAGACTGTGAGACATAGTACCGGGCCCCCGAGGTCACTATGTTGTCTAAGGAGGGTGTGGGTCCTGATGCCCGTACCTCCGGACACTATCTGCTATCAACCTAGTAGTAGTGGCACCGTCCTAGCTAGTCAGTCATCCGTCTCCCGCCCATACAGGAGCGAGCGGTGAGCACGTAGATCCCAAGGTTTTGGTTCTCAAGGGATATCAGGTTCTAGGGGGATTAGACAGGATTATCTTCTCATAGGGACTACAACAGTCCGTGCTACAACAACACCTCCTACCCGAGTAAAATGGCACCACGTGCCTTATCCATATATCCATACTCCACCACACATCACATCGCAGATATAAAGCATAGTAGAAGTAAAGCATCATGAGAAATAAGCATGCGTCTAGCCTATCAGCGGGTGTGCAGGAGTAAGGTTGCAACAAGGTAAAGGCTTTACCAGGTAATTCTATCCTGCAACCTATCACAGGTGATATTCATAAATAAAGCTCTAGCAAACTAGATATTATGCCATGCGTAATAGGATTTACGAGGTTGGGTGGGATGTGGCACCTGTGTAGTCATCACCATGCTCCTCCTCGTAGTCAGGGTCGTCCTCCTCAAGCGGCTCCTCCTCTGAAATGAAACATAATAGTCGTGTTAGCGACTCCTATAGAGTTAACACAAAGAATCAATAAAATTCAATAACTCCAAATGCAATCATACATAAGCCTATGACGTAGAGCTCATTTTTATGAAAATTTGAACACTTGGTTCATATTTTTCTGAGTTCGTATGAAGAAGTTATGATTTTTTGAAGTTTATTCTATTTTCTAAAAAATAAAAAAGGGCGGATTAACCAGAGGCTGACACATGGCTCGTTCTAGCTGGCCCACGTGGCGCTGTGGGTACAGCAGAGGTGGCGCAGGGCTGACGTCAAGCTGTCGTCAGCGAAGGTCCGGCGGCTTAGTCCCTGATAGGTGGGGCCCACTGTTTTGGTCGATGACAGGTGGGCCCGGGGTCAACGGTCAATGTTGACCGATCAACGGCCAATGCCGACCGGGCCTTGACTAGGCCTTGGTGGACCTGTTTAGGGCCGAATCTTGGATAGGTTGGGCCAGCCCGGCCCGGACACGTGGCAGGCAGCGGGGTGGTCCATGTGGCCCCCTTGGCTCGTAAGGGGCTTGGTCTACATGTGGGCCTAGCTGAACTCGGCTCATGGTGGACCGAGGACACAGGAGCCATGTGGCCTTCTCCCACTGGTCCACGCAGGACCTGAGGTGGGCGCGGTGCACTGGGGCAAAATTCCCCCTTCTCCTTCGCGCGGCCAGGCACGGTGGCCTCCGCCGGCGGCGAGCGAGGGGCTCTGGCCGGCACAGCTGGCCAGGGCTATAGCTACGGCTGTGGCTAGGCAAGGCAGACACAAGGGCAGCGGTCTGGCGGGCTGGCGGAGCTCGGGTTGGCCGGGGTGCGCGTCGCGGCGGCACCGGCCAGCGGTGGTGGAGTGGCAAGGCATCTCGACGCGGTAGAGGTAACGCTGTCAGGTGTTAAGGCTTCGTGGGGACAAGGCCGAGGTGGCTACGACTTCAATTTGGCTTAAGAGGCTGTTGGTAGGGTGGACCGCGATGGCAGATCCTAGTGGCGACGGCGAGCGGCGTGGCCACGACGACGGGGCACAGTGGCACTGCGGAGGCACCTTGGACTAGCTCTTTGGGTCCTTGAGGCCAAGGCAAAGGTGGATGGCAAGGTTTATTTTGTCGCCGGCCTTCTAATGAGGCAACCAGCGGTAGCGGATTGACAATGGCGAAGGCCAACGGTGGAATCAAATTCACCGGTGGTGCATCGATTCAGCCCCCATCTTCTCTCTATTTCTCGACTGGAGCAGCTGGGAGCTCCAATTCCTAGCTATCGAGGCCAGCGGAGGCACGACAGAGCGCGCGTGGCCGTAAGGTCCGCAGTGGTGCTCCGGTGGCCGGGGTTCACGGCGACCAGGGCCGGCAAAGGTGCCGAGCCCCACTGGGGTCATGCCAAGCCCCCAAACACTGCCACAAAGGCGTTCTACACTACAGCGGACGCAATAGTCAAGTTAATGAAGAGGAAGGAGGATAGGAGAGTGGGAACGTCAGTGGCGCTCTGGCAGTGTTTGGGGGCTCGGTGCTCACCTCGGTGTGGCTTGGTCGGAGGTGTGTCGGCAGCTCTAGTCAGGGGAAGCAGACGAAAACAGCAAGGTGGACGAAGGTCGCCGGGTCTTTCTCCTCCGGCGCGCGGTCGGCAGCGGCACGCGTGGGTCTGGCTCCGCTGCTCCATGACGGACGGCTCCCTCCCCGTCTTCTGTTCCTTCCTCCCCTCCTTCACTTCTCTTCACAGTAGTGGCGCAGGCGTGGTCTGGAAAATGGCGCGATGGGGGTAAACCCTAATGGCGCCTGCGGGCCCTTTTTATAGCTCGACGGTGGCATCCATGGCGCGTGCAGACGGTGGAGATGTGGCAAGGCGCATCGGGTGTCGTGGTGCTCTCTCGGCTAGGGTTAGGGTTCCCGGGGTCGCGCGGTGTGAGCGGACGGCACCCGGGCGGCCACGGGTGCACGCGATGCGGGGCGAGCGGTGGAGGTTAGCCGTTTCCATTTTTGGAACGGCCGACAAGATCGGTGGGCGGTCTGAAGTAGATGCTGACAGGTGGGCCCCACCTGTCAGTTACTGCGGGCGCGCACGGCGCTTGCGGCCTGGCATGGGCGGCTTGCTGGGCCGAGTCGGTCTCGTGGGCCGTGACGCGGGCGAGCGGGTAGGCGCGAGTGAGCTGGGCCGTTGGCTTGCTGGGCCGACAGGCCAGGGCTACGGGCGGGCGTGAGCTGGCTGTGGCTTGCTGGACCGCATTGGCCAGTTGGGCCTAGCACGGGGGGAGTCAGGGAGGCCGGCCATGTTGGCAGCTTGGGCCGCGGGGTAGGCGAGGCCGGCAGGCCGAGTTGGGCTGCCAAGTTGCCTTAGGCTTCTTTGGCTGTTCTTTTTTTCCTTTCCTTTTTCCTTCTATTTTCCATTTTCTCTCATGCCATTATATGAAGCAAGCCAAGATTCTATGTTACACATGTTAGTGACCATGGTGTGTACACCACACACCATGGTTTGTCCACTAGGGTCTCATGGTGATATTGGTAGCCATGCCAAGGGTTAGTAGCATATATACATACATGTGATAAAATGTGTTGTTGATTTTATTATTCGATACATAAAATCAACAAGAATAAAATCAAACTCTGAGAATTAAATGCGATGCTCATGCTAACATTTGGTTCTACTTGTGCAACAATTTGGAGTTTCCTACATGACACTCACCAACCATTGGTTATTTAAGAAAAAATTTTGTTGGTTGTGATTTTTGGTGTTGGGAATTTTAGGGATGTTACACCTCTAGTAGGGCTGAAAGTCAGATACGCGGCAAGACTCGAATTCCAAACAACAAACAACATAGCGGAATATGAAGTCGTGTTGCTAAGGCTAAGAAAGCTGAGGGCACTGGGAGTACGCAGATGCACAGTCAAGTCTGACTCACAGATAGTAGCTAGACATGTCAAAAAAGACAAGGAAGTAAGAGAAAGGGAACTTTTGAGATACCTAGAGGTAGTAAGGAGAATGGAAAATCACTTCACAGGATTCACCCTCCAGCATATACCGAGAGGAGAAAACACTGAGGTAGACAAGTTAGCGAAAGCTGCAGCTCAGGGTATACCATTGCCATCGGATGTTTTCTATCAGAAGCTGACAATCAAAGCCATCAAAGAAGAAGAAGACAACCCGAAAGCAATACATGCAATTTCAAGTGAAGACTGGCGTGCTCCAATAGTAGCATTCCTAAAAGGAACCTACAAACCAGAGGACAGGAAAGAACTTCAGCGAATGACATCAAGAACAAGCCAATACTCTTTGATAGGCAGGGATCTCTACAAAGAAGGCATAGTCACACCGCTACTCAAGTGCGTAAGCAGAGAGGAAGGCCAGAAGCTGCTAACATAAATACACTCGGGGATGTGCAGAGCACATAGAGCCATAAGGCAAGGTTTATATTGGCCAACAGCTTTAGTGAATGCGAAGGAAATAGCTAGAACATCCGAAGGGTGTCAAAAGTTTGCCAAGAATCAAACAGCCTCGGCAAACCCGACAAGCTCTATCATACCATCCTAGCCCTTACAAAGATGGGGGATTGACATTGTAATTCGACTTCTGCAAGCTCCTGGTAACTTGAGATTCGCAACAGCAGCAACAAAGTACTTCACAAAATGGATAGATGCGAAAGCTCTGGCCAAGATCACTTCAAAAACGCTAATTAATTTCACATGGCAACAAATCATATGTCACTTCGGCATCCCATCCTACATAATAGTAGATAACGGGAAGCAGTTTGATTCCACAGAATACAGAAACTTTTGCACCAGACTCAATATCAAGCTATCTTTTGCATCAGTAAATCACCCGCAGTCAAACGGTGCAGTCGAAAGAGTGAACACAGAGAAATTCACCATAATCTCAAAGGCACTAACAAAAGATAAAAATGACAAAAAGGGAAAGTGGGCTCAGGAACTGATAACATCAGTATGGGGACACAACATCTCCAAGAAAAGATTAATAGATTTCACCCCATTCCGTCTACTATTTGGCGAGGAAGCAATCACTCCGGAAGAGGTCAAATTCAGGTCATTCTGCACAAAAATTATAGCTAAAACCCCAATCCAAAGATACATTGAGCTTGAAATAGCAGAACAGGAAAGCTAGAAGCCGCAAAGAACTTGGACAAATATCATCAAGAAACTAAGAGTTGGAGAGACAAGAAAATCCTCCGAAAGAACATCAACCCAGGGGACATGGTCCTCGTCAGGCAACCTAACAAGTAGGGCAAGCTTCAATCACAATGGTATGGACCTTTCATCGTTTCAGGTACAAGCAAAAATGGAGTCTTTCGTCTCATCAACAAAGAAGGTGTGGAAAGTGTACACACCTGGAATGCAGATAACCTTCGTAGATTTTACCCATGATAACTAGTAGCAACAACTATGTAATTTTCTTTTTAATTTCCATTTACATTGGCATGTACATTGTCTCGGGACTTGCGCTCTTTTTCCTTATAGGGGAAACCCTGAAAGGGGTGTGAGGTTTTTTAACAAGGCTGTCCTTTGTAATCCCCTTTCTATAATTTCTATTTTCCCCCATCTATCAATGTTAGACAAGTTCCCTCAGAAGTCAAAAACAAGGAACAGTTCCTTGAATATTTGACAAGCGCAATAGTCGCTAAGGTAAGGTTGTAAACAACCTCGACACTATCGGCTAATAATCAAAAGCTCAGAGTGAGCTAAGCTAAAGGCTAAATAGACTCCGTATCTGGCAAATGACCAGAACAAGTCAAAAACTCAGAGCGAGTTGACAATCGAAAGCTCAGAGCGAGCTAATAATTGAAAGCTCAGAGCGAGCTAAGCCCAAAGGCTAAACAGATTCTGTATCGGGCAAAAGACCAGAACAAGTTGAAAGCTCAAAGCAAGCTTAGACTCAAAAGCTTAGAGCGAAGTAAGCCCAAAGGCGGAGACAAATTTCTCAACAAGGATGTCACAACGAGACGAAAGAGCAGATCGAACCAACGCGATATAAACGTATCCGAAAGATGACTAATTGTCACACCCCAAAATTTCTATTTTGGGTTGTGAACTAAAACACCAAATAAACTAAAGGATTTATTAATTTCTTTGAAATTAGCAAAAAAATTATTCTTTTGTTATCAGTACAAAATGACAAAAAGTGTGGTTTTATAAAACTTTTACCAAGTCAATAAAGAGGGGTTTGTGCTTGGTGCCTTGCTTTGTCTTGCTGGTGTGTGAAAAAGAATTTCTAAAACTCGAGCAAGTCACGGCTAGTTTCTCCTTGAATTTGAAAATAAAGCTTCAAAAACCCAAGTTTGCCTCAAGAAGGTTTTGGAAAAACATTTTCGGAAAAAATCTTTTCTCTTGTATAGATAGATTTAGAGAGAGAGAGCTTTTCTTTTTCCTCTATAGTGTTGGCCATCGCTCTAGCTAGACACCATCCTCTACCTAACTCTAGTGGGCCTAGGTCAGTCTCAAGACATCCTTGGCTTGCCCTAGCCCTTCCTGGCCCGACCTAGCTTGCTCTGGCCTCTCCTAGCCTCAACTGGCTAGCTTTGGCCAGTACTGGCCAGCCCCAGCCGGCCATGGCCACCCCGGCCAGGCCAGCAGTGGTAGCAGCCGGCCACCAGTGGCCAAAGTTGGCCATTAGCAGCATAGCAAGGTCAACAGTAGTTTGGTCTAGCAACCCTTTGCCATCCTCTAAGACATCCTAACTTGCTTTGGCCAGCTCCTACCTAGCTTGTGCCACTCCTGGCATCACCTAGCCTCATCTGGCCGACCCTGGCCAGCCACAGCCACCTGTGGCCACTCCTAGCCGGCCGCGGCCAACTTCGGCCGGCCACAGCACACAGCAGCTGGCCAGCAATAGCCAAGCTGGGCCATCGGTGGCCAAGGCCAGCAGTAGCAGCGCAGCTTGCTGCAGCAAGCCACCAACGGCCTAGAACCGCAGCCGCGGCCCGCCTCGGCCTGCTCCCTTCCGCGCCCCTACCTCCGCGTCTTGGGCCTCAGCCCAACAGGCTAGCCCAGCAGCGCCAGCAGCCAGGCCTGCCCCGCACCCGCAAGCCGCTGCCACTTGGGCCCTGCTTATCATTTGCACCCCCGCTCGCTGCCAGCCCGGCCCCACGCGTCAGCGCCCTCCCTCTCTCCCGCATCGCGCTCAGCATCGCGCCGCCGCTTGATCCCGCCCGAGCACGCACCCCGAGGTTTCCCTGCATCTATAAAGGGCCAGCCCCGTGCATCGCGCCCCCTCTGGAACCCTAGGAGCCGCCGCCACGAACCTTAACCCTAGTTCCCGCGCAGCGCCGCCATAGCCGCCATCTTCGAGCTCGGGTGCGCCGCCGGCAATCTCCGCCTCCTACGAGTCCATGCCGCCAAGACACCTGGACAAACTCCGCCCAAGGTGAGGAAGCCTTCGGTCCCCTCCCCATCCTCCCTCTCTATCTCGCATGCCTGCACGCTGTAGTTTTAGCGCCACCGTGCACCGCCGCCGCGCTGTCCCACGTCCCGGACGCCATCCGCTACAATCGACCCGCGCATCGAGTTCGCGTAGATGCGCACATCTTGCCCGTGTGACTGGATTGCACCCTAGAGCCTTGCAGCGCCTCCCCACCATGCTCGCCGCCGGCGCCAATGGAGCTCAGCTGAGCCGACCCGCCTCTGGCCACCCCCTTCCGCCGTGATTGCCCGCGGCCTAGTCTGTGAGGTCACGCTCGTCATCTCGGTGCCCTCCGCCTTGCCAGCCGTGCCCCAGAGCGCTGTACCAGTGAACTCTGATGCAAAACGTCGCCGTCGGGAGTGCCGCTCTGGCGACCTAAGTCCTGTCGGCCATCCTTGGCCGCCCGATCCGATCCGGACGGCCTAGATCTGATCTGCGGTACCGGTCAACCCTAGGTCAACCAGCCTCGTCAGCTGCCGACATGACCGCCACGTGCGTGCCACGCCAGCACCACGTGTGCCTTGACTGCGTCAACGTGGTCGGGCCGTCGACAGCCTAGGCATTTTTGTAGAAAGGTCCCTGGACTTTGTAGTATTTATAGTTAGGTCCACCGTAGTTCAAGAACAGCCTTGCAGTCTTGCGGTTTAGACCCTGTGGACTCTAGTATTTATGTCCGAGGTCCAAAAGTCTTATAAACTGTTATTTTCATTTATTTTTTGAATACAAAAATAGTTCTATTTATTTACAGTTATACCCCTCACCTTGTTTTAGCCATAACTTTCACGTTTTAACTCTGTTTTTAGCGAACTTATACTTTTTGGAATCGTATCGACGTAAGATATGCGACCATAGTGACATTTACCATGTTCTAGGCTTTCCAAAATGTGACTTATTTTTGGGTTAGAATAATGATCTATCGACGCCTTTTCTAACATGCAAATAGCCTAGAGCAACCTCGTTAGTTGTGCCACCACAACGATAGCTCCTTTGTTGGTCGCTCTTACGCCCTCACGATCGTAGTGATGAGCTCTACCATGTAGACCGCTCTTTCTTTAGTGTTTCTTTTGTATGATGTATATTCTTAGTTTTGTCTGTTTGTGTTGCTTGTTTGCTACGAATAGAGAAGAGCAATTCGGGAGTGCTGAAGATCAGGAGCTGAGGACCGACAAGTGCAGCTGAAGTTGGTGACCAGAAGATAGAACAAGTAAAGCCTACCGAGCAGCTAGACTTTGGATTTAAGGCAAGTGCAGGCACCTTTGATCATGTTGCGCCTATTTCACTTTTAATTAATTCATTGCATGTGTCTTAAATCGGCAAACCATAGGAATGACTAGCCACTCTATCCAAATATTACCTATGGGGGTTTTTACTTCATAGGTTATTAGGTTGCTAGTGCTCTACTCACCTTTCACCTGCTTAATGAAGATAAAACTTGCTTCTTAATAAAGATGGTGGAGCCATGGGCTCTTGGCTACGGTCGTTGCAGAAATTGATGTTGTTCCGCATCGTTGGTTGGCGATGAATGACGGGGGAATCGGATGCTAGTGGGACTCATGTTGATGAGAGTATCCGTATCTTCTCCCCCTTGTGGACCTTATCATGGAGCAGCAACCTAGGATTTTCATACAGCTCCATGCTAATGGGCTCTGGCTTGGTTTATTAGCAGGACCATCATAGGCAGGTTGGGCAGCTTACCGACAGGTAGCTATAGCTATGGTTGCTGGGGTGTTTTCAAGTATTTAGTATGAGAGGGACTGTAGATCCGTGGAGGGGGCAGCCTCACGGGGAAGTCTCCCATACGCTTGCACTCATTTCTAGCAGGTTACCACTGCCTATGCCCTGTGAACAGCCTTGTAGTGAAACCCTACCCGCTCACCTCAGAATTGTTTTGGGGAGTCATGACCCTGGGAAAATGGGAATGCTTCTTGGAGTGAACGTGTACACCTCTGCGCAGAGTTAAAATTGATATATCGTCCGTGCTCACGGTCACGAGCGGCCCAGATCCTCACATGACTTAGCCCAATGGAATAAATTGTGAAATCATGGTGATGTTGTTTGAGGAGGTGGCATACCTCTGTTTCTGAATGGGATGGCAGTCCTGTGTTGCTTGAGATGGCACTCTCAAGGTTGATGATGTTTAATGATATATGTTCATATCTATGGTGTTCAATGATTCATTAAATGCTACTTGAACCTTAATAAAGGGTTGGGTGTTTCAACCAAGATGATTAGAGAATAGGTTGCAAAGTTAAATCTTAATTGTTACATTAAAATGCTACCGCAGTTTTACTATTTAGCCTTACCTTTGAATAAGCCATGCATGTCATTACCTTCCACCTGTACTTGTTGAGTTTTGACATGGAACTCACCCTTGCTATAGTTTGTAGTAAGGTGCTGCTCTTAAGAAGGATAAAGATGTTGAGTGTCAAAAGTGTTTGGCGTATGGAGCCTCCAGTCAACTGTCCCTGGGAAGGATGGAGCTCTAAAGAGAAGTTGTAGCCATCAATTCTGCGATACTCTGATGTTTGTAAGTGTTGTTATAATTAAGTTACCACTATATAATACATTGTTTTTCTGATATACCATTTTCTGTTATATGGTGGACTTCCTAGGCGCACATATGATGGCCTCTGGTCTTCCTTTGAGAACCAAAGGTGTTATACTAATCTAGCATTAGACGTCTCACAACTAGCTTTCACATTCTGGTTCAATAAAACTCATCATCTGCAAACACGCAATAACAAGCTCTACTGAAGTAGAATTACGAAAGCCAACAACTGCGTCTATCGGGTCACAATTTAACCAAGCCCCTCATCATGCCTTCTAACTTCAGAACCATTCTAACTTTGGGTGCCAAACAAACTAGCATGAGTCCTAACAATTCCCAATCAAGAAAGCAGAATAATGCAGCCAAAACACCTTCAGACACTCATGCATACTATGACGACAACATCCGCATTTGGCTTTCTAGAACAACACCATCAAAACTCGGGAACACCAAAAAGCAACGACTTTGAGTTTTCATGATGCTGAAGCAAGAAAGCAAAATACCGCATTGAAACACTATCATTTGATTAATCATTTAGCTTTTGGGGCCAGCATCAATAGAACTCTGCATCAGCACAAAACATCAAACGCGAATTCTATCAATGCTGAACCACAAAAGCAAAATGACTAGCGAAAGCTTGACATAAATCTATAAAATGATGAAAGACAAGAATCATTCTCACTTTAGATCCGACTACACCAGCACAGTCATCAAGCAAAAACCAGATAACAAGATGTTGTTGGAGTCAAACCTGAAGCAAGACAACTCACCTTTTCTAATGCGAACAAAATCTAGCGAGCCACAATAGATGAACAGCAGCTTCACTTTGGGTTTGAATCCACCAGCACCAAAGCTAACAAAAGCTAAATAACAAGATGCTGTTGGAGCCAAACCCGAAGCAAAATGACTCATCTGTTCCTTGAAATCAAAAGAACCCTATAAAACAACACCACTCTACAAACATAATTTGAGAAGGGAAGAACCCCCACCATAGGGTATTTATAGGTCAAGACCCACCCCTAGTATAGTTGGCAAGATACAACCGGAAGCCATTCAACTAGTAGCAAATGAAAAGACAAGAAAGCAGGCTTTCATAGGCTACACCATAGACTCACCTTAGACACAGACAACAACAAATACAGAAGATATGCTAATGCAAACCTGACCTTACATCAATACAAAAGATACAAAAATCAATGAACGGCCCCATAGCAATGAGCACTCGGCAATTACGTTAGATCCGTACACCCATGCCGCATCTATAAAAGGTAAGGAACCCCCACGCCTTCCACCGACCAAAGTACTGCCCGCCCCTGCATGGCAAGGCAATTCAATAGGGAAAGGTCACTAGATGTTTATGCAAGGCAAGTAGGAATCTGCTGTAGCCCAAGAGATTAGGATTGAGAGTTATTCAGGAAGCAAAAGTAGTTTCATATGCTTCAGAATCCACAAAGCGACATGAATTAACCTTGCAACATATGAACACACTGCTCATTCTAAAACCGCACGATCGCAAGCGAAAGCAAGCAGAGCCTAGTTTCAAAAAGAAGCAGACGGGCTTACGCAAACACAACATTCCACAAGCAATAAGCAGTTCATAAACAAGAGGCCAGCAAAAGACGCACATCAGCATTCACAAGCATGCACCTAGCTATCTTCACCCCCTCAACCAGAAAAGTTGGGGGGGACGGTGCTAAACAGCTTTCCAGGCTGAGGGGCTCAGCACATCATAACTTTCACAAAGCAAGGGCAAAAGCAAACAGTGTATTTCGGTGACATAATGTTTTGATTATTCATGAATAAATCTCCCCCGTGACTAACAGGATTGTCAACATAACACACACACGAAAGAGACGACATGTACAACCGAATCATCATCTCGCGTAATCGCTCGCCTCGTCCCAATAAGGTGGGGGGATGGTGCCTTACCATGATGATTGGACCGAGAGGCTCATGAAGCTTATGCCGTCCCAAGCATGTTTTCGATGGAAGTGCGGCGAGTTCTGAAAGATAAGCGAACCACAGCTCGAGTGAAACAATCAAATCGAAAGACACGACAATCAAAATGACAACACAACACAATGCAACCTAAATGGGCGTTTTATTTAAAATCATAGCATTACATTGCATCTTTCGAAAAGAAGTTGTACCGAACTTCACCAAAAACTGGGGCGTCTTCCGCAGGCTCCTCTTTCGGGATCTTTAGCTCAACTTTTTTAGGCCTAGACGGGCCCTCACTGGAAGCCTTAGCTTTCGCGCGACGGGCCCAAAATTCTCTAATCCGCTCTATGTTTCTCAAGTTTCGTCGAAGCCGAGACTGAAAGAAGTGCTCCAGACTGCAACCAGGGTTACGCATGCGATAGTTGTACCAAGAATCACTAGAAATAAAGAAGCCATCTTGAGAGATCATAAGCAGGTAATGTTCAACCGCATTGCTAAGGTCATCATCACCAACCCGTTTTAACAAATCCAGGAAAATAACAAGAGTAAATAAAGTTTACATCAAGCGCCATCTTTCGTGCTAGCAAATGACTTCTGCTAAGCAAACGCCTCAAAGAAACCTAGTTGTCTACCGCGTTCTCGTGCTCTTCAGTAGCAGGTTGAGATGCAGGTGGTGTGTCATCATCCGGAGGGAGAACTACGGTAGTGGCAGGAGCAGCATCAGCGTCGGTGGGATTCTCGATCGCGGCCCCGGAAGTCTCCGTGGCATGGCTTTCGTGGGCGTCACGCCGACGAATGTAGTCCTTCACTTTAGCCTTAATGGAGGCTTTCTCAGCTTTCAACAGAAAAGCACAAGTAATTGTTAGGAAAAACAAGCAATGGTGAGGGAAACGTAAGACGGGAGCAGAAACCACCTTCCCGCGTGAAAGGGCAGCATGAATAAGAGCAAGATCTCGGCCTCCCTTCATCCAATACTCATCATAAAAATGAGTAGCCACAGCTTTCACGCCAGCAGATCGGGACAAAGAATGCTTAGGCTCGCGGATGGCAAGCCCCTCGTGGTGGTTGCATCCAGCGTCGACGAGACACTAAGCAAAAGCACCAAGCGCCTTGAGGCACGCGTAGCCGCGACCATCATTCTGGAAGTCTTCGAAGCCTCTGAGCTCATCCGCCAGCCACGTGAGGAAATCCTTCATGTTTTGGTCTCGAGGAACATTCACCGCCGATCCAATGCCTTCCACCAAGTTTTTGTAGGCGCTTAGAACTCTATCACCCACCTCCCCGAGAGCAAGTTCCTCATCCCATTGTTTTCGGCAATCGTTCTCCATCTCCTTCTGCATCTCTTCCACCTTACCAGCAAGCAACTCCTTCTCAACAGCCTCACTTTCAATCTTCCTCTCTCCTTGCCTCACTTGTGACTTTAGCTCTTTGACTTCCCTCTCCAGATCCTTAATCCGAGAATCCTTGTCGACAACCTCTTTCTTAAAGCTTTCTACTTGAGCTTTGTCGAACCTCGACAGAGTTCAGCTGAGAACAAGGGCCTATGTCCCACAAAGTGAGTCAATCATCAGTCGCTAACATCGAAACCTATCACATTCATGGAAAAATAAGACCAAAGAAACGCATAAAAAGGAAATCACCTGAACAAGGTGAACATTCATAGCGTCAGCGAGCTGCTCGCGCGGGAGTTTCAACAAGTCCTTCTCCACTTCTGGCATCTCGAAAGATCCGCAACACTCCTCGGCCACTTGCACAGTGCGAGTAGGCGGCATCATGTTGATTTCTTGGTGCTTCACTTTCGCAACAAGCTGGGAGTCAGCTAGAAACAGTGAACGAGCAAGCTGGTAAGACCTCTCTTTCACCCGACCAGTTCGCCAGAGGAGCTGGACATGGAATAGACAACCATTTCACTGTAATCGCTTGAATGAGAAGCCAAGTCCAGCTCCCCATGGCTGAAAAGGTGACCACGAAAAATGCTCCCTGATGCCAGCTCTTTTGTGAACTGGGACTTGCCTGGTTGACGACTTCCGCCCCCGGCACGATGGGCCGATATCCGAGTAGGGGCCGCAACGAGAGAGGCAGCAACCACTTTCGCGGCCGTCTCAGCCGAATGCTTGGCCTTCTACGCCTCCCTAGCGATTTCAGTCAAGGCACTTGACCGTTTGGGAGCAATCGAGGTATCAAAAAACCCTAAAAGGGAGTCCTCTGCAGCCATCCCTTGGCATGGGTCAGCTATGTCAGACCTATGGGCCATGGAACTACCGCTTTCCTCAGCCTCCACAAAACAGAATGAAAGATAACGAAGGAAAGTTAGAATAGCATACAAGACAATAAGAACATAGCAAACGGCGCGCGAAAGATGGAACCAAACCATCTCATCGAGACTCATCCCCCACTTCCGCGTTTTTCCGATAGTCACACCAGAACTAGGTTTAAGGGATTTCGCAATCCTTCGGCAAAAATGGACATCAGCGGGTTCTGAAGTACCAACCTCTTCAGAACGCCCTTTTCGCCAAAGGAGAAGGATTCAGCACTGATACAGAGCAAGCTGCTACGACAAGTGCCAAGCTGCCTAAGCACACACACCATTGCTGATCTGCAATCTGTACAAGCCCAAGCCACAACACCAGAATAATTTCATTTAGTGACTCTATCCGGCTCTCTTTGTTGTCCCTAAATCCACTGCAGTTGAGAAAATTACATAGACTCTGTTTCACCAGGACTATGTAACTACAAATTATAGGCAAGGTACTCGTGGATCTGAAATGAGAAGAATCATCACCTAGTTCCTGGGAATTTCTGTAGACTAATGCTCATCGTCGGCAACATCAGACCATTCTGATTGGGAGTGGTGATATTGTTTATCAGAGAAAGTGCGTTGACCAATCACATTAATCTGAATGGATCTTTTCCACGGCATCAGCTCCCTTGCAACGAAATAAGGTATATTAGATGAACTAGGCGTACAAATATGGTACAAAAAACTACTCTGCATCAGTTTGCTAAGTACCTGGACGACTGTGCGACAGAGGAGCACGCATAGGCTCAGCCCCGTGTGCGCCGGTGGAACAACCACCTCCCGGCCGAGCTGCCTGGCCGCGAGCGCGGACCTGAGGACGCCACAGGTGCTCACCACCACCAGGGCGGCGTCGTCGGCCATCTACGCGATGCACTGACGCAGGTAGCAGCCAGATCCACTAGGAGCGGGCGCTGGAGGCGGCCCTGGTCGGGAGGGTCCCGACGTCGTCGACTGCTGCCAGGAGGAAGAGGCCGCCGGTGTGGATCTGGTCTCGCGCTGCTCGCCCATGCTCGCGCCACGGTGGGATCTCGACCGCTCGCCGGCGCCCGCGGTGGCCTCCAGCCCGCGCCGCGCTGGTCTGGACCGCACGCCGTCGCCTATGGATGCCTTGTGCCCGCTCCGCGCTAGGGTCTAGGCCACTCGTCGGCGTCAGCGGCGGCCTCATTACTGCCGTCTTGGCTAATGCACCGGCACTAATACACATTACTGTCAGGTTTTCGTACCACCCGGCGGTGATGTCAGTCTCAATTATTTTCTAATTTGCAAGCATAGCTACGATCTTTACTGTCGGTTCTTTTGGTTTCGGTAGTGATCAGGGGGCAGTGATAGAGTAATCCGTAGAAGTGATTGGAAGGCGTCAAGTCAACGCCGTCCCAAGTGTGCCATTGCTGCAAAGCTCCACCGGTGACAGATTCTCATGTTATTATAAGCATAACTATGCATTTGGCTACAATCGAGACAAAACCTGATTTGGACCGATGGAGAGTAGTCCCCACTCGAGCCAGCCTTTGTAGAGCCAGCCTTTGTAGAGCTTCCTATTCCCTGTAAAAGTAGATAATTTTTGAAATAGTCAAATTGATTTAATTTTAGCATTTGGGGGCATTTAACATAGGTAAAATAAATATTTTAATAAAGTCAAAATATATCGGACTAGATATATGTATGAGCATACATGCCGCTGCACAAGTTTTTGATGGTTGTTTGAGCTTGTTGCCTAACTTTTGCTCCCTAGAGGACCCTGACCACCCCTAGCCCCTTCTGGCCAAGTATGGTCAACCCTGGCCACCAGTGGCCACCTCCAGCCAGCCATGGCCAGCATTGGCCAGCCATGGCCAAGGCAACGGCAGCAGTGGCCGGCCACAGCGGCCAGCTCTGGCCACCGGCGGCCACAGGCCAGCCAGCAGCCAGGCCGCGAAGCAGCACAGCCAGCAGGCCACCAGCAAGCAGCACCTCACGGTCCAGCCTACCGGCGGCCAAGCCCAGCAACCCGGCCTACTGCGGCCCAGCTTCCCCGGCCTGCCAAGCCGCTCCTGCGCCCCGCGTAATGGGCCTCGGCCCAACAGACCAGCCACAGCGGCCAGCACTGATCCGCAACGTGCGTGCGCCTTGCTTCACCGACAGGTGGGCCCCACTCGCTGGCCCTACCCGTCAGCGCCCCCCAGGCCGCCCCTCTCTCCCGCATCACACGGACGCGCCCCGCCGCCGACCGATCCGCTCGGGTGCGCGCCCCAAGGATCGCCTGTCCCTTTATAAGGCCAGCCCGAGCCCTCTTCGCCCTCCTTGGGAACCCTAGTCTGCCGTCGCCTCGGTTTCACGAGACCGCGAAACCCTAGCCGCCATTAGCCGCCGCACAGAACTCGGGTGCGCCGCCGTCGATCTCCGCCACCGTCGCGTCCCCGCCACCATCGCGTCCCCACCAGCAAGAGCACCCCGTCGAGCTCCGCATCATGGTGAGGACCGCGTCGGTACCCCGCTCTTCCATTCTCCCCATCCTCCGTGGCCGCGCGTACTCTCCGCGGTAGCGCTGCTGCCGACCCGGTCCGCCTCGCCGCGTCTCGCCAAGCCATCGCTAGTCGTCGATGCTGGGGTCCGCATCGCGCTCGCCATCGCGCGCGCTACGCGCCCACGCGCTTGCTTTGCCTCTCCGTGCTGCGTAGATGCTCCCAGCCGAGCACGCCAACGCTGGCTATGGTGCCACCGCATGGATCGCCGCCTCCAGCCATCTGCCGCCGCCACGGACCCCACAATCGAGTCCGCGAATATGCACCGCGTCTCCCCGTGCCCTCCGCGTTGCAATCTGAGCCCCGGAGCACCGTTCTGGCGAACTCCGGTGAGCCTCCGGTGAAGCGCCACCGTCCCGGCCGTTGTCTCCGGCAACCCGACCCCGTCGGCCAAATCCTGGTCGTCACATTAGGACCCAACGTCCCAGATCTGCTGATGACCTGGTCAACCATGGGTCAACCCGGCCCCGCTCTAGCTGACGTGGCGGCCATGCTGACGCCACGTGCATGCCACCTTAGCGCCACGCATGCGCTGACCGCGTCAACACGGTCAGGCCGCCGGCAGCTGTGGCTGTTTTGCAGAAAAGCCCTTGGACTTTTTAGTAATTGCGATTTAGTCCACCGCAGTTCAAAACAGACTTCTATTTTTACAGTTTGAACCCCGAAGCCATCGGTATTTATGTTTTAGGTCCAAACCAAGTTTTATTTTAGTTTTTAAATTATTTTTGAATACAAAATTAGTTCAGTTTATTTACGGTTATGCCCCTGATCTTGTTTTAGCCGTAACTTTCACGTTTTAACTCCGTTTTTAGCAAACTTATACTTTTTGGAATCATATCGACGTAAGCTACGCGATCGTAGTGATGTATACCATATTCTAGGTTTTCAAAATGTGACTTATTTGCGGGTTAGAATAAAGGATCTAGCAACGCCTTTTCCCAACATGCGTATAGCCTAGATCAACCTCGTTAGTTGTGCCACCACAACGATAGTTCCTTTGCTGGTCACCCTTACGCTCTAGTGATCATAGTAATGAGCTCTACCATGTAGACCGTTCTTTCTCTAGTGTTCTTTTGATTGATGTTTGTTCTTAGCTTTGTCTGTTTGTGTTGCTTGTTTGTTATGAATAGACGAAGAGCAGTTCATGAGTGCTAAAGATCGGGAGTTGAGGGCCGACAAGTACAATTTGAATTGGAGACCAAGAGTTCTTAGACAACCAGAATCAGCAGGTTCATTAGAAAAGATTTGAACGAGGCAAGTATAGTTTGGGTTTTATTTCTGTAACCATGACCTTGTGATTTAATTAATGTTTAAGCATTAAACGTTAAAAGATGACTTTTTAATAAAATTAAGATCTTATCTGTACGTGATCATCCGGGATTTACAGTACAGCTGTGAGGGCTACATGGCTCTGGTTTTAGCTCAGTATGAGGCCCTTTTCTAGCTTGTTAGTGGTTACCCGAAAGGGCGCAAAAGGGGCTCCGATCTGTATGATCTCGCGGCCTGCCAAGAAGGTGTGGTTCTTGTCTTTTGTTAGTCACCTCTTGGGGGAGGGTTCATGCTTATTGATTGAGAAACCTAGTAGCCCTAACTTGTTAGACGAACCTTTGAAAGGCTTCATAGTGAACCCTGCCAGTCTTCCTTGGTAGTGGGCTAAGAGGTTAGCTACCTCGGACAAAAAGGCAATTCATGGCTCACAGTGAAAGTGTACACCTCTGCGCAGTGTTTAATAAACTGGTATACTAGCCTTGCTCAAGGACACGAGCGGCCTTGGAGATATTTACATTAGATGATGATTCTGGTTATGTTAAGATGTTCATTTATTTACCGTTTATGCTTTATACATTATTTATGTTACAATGATCATGAGTTTACGGGCTATACTGCCTTATGCTATACTTGTTGAGTTCGACATGGACTCACTCTTGCTATTTCTCCCACACCTCAGGAGGAGTGTTAGGCTTGTTGTCAACCAGTCAGTTTGGATCCAGTGGAGTGAAGTCTACACCCGAAGTTTGAAGTCGTCCTTTCGCTGATTGTTCATTAGGTGATCTTTTATATACTGTGTATGTTATATTTAAAGCATTGTACTTGATACTATTTATAGCTATATGTGGGATTTGTCCCTTAAGACTACATATAGTGTATATCTGGTTTTGTCCTTAGAACCGGGTGTGACAGCTTTGTCTCGCATCCCTAGTTCATATAGCGAAGAGGGTTTCCAGCGCCTTTCGTGATGGAGAGTTTAACCTTTCTCTGGTCACTTCGCAACAAGGAGCTTCCTATTCCCTGTAAAAGCAGATAATTTTGACACATTCAAAGGTTTTGATTAGCCAAGCTAGAAGAGGCGGGGAAAGCTTGTGGAAGAGTCTCATGGATTTCGTGCGAGCTCAACGATTCTTCTTCAGCACTCTTTGCTTCAGGATGCCTTCCACCACGGATGTCGATCCCTAAAGCTCACAAAATAATATCGCCAAGCCTTATGCTTAGATATTTATTGTTTTTATTGTTTATTTCTTTTGTTTTAATTGGTTAATAGTACCTTTTTGGGTATTGTCTTGGAATGTGTTGACCATTTGTCGAAACCTGTGTAATGCTTTCATGTGCCGACATATGTGTTTTCCTCGAGCTTTGAATCCAATCCTTCTTGGGGGCGGCTCATTGGAGAAAAGTTTGTTGATAAACTCATAAGCGTGCAGCAGTTTTACAACCATGCATTTAGGTTCGCCCAAATATGTAGGTTTCAGTTCTTAACCCTGAGATCTAGACGGAGAAATGCCCATTATTATTTCCAAACACCATAAGGCCTACCATTTTTTTGTATTAGGGTTAGTTATGGTGAAAAAGTATGCATGTACATATTATGGTGGATTCTAGAGGTGAGGTATGAAACAAACAAATGTTCTTATTACCCTACATTTCACATATCTCAACAAAAAAAATCTAGAGACTGATACTGCAGTGTTGTCGTCCCTCAAATTTCACACTGCCGAATGGAGAAGGGAAAGTAAAATGTCCACGGCATATACACTAGTTCATCTCCCAACGCTTCAGAACATCTAGAAAATAAAATTCAGGCATGGGGGATGCCAAAAACAAGAATTCTGAAAACAAAGTTTTACTTTCTTGACAGGACCGGACTTACAACAGGTTTCGCTCTCACAGCCCTATTCAAATCGGTTTCTAGTGGCTTGATGGGAAAACCCAGCCAAACTCACTGTTGAGAAGATGCAGGTTTAGGGTACGGTCCTTCTAGATTATGTGGATTTCGACAGGTGAAACAGCGCCGTAGCTGGCCAGCGAGGAGACGAGTTAGAGCAAGACTTCCGTGAGTACCTAGTGCTGCACATCCCGATGTCTCCTATGCCTATTGCGCGCGTGTAGCAAGCAAAACTGTTGCAGCAGACTTCATGAATCACTCTCGGTCATCTCTGTCATCCAAACATACTTCTTTATTTCCTTTTATGGACCATAGAAAATATACTCCACTGTTGAGCAATTCATTGAGTACACCCACTGCTACATGCGAATGTAATGAGCTGCAGAGCTAGTCACTTGCAATTCCATAGAGCATTGGTTGTAGTTACACTCTGTAGTGAAGTGAAACGTCTGAAGCCTCTGTGATGATCTGTGATTGACTGCTTAATTTCCCTGTGCTTGCTTGTTGTTCGAACATGGAGATGAAATTATTGAAAATGGACAGTACCGATAGTGCACATTCTGATGAACCAGCTTGCGGAAATTCTTTGAGAGAGAGGATAAAACGTCCACAAGTGCTCTGCCAAGTGCCAGGGAAAGAAAAGAGCAATTCACCATATCAATCTGAGAAATATCTAGTTCATTATTATTGGAACGAGTACTATGCAGCAAATTGTGCATCATATTGTGACACACGTATGTTTACACGTTAAAACTAAGATAAACTTTGGTTTTCATCACATCATTGGTGTGGATAGTTCTGTCCAGCGTTAGGCCTTTGCGTTTTGTACCACTGCACTCGTACAAATAATATGTCAGCGTGATCTGTATGTGATTGGCATGGTGGATTCCTAACAGCATTTGCAAAAGCCACTGATTATACTCCATCGAGTCGAGTAGGCAACATGACCCACACAGTATTTGGCGATGGTCACCTCTAATCGAAGCCCTTACTAAGTACACATCATAGACTTCAGTAGTAGG
Source organism: Bothriochloa decipiens (assembly GCA_023333625.1). Classification (NCBI taxonomy): domain Eukaryota; kingdom Viridiplantae; phylum Streptophyta; class Magnoliopsida; order Poales; family Poaceae; genus Bothriochloa; species Bothriochloa decipiens. The sequence goes on from CM041646.1 coordinate 9,402,426, forward strand.
CACATGATTTTTTACTCAAATGTACCCCACTTAATAAATTACAGGCAGTTAGGTGGTACCTCTTCCATTGATGTATATGGTACGTCTTCCATTGATGTATATGGTACGTCTTCCATTGTGTTCTGTTCATAAAAGGCACCAAGGTGTAGGACATATGGATGGACAAAACTAATAATTCTAGGACATTGTTATGTGACAAGTAGCTAGGGTTGTGAGGCATTGGGAACTCAGGTGGAAAAATACCCTGTGCACGCTGACTCCAAATGGCAGGATGTGCAAAACAATATTATGTCCTCATGCATGAGATCCATCCAGTCGGCACGCAATGTCTGTGTGCGGCTCACCTGCATCGTCTGCTGTTGCAATCGTTTTGTCATCACCAATGAGTGTGGCAGTGGATAAGATGGCCTTAGGTAGCAGCAACACATTGGTGTAGCTCACAAAGGGATGCCTTCTGGAGGGACAAGAACGACGGGGTACTGTGGAAGCTGTTGTCGAAGTGAGCATCAAGGTGGAGGTGGCCATGGTGCACAACGTAAGGCGGGTCGGGGGCCAAGCATACAATGTTCTCCCGCGCAGTCGAGTTTAGCAGCCACCTAGATGTCAACGTCATAGGGTACACATGGTTCACTCCACGCCTACTCCATCGCTCTCCACTATGATTATGTCTGAATTAACTTACGTGTCACAGTCTTCATAATTCAGTTCCTTCAAGACAATGATCTCAACAGGCTCCATCGATCGTATTGATCATGCTGTTGGATCAGATTTAGAGCTGCAATCTTATCTAGTGTCAGAATGCGGCTCATGCAAATTCAAAGAAATGTTCGGAGGCTATGGGCGTTATATTTTTTCTTCATTTAATTTGTTTTGATGTTAGAATCAAGTTTCAAATCATGTTGTTTGGTTGAGTGTATGCTGTATGGGTCCATAATAAGTCCAGGCGAGTGTAGCCTTTTTTCTGTCAGAAGCGCCATGCTGGGAGCCGTAGTCTCATACTCGCATGAATGTGCATTCATGTAGCACCGCTTCCACAAAGGCTGCATCAGATATTTCTTTCACTCTCTTGTGGCGCATCATAGATCCTTGATGAACATTTTAACTTGAAGGCAGACAGCCCTCAAACTAAGCTATATCTAATTAATAAGTACTAGTATATATATCTTCAAGCATCATTGTCTATACAACTTAGACAAATGGTTACATGTCTGAGTATTTGCCTTGCGGTCATTTACACTGTAAAGCATCTAACAGGTTAGGTTTTGAGTTGTGTTATTCATAATATGGATATTTTTTTGTAATTAGTACTTGTAATGTGTTGATGTATCCAGCTATCAGGTAATATAAATCTTCTTTCCTCCCAAAAAAAATATCCATACACTCCATTCGTAGGTTAGGTGCATGAATGAACCCACTGATGGATAAATTACAAGGATTTTAAGTAGTACATCCTCAACCAACGCTATGTTACAAAATCTTCCATTCTATTTATACAAACAGAAGGTGAAAGGCATAGGAACTACTCCCACTAGTTCAACGTAGGAGGTATAGGTGCGTACTAAAGATTATATGACTTTGCTATGTGGTACATGGGCATGCGAGGCATCGAAAACTTTTAAGAGAAATATTTTGTGGACGATGGCTCCAGATGGGGATCTATATATATAGAAACCTACTTTTTTTTAGTGTAACAGGAGGGGAAATCCCCTACTGTTCTTTTAGTGAAAAAAAAAACAGTTCAAGCTTACAAACATGCCTCAACAAACAAAAAAGAACTTACAAAAAAGATTAACAAAATTACACATGGGCTTCTAGCCATTGATTAATAGCTGGTTTATATCTAGACTTTGCCCTGAGAATAACCCAGGTAAATTCTCTTTTGAATATTCTTTTGAAGTTTGAACTAATGGAGTTAAATTCCTGAAGATGGCATAATTTCTGACTTCCCAGATTGACCAAAGAAAGGTCACTATAATTTCCATGATAAAGGCAGGTGTAGCTTCAATCTTAAATGATCCAGAAGTGCATTGATGTCTGCAGAAGAATGATACCAAAGGATGCCCAGCAAGCTTCTACAAAGGGGCATGAAAGAAAAAGGTGTTGCCAAGTCTCCTCCTCATGATGAGTACATAAGGCACATGTGTAATCGTCAAGATGCATATGTTTTCTTCTTAATAGGACTCTGGTGTTCACTTTTTCATGAAGCCATAACCAACAGAAAATTTTCCTTTTGTTTTGGCAAGAGGACTTCCATAACCAATTAAAGGCAGGATGGACATGCATGTCTACATTTAGATGCAAGTAAGCTCTTTTTGGTGTGAAGACTGAAGACCCCCAAATATAAGCCCACATATCATGTTCTTCATTCAATGTCAGACCAGCGATCAGATTACTACAGTCCTGGAACTCTTAGAATGCTTCTTCAGATAGAGGTAAAAAGAAGAGTGTGACAAGAAACTGTTAGGAGAAAAGATGGGGCCATTGAGTAGAGGGGAAGAGATTATTCCAAACATCCATCCCAAAATTGGTGGAGGCTCCATTTCTCACTATTGCAGAAGCCATACCTTTGAAATTTTCCAGCATACTTAAGGAATCCCTGCACCAGAAACCTACTTCTGATGCATGACATGTGCCCATGCCTGACACAATGGTGTATTTAACGCCGTGGCGCCATTGACATGTCCAAATGGCGAACTGTACCCAAAGAATTAATATGCTACATGCAGCTAATAAGTATGTAGAACATGAATCCTCATCTATCATTGAGACGTCTTCCATTGTATCCACAAAAGGAGCAGCTAAAAGGCAGCAGAGAATTAGTTCTTCTGCAAAGTGAGATATGGACATAACTAAAATTTCCGTGACTTTGCTATGTGATACATAGGGCTGTAAGGCATTGGGAATTCATGAGGAAAAATGTTGGTGTATGCTGACTCCAAATGGAGGGTTTGCAACTCTGCATGCTCTACGATGCGCGAAACATACCCACACTCTGCAGATGGTCGAATGGTACATGCTGTCGGGACTGGGGACAGCTCTCCTGACGCATAACATATTGTGTGGGCGGCTCAGTTGCCTCATGTGCCTCAGCAACCGTCATCGTCGTCATCACCCATTGCGGCCGTCTCGTCCACCTATAAATGACAGTTTAGTCGTAGAGCGGGAGGCCATGATGATGTCTCCCTCTATGCTTGTTGTATGTGGCAAGCAAAACTGTTGCCATGGACTTCGTGAATCACTCAATCATCTCTCAGCCAAACATACTCCTTTAGTTCTTCTTTATGGACGATAGAAGATATCATTGTGCCCCGTGCGTGGGTGTTCAGCAATTCACTGAGAGCGCACCTACCGCTACATGCGAATGTAATGGGCAGGTCACATTCAGTTACACAGAACATTCGTTTAAATTAATGTACATACAAATAAGTGAGACCATCAGTCAGTTGAAACGTCGGAAGTCTCTGTGATGATCTGTCACTGACTGCCTACAGGAATGCATGTGTTTCCCTGCTCTTGCTTACTTGAATTGGAGCATGGTGGCGAAATTAATGAAATTGGACAGTACCGATAGTGAACATTTCTGACAAACCAGCTTGCTGAGATAAAGGTCCTTAGAGTGCTCTACCAAATGCCATGGAAGTAAACGGCAGCAGACTAAAATTACTTAGCATCAAGTCAGAGAAACCATACGGTTTTAAATAGTTAACGATTCATATATTTGATGCCTAAAGTTTCTAGTAACACGAGCAGTTGAATCTACCAGCCGAATTCAAAATCCAGTAGTCCGAAACTAATAATAAGCCCATTGACCTCATCAATAATCCTAGTGTATGTGTTAAGATGTTGCTACAAATCCAGTCGTCCTAAAGAATATGTAATTAAATGGATGGTGTACAGTGCACAGACGTTTTGGAGTTCGGTACAAATTAAATTGCTGACACTGCTTAGCGCCTTATGCAAAGTAGATGACAAGCGAAAACTAAAATTACTCGATAATTATACTCCGAATATCTTGTGAAGTTCACTTCAAATTTTAGTTAAAGAAGTTTCTATTGGAATTATTTTCGATGCTGTTATTTCTGATAGACCTGATTTTGATTGAATTAATTAGTAACAGCTAACAAATCAGGATCATATTCTACGCTGCCTTCCTGGTGGAGGGGCGGTAGGACGACAGAGAAATGGATATGGCTTGGAAGAAGCCATATTTCAACAAAATGTTTCTAGAGACAGAACCTACGGTTTGTATTTATAGTCCCACAGAATTTCGCAGAAGCCAACGCACAAGGGAAACTAAAATATTCACGGTATTATACACTACTTCGTTTCCCAGCGCTTTATAAAATCTAAAAATTTGCAGAAATGGGGGATGCAATATGCTAGAAGTCTGACAATTTTTTACTTCCTTACGGGACATGACTTACACCTTAGGTTGGGTTTTCATAGCCCTATTAAAATATGGTTTCTAGCGGCTTGACGGTAAAACCAAGCAAAATTCAGAGAAGAAAAGGTTGAGGTGGTTTGGAGTTTGGGTCTGCCGGTTTACACGGATGTCAACTGGTAAAACGTACGGCCATAGCTGGATTGGGAAGCAAAGCAGCACATTCGTTCTTGTCTGTCTAGCAGAACAGGATGCCTCTACAAGGCAGAGCAGGACTGCTGTAATTAGATATATGGTAAGAGCTCATATGGTAATGCTGGAGCTCCCAATGTCTCCTCTGCATATTGTAGCAAGCAAACTGTTGCTGTGGAATTCATGAATGACTCGGTCATCTCTCTCAGCCTAACATACTTCTTTTTCATGGACCAAACGAGATATCACTGTGTCCCATGTCCATTGTGTGTGACCTACTCCAATGATTATATACTCCATGCAGCTATAAGAGCATGGAATTGTTCAGCAATCCATTGAGTTACCACTACATGAGCATGTAATGAGTTGGTTACATTCAGTTATAAATGACCATAGGCCACACGAACCGTGAACTGCAATAATACAACTCATATCTGCCTTCATGCAGTCAACACAAACAAAACCCTGCGACCCTTATACTCATACTCGCCTAGTAGTCTTCTAACACCAGGTGCAGATTAGTAGTGGGGGCGACAGGGCTCAAGAACCACCCCGCCACACACAACACCACACCACCCAACCCCCCCCCCCCCCGCCCCCCCCGTGCCTACCGCTTCCACTATAATGCAGCTCCTGCCTGAGCCCCTCCTAATCTTTCCTGGCATGGAACTATGGAAAAGAGGAAGCGACACTCTTCCCTGCGCTGTAGTAACAATCAATCATTAGTTCTGGAATAATGATTTCACATGCTGAGCACGTTTCCACTTATGTGTAAAGGGGGCACTTGGACAAGCTCCCAATTGTAGTTATGTTTATGTTTTCTCCATCGAAACTCAGAAGTCAGAACGAAAATCAGTGAGATCAGAACTAAGGATCAATGGTCACCCACGAGTCAAACTACACCATCTCACAACCGTGGGATGTGCCAATTGCCACGCGTACGATGACTTTCTCCGCATCCCATGGATGGCTCTTTACTTTTAGGTTTCGTTTTAATTAAAATGTGCCTTTGAACTATGTGACTTTTTGTATGTTAAACTTTGTAATAAGTTTCATCTGATTCCTCTATTGAGGCGATGAAGCCGGATGTTTAATTCTATTGTCTATAAAAGGTACTTAGGCCATCTAACAAGCTCCAACCCCAAAGCTCCACCGTCCTAGCCGATGCCTTGTGTAAATGTGGCCGACGACCCTAGGGCATGTCGCCTATAGGGTGATCGGTTTGTCAAACTCTAACTTCTCTTAATGAAAAATGTGCTAAAGCATGGTTTTGAAAAAAAAATGGTGAGCCACCGTGAATGGTCATCCGTAGATTGCAAAGAGCCCTACTGATGCCTTCCAAGCCTACAATACAGCTACAGAGCAACTGTCTGCCTTCGTGAACACCTTGTCTCTCTTTTTGCCTGTTGGTGTAAATAGAAGTTTGTAAGAGGGTCTCTATGTAAAAGTGGAACAAATGAATAGAGAGTAGGAGTGTGTGCTGGAGACACACCCTCCAGAAGTTTCCCCACATTTCATCATGGTATACAAAGCTAGGGTTTGCGGCGACGGTCGTACCTGCGACAGCGTGTGGCCGTGGGCTTGAGGCGCGGGCGTCGGAGGCAGCGTCGACGCACGGGAGAGGAAGGCTCGTGAGGAGGTGCAGGCCATCGCAGGCGGAGTCGGCAAGCTGGTGGCAGGGCGGGGCCACCGAGGCAAAATCGAAGTGGCACGCAGTCGCTACGTGCCGGCGGCGTGGTCCAGCACAGGCGGAATCAGTGAGGCGGCGCGGACCGGCGAGCGCAGGCGCGCGACGGACCAGCGCAGGCAGAGTCAACGCGGTGGCGCGGACCAGCGCAGGTGGGTCAGCGCGGCGGTGAGGGTCAGTGCGCGGGCTGGAGACAGCACGGGCCAGCGCACAGGCTGGAGGCAGCGCGCATAGGCCAGAGGCAGAGCGGGCCGCTAGAGGCGCAGGCGTGTGCTGTGGCATCTGCTGGAGCAGGTGGAAGTGGCTCGTGCGGTGGTTCCAGGACAAGCTGAGCAGAGAGGTTCGAGCGTTTGCTTGGTGGAGAGCAGCGACTCACGTGGTGGTGCTGTGTGCCAACTGAGCAGGGAAGTTTCTGCCAGTGAAGGAAAAGGAGTGGCTTTGGTGTTAGGTGTGTTGTGTGCTCGTGAAGGAGTCCTCATTATTCCTGTGTGCTATTCAGTGAGTTGGTCTGGCTGGTGGTTGCTGTGCTGATTTAATTTCAACTGCTGACCTACTTTGTGAGGAGAGTCTTGATCCATAAAGGAGATGGATCCGATAGAGGAGGCAAAGAAGAAGGCAGCAGAAGAACATGAGAGTGGTGGTAACAGTGGAGATGATCCACTAATTACTAAAAGTGAGCTAAAAAATGAGATGATGTCCATGATTCAAGGGCTGTTGGAGATGAATTTGATTGGTCCTAGGGAGGTGCATGAGCTCAAATTGGAACTCATCCCCAATGATGCAAAGTTAGAGGGAAGTAAGAATTATCTGAGTTAGTCTAGAAGAGTGCAAGTGATACTAGGAGGAAAAGGGGTAGAGAACTATTTGAGGGAGGATTGTGTTGAGCCGGCTAACAAGCTTAGCCCCGAATGGAGAGTTTAGCACACAATGAACTCTACCATAGTGGCATGGTTATTGGCATCCATGTCACCATCGGTTAGTAAAGTGGTGGAAGCTATGCACACTGCAGCACAAATTTGGAAGACTCTGAGTATCAGGTATTCCAAGCAAGGGAATATGATGGTGATGATGGAAATTCAGAATAAGGCTGATGCAGTGAAACAGGCAGGGAGATCAGTGGAGAAATATGCTAGTGAGTTGCAGTCATTGTGGGGAGAGCTAGACCACTATGCTCCACTCTACATGAGGGATCCACCGGATGCACAGGATGTCCAGAAGTGGATACAGGACAGGAGGATGACTCATTTTCTAAGAAACTTGGACCCAGAATTTGAGAGTAGGAGGGCTGCCTTTTGTCACCAGGAGAGTCTTCCTACCATAAAGGAGGCTGTGGTAGCCATGGTTATTAAGGAGACTAGACTTCGGGTGATGAGTGGTGACATCATGTGAAGTCATCTTGTACCACTATGACAGAGAGGTTGTGTTACAACTATGGAGAGAAGGGACACATGAGGTACAATTGTCCCATTCCAAGAAACTTTGGTGGTAGGAGTGGAACTCGAGGAGGTCATGGTGGTGCTTGTGGTGATCCAGGAGGTCGTGGTGGTCATGGTGGAGGACGTGCTGGAGGACGTGGCAGAGGTTGTGGTGCTCCTCAAGCCAATGCAGCATGGAGAGTTCTATCACAGACTGTGGTCCTTAGGTTAATGCTGGAATTGAGTCCCTCACCTCAACTAGAGGACAGGTCAAGCAGTGGGAACAATGGCAGAAGTTTAAAGCATGTGAAGCTTCTAGTTCTACTTCAGTGGGTTCTATAATGGCCACCACCAGTCACTTTGGTAACTTTGCCAACTATGCCCATATGGGCAATGGTACTCAGGCACAGGCACTTGCATCCACATGTATGCATAACATAGATTGCGTTGTTGACTCAGGAGCTTCCAAGCATGTCACATGCATATCTACTTCCTTTAGAACATACACTCCACATTCTTATACTGAAACCATACAAATTGTTGCTGGTACCTCTCAACCCGTTCATGGTGTAGGATCTATAGAATGCACTCCGTCTCTTCATCTATCTTCTTTTTTGCATGTTCCTTCCTTCCCAGTCAATCTCCTCTCAGTTAGTTCACTTGTTGATCAGTTCAAATGCATTGTTATATTTGATGAAAATTCTTGTATGTTTCAGGAGAAGAGGATGGGGAGAGTGATTGGGACTGGAGTCAGGCATAATGGGTTGTGATTCATGAACCAGGAGCAGTCAGCATTGGCAGTGGCTACTGGAACACAAGAGAGAGAGATCTACTTGCTTCATCGCCGGTTAGGACATGTACCTTTTGAAAGTTTGAATAAATTATATCCTGAAGTTTTTAGAGATGTGGACATAAAGAAACTTGTCTGTGATGCTTGTGAACTTGGGAAACATACAAGGACAACTTATCCTGGTATTGGCCTCCGGAGTTGTGAGCCTTTTATGTTAGTACACTCTAATGTTTGGGGTCCCTGCTCAGTTACATTTGTGAGTGGATTTAAGTGGTTTGTCACCTTTATTGATTGCTATACTCGTATGACATGGGTTTACATGCTTAGGGGTAAACATGAGGTCCTTCGGTGTTTCCAGGACTTTCATAAGTTTGTTGCAAACCAATTTAATGCTAGAATTCAGATTATCCAAACTAATAATGGAAAGGAATATGTGAACAATGTTTTTGGGGTGTATCTTTTGGAGCATGGGATTATACATCAGACTACTTGTCCTAACACTCTGTCACAAAATGGTGTAGCTGAAAGAAAGAATTGACACTTGTTAGAGGTGGCAAGGTCAATGATGTTTTAGATGAATGTGCCCAAATATCTCTGGAGTGAAGCAGTGCTAACAGCAACATATTTGATCAATCGTATGCCATCTAGGATTCTTGGTATGGCATCACCTGCAGAGCTGTTGCTAGGGAAACATGAATTTAAAGTACCCCCAAGGTATTTGGTTGTTTTTGCTTTGTCAGGGATCATAGACCGTCAGTTAGAAAGTTGGATCCTCAGTGGTGAAGTGTTTTTTTGTTGGATATTCTTCTATGCAAAAGGGTTACAAGTGTTGGGACCCTGTTGGAAAGAAATTGTTTGTGAGTATGGATGTGACATTTAGGGAGTCTGAACCATACTACACAAAATCTTGTGATCTTGATCCGCTCTTGGAGGAATTCTCTTCAGTCATTGAGGGTGACAATAGAAAGGGGGAGAATGTAGGAGTTGATGATAATAAAAGGAAGGTGATTGTTGGTAGCATCCCATGTTCAATGGATAGGCTTGAAACTCAAATGGAAATTCTTCAGGATAATGGGGGTGTTGATGTGAGAAATGGTGACTATGAAGGTGATGAGATAGTTGGTGATGAGAATGAGGAGACAACTGATAGAAGGAATACAGAGGTAAATGTTGAGCAAGAGAAGGAACCAATAGTGTACCAGAGGAGGTGGTTCAGGAGTCAGGGGGAGCAAATTAGGAATCAGGGGAGCAAATCAGTGCACCACAGCCACAGTAGCCTGCTATACTAGTCCCAAATCACTCCTCGGACCTCTCTCCATCAAGTGGTAATGTCCCTCCTAGCTCTGAACATGTAGAGTTACCTCTTGCACAACGTAGGGATACTAGATCTAATTTTGAAAAACCACCTGTTCGCTATGGTTTTGAGCATCCTAGTACAGATCATGACATTACCAACTTCCTCTCATACTCTTGCCTTTCACCTACATATAGAGCATTTGTTGCATCCTTACAAACAGTGCCTATTCCAAGGAACTGGAGGTGTGCAAAATAGGACCCTAAGTGGAAGGCAGCAATGGAAGAAGAGATGCATGCTCTTCAAAAAACAAGACATGGGAATTGGCCCCACTCCCAAAAGGGAAGAGAGCTGTGGGTTGTAAATGGGTCTTCACTATGAAGCAAAACCCAAAAGGAGAGGTGGATAGGTACAAGGCAAGATTGGTGGCAAAAGGATATAGTCAAACATATGGCATTGACTATGATGAGACATTTGCTCCTGTGGCAAAGATGGGTATTGTTAGGACCCTAATCTCCTGCGCAATCAATTTTGGTTGGCCACTTCATCAAATGGATGTAAAGAACACATTTGTTCATGGTGATCTACAGGAGGAGGTCTATATGGAAATTCCACAGGGGTTTGCAAACAGTCAAACTGTGGGGAAGGTGTGTAGACTTAGAAAGTCATTTTATGGACTAAAGCAATCACCCCGGGCATGGTTTGATAGGTTTAGGAGGGCAGTTTGTGGTATGGGATATACACAATGCAATGGTGATCACATGGTCTTCTTCAAGCATAGAGGGACGTTTATCTCCATTATGGCAGTATATGTGGATGATATAGTGATCACGGGAGATGATGTGGAGGAAATTAAGTGTTTGAAAGAGAATCTTGGAAGGACCTTTGAGGTAAAGGATTTAGGACCACTTCAGTATTTCCTTGGAATTGAGATTGCTAGGTCACCTAAAGGAATTATTCTCTCTTAGAGGAAATATGTCCTTGACTTATTAGCAGAGACTAGGATGCTTGAATGTAGACCATGCAGTACTCCAATCGATAAAAATCACCAAATCAGTGCCTGTGGGGGTATAGACCCTATATACCCTTATGGCTAGACTTTGAGTTGCTCGATACAAGACGACCCAGACCAGAAGATGAAGGCTGGTCCATCATCATTGTGATCGGTGGGCCGGACTGCAAGACAGAGACCGTAGTCCGCTACCGACTAGGTCAACGGGCTACACAGGAGCTGAGGACTACTTGGCACGCAAGGCAAGGATTCCTAGTCCGTTATATCTAGTCGAGTCCTCAAAGGATACGTCTCAATGTAACCGACCATAGGAAAACCCTAGATATGTAACCTTGACCCCCAACTATATAAGGCGGGCAAGGAACCCCCTATAATGCATCTATTAATCCCTCACCAATATAGCAGCAGAGACGCAGGACGTAGGGTATTACACTTTTGAGTGGCCTAAACCTGGATAAACCCCGGTTGTCTATGTGTTTGTCTTGTGTCTCAACATCTTGATCGTAGATCTTAGCACGCTCCTTACTGCAATATACTACCTCGGGGTATCCCGTGGTAGACTGCTGATGAGGTTTCATCGATAGTGGCGCGCCAGGTTAGGGTTGCACGATCTGATGAGCAGTCGATCAAGATGGTTTCCTTCCCGGCTTCCATGGACTTTGACGCGGGTGTCTCCCTCACCGTTGGCTCCTTCACGTGGACCACCGGCGTGATGACATCCCGCACGTTCACGGGAGTAGCACAGCTGGTCCCAGCTCCGGCTGCAGCGCAGTCGGCCCCAGCACCGATTGCTCCAACCATGACTTCAATGACTCAGATCTTGGGGTCGCTCATGACGAGGGAGGAGATGATGGCAACGCTGATGGCGACCTGGTGGTTTCCTTGCTACCAGAGGAGGTGCATCGAAAACTCTGACCTCACTGACGCGATCGACCGGCATAGTGTAGGTCTGGCTAAGCTCCTTGAGTACGTGGAGTCTGCTCCTGGACGGTTCTGTGAAGAGTACTTGGAGTTCACCCCTGTTCGATCATGCCGGCACAATCGCACCAACCAGCCACGCCGCGCAGACCCAGATCTGCCCGTGGTCCGTGGGTCACCACCTGTCCATCAGATCAGCAATGCTCGATACCAGCAAGGACGTACGAGCCAAGCTGGTGGCCCCCGCTGACCAGATCCAAATCTGGCCCCGGCCCGAGCACCGCCTGCCGGCCATAGAGGAGAGCCATCGGCCACGCACAGAGGTAGGCCTCCTACTATGGCACAGCACCATCAGCAACAGCCCATGCCCGACCAGGGGCGCCGTGAGCAGTGCCCTGTGCACGATCAGCCTCACCGCCTACACCAACCAGATCCAACTCTGGCGGCCGCCCGAGTTCCGTCCTCAGTCAGGCTCAACAAGTTTATCGACGTACATCTACGCCAGCGCACGCATGGCCACGCCACTTGCTAGGCCCGAGCAGAGTGTAGGCAGCATTGTTGAGCACAACAGATCCAATCTGTGCCAGGATCGGCAGGTCCAATCACTCCCGGCCCAAGCAGCAACGCACCCATCTTCCCACACGGGTTGAGCAACGCAGCCGCATCTTACACGAGAGACATGCAAGGTGCTCCCTGGTGATGTGATGACCACCTCCTAGATCTAGATCCAAGTCTGATTCTAGTTCTAGAAGACCCAAGGCCTGTGGTCGGCATGGATGCTTTGCAGAGTCCTCCCAGATCAGGCAAGACGATCCTCGATGATGACATGATGGATCTGATTCCCTACTTGATAGGACGCCCTTCGTCTCCTGTGATCATACCGAGAATCTCCTCTCTGACGAAGAGAGTCCTAAGGTCCAAAGCTGGGAGAATGTCGAGGAAGAGTGCCCGGCCACGCCTGATCACGAGATGCATTCAGCCGACTCGATACCAAGCATCCCCAGGACTGCACCTGGCTTTAATGGTGCGGTGTTCACGGTCAGCGTGGACAAGCCCCCTGTTCCAAATGAGGTAGATCAGGAGAGGCAAGCACAAGAGGGATGTAATGCCAATCGAGAGCGACGACACTTCCAGGAAGCACAGGATGCAAACGCCGTCAACAACAACAGCAACAACGGTGCAGGCCCTCAGCCGCGCCGCCTCCAGTGCAACCTCAACGGCGAATTCAACATGGTCGGCAACCAAGTCGTCCATGAGACCCCAATGGCCAACATCGCGGTGGCCATGGACAGGCTCAACAACCTTCCCCAAACACACCCGGGGTTGAAGCTATCCGTGATTTTCTGATCACTGTAGAAACACAGGTGCACGAGCCCCACTCCGCCGGATCATTGACCACATCACATCAGTCGCGGTGGTCCCGGCGCAATCGTTGACGCCAACCTGTGGAGAGCGGCGCTGACAGCAAATCTAATCATGGAGGATGTTCACTTGAACAACCTCAGTAGGCCAATCCCAATAATGCTCCATGAGAGGTGCCGTGCAACGAGCAGCGCCAGCGCGATAATCGCTAGCACACCAACAGGAAGCAGGCCAACTGCCGTGTCAAGCACAATCAGGAGGTCGAGCAGCCTCAGAATCGTGATCTCCGTGAACATCTCAATGTACAGTACCAAGCTCAGCAACATACGAGTGGCTAGCCCCATTCTCGGAAGAACTCAAAGCTTTCCTCTGGCCAAAGAACTTCCGAATCGGGGATGTTAAGATGTACGATGGGCGGGACGATCCTGAGCACTAGATCATGCTATAGGAAGTGGTTGTCTGAGCAGCAGGAGGCGATCAGTACGTCATGGCCAACTACCTCCCTATGGTTTTGAGCAATGCTGCTACCTCCTGGTTGCTCCATCAGCGTCCCGGCAGCATCCACAGCTGGTCCCAACTCAAGCAGATGTTCATTGATAACGTCAAGCCCACCTGTGTACAGCCGAACACCAAGTACACTCTGGTGCAAGTACGTCACTGTCCGAGGGAGTCGATGCGATAGTACATTTGGCGCTTCTCCAACATGTGGAATCATGTCATCGATGTCACTCTGGCCGAAGGGATCGTCCTCTTCATTGCCGGCCTGATCCAACGACGTGGCCTCAACCTCAAGAAGGAGCTGCTCCTCGAGCGGTCAAGAACCATGGAAGACCTCCTTGCCCTCACCCATAGATTTTCTCATCTCGACGACAGGCTATACGAAGCAGATCCTGTCCCTCCCAGTGAGGCTACCGCCACGACGATGACTCGACTGCGATGACAACCAGGATCACCGGCCAGACCGGCGGAACGATCGCCGCGACCGTCGAGGCAACTGCGAGCCCGACCGCCGCGATGACGATCGGTCCTTCAAGCGACGCGGCTGGGACACCTACAATAGTGGTCAGCGTAACTGCAATGACGCCTTCGTCAATGCGGTGAAGGCCAGAAGAGGACGAATGACGAAGAGCTTGACAAAGTCATCAGCCAGGACTTCCCTCGGCACCTCGACAAAGGTCACACGCTGGGCGAGTGCACGGTCTTGAAGGAGGCGCTTGATAGGATGGCTAACAAGAAGCCGTGCCCCGCTCCCAAGTCTAAGGAAAAAGATCTTGTCCAGCAGGATGACACCAAAGAAGAAGAAGACAAAGATGCCAACCCACGGCATGCCTATAGGGATCCCGTGAAAAACATCACTGCCGTCATCTTTGGTGGCAAAGTCGGGCTGGAGAACGCCCATGACAGGAAGCTATTGACACGAGCCATCATGATAATCCAGGAGGCTGATGGTCTCATCACAGATGTGAAGGTGCCCGCCTGGTCTGAGTAGCCCATAATGTTCAGTCGCAACAATATGTGGGCCAAGTTCCCTGATGCCGGTCGTTTCTCGTTGGTCCTCGACCCAGTGATAGACGATGTCCGGTTCAAGAAAGTGCTCATTGACGGTGGCAGCTCCCATAACATCCTATTCCTCCTAGCCTTCAATGAGCTAGGGTTGGACTTCAAAGACCTCAAGCCATACAATTGTCCGTTCTGGGGCATCATGCTGGGGTAACCTTCATACCCCCTCGGGCAAGTCACACTGCCCGTCCAGTTCGGGACAAAGCAGCACTTCCACGTCGACTACATCACCTTCATCGTGTCCGACTTCGAGAGCATATACCATGCCATCCTTGGTCGACCAGGGATCACCAAACTCATGGCGGTTCCTCACTATGGGTACCTCATGTTGAAGATGCCAACCAAGCAAGGTGTCCTATCTCTGCACAGCAACGTCTTCACGGCACGTGCATGCAAGTCCGATGCCTATGCAGCCGCGTAGGTCGAGGAGTTAAAGCACGCCCTGGAGCACACCAGTGTAGATGTCAAGAAGGCACCCCCTGCTGACCTCGAAGCCCCAGTCGGGTTTGCACGACGGTCGTCCAACAAGGCCATGTAGCATAAGGAGATCCAGCTTGATCCCAATGACCCCCAAAGACGACCAAGATTGGGGCTACCCTTCCCCCCAAATAGGAAGACATGCTCATCCAATTCCTTCGAGAGCACATCAGTGTGTTCACGTGGAAACCCACCGATATGCCTAGTGTCCCGAGGGAAAAGGCCGAGCATTACCTTGACGTCTCAAAGACCACAAAACCTATCAAGCAGAAGATGCGACATTTTGCTCATGACCATAAGGAAGTCATTAGGGTAGAAGTAGCTAAGCTTCTAGCAGCTGGCTTTATCGAAGAGGTGTATCACCCAGAGTGGTTAGCCAACCCGGTTCTGGTACTTAAGAAGAATAAGCAATGGAGAATGTGCATTGATTACACTGATCTCAACAAAAATTGCCCTAAACAGGCTTTCAATCTCCCTCGAATCGAGAGGTCATAAATTCTACTACAGGTTGTGAGTTGCTTTCCTTCCTAGATTGCTACTCGAGCTATCATCAAATAGCCCTCAAGAAGGAGGACCAGGAGAAGACCGCCTTCACCACCCCCTTCGGTGCTTTCTGCTACACGACCATGTTATTTGGCCTCAAGAACGCCGAAGCTACCTACCAGCGGACCATCTAGGCCTGCCTCGAGGCATACGTAGATGACGTGGTGGTGAAGACTAGGGAGGCCCATACTCTGGTGACCAACCTCAAGCGAACTTACACGGCCCTCAACAATTTTTGGTGGAAACTCAATCCCAACAAGTGTGTCTTTGGCGTTCCTTTCGGGATCCTACTCGGCAACGTTGTCAGCCTGGATGGCATAAGCCCAAATCCCGAGAAGGTTCAGATCATGCTAGACTTGCAACCACCACAAAACATCAAGGATATCCAGGAGCTTACCGGCTACATGGCGGCCCTTAGTCGCTACGTCTCCTGCATGGGCAAAAAAGGGCTCCCCTTCTTCAAACTACTCAAAGCCAAGGAGAAGTTCGAATGGATGAAGGAGGCCGACAAGGCTTTCACACAGCTCAAGGAGTACCTGGCAACTCCCCCAGTACTCATGGTCCCGTGAGAAGGTGAGGAGCTCTCGCTCTACATCACTGCCACAACTAACATGGTCAATACCGTGATGATGGTCGAGCGCCAGGAGCCTGGGCACGTCTACGGTGTGTAGTGCCCAGTCTACTACATCAGCAAGGTCCTCAATGAGACCAAGCAATGGTACAACCATGTGCAGAAGCTACTGTACGCACTCCTGATCACCAAATGAAAGCTCCGCCATTACTTCCATACCTACAAGATCACGGTAGTCACAGAAGCCGCACTTGGCGACATCCTCTGCAACAGAGACATCAGTGGTTGTATCGTTAAATATGCATTAGAGCTCTCCGAGTTCATGCTGAACTTCCACAGTCGTAACACTATGAAGTCTCAGGCCCTGGCAGATTTCATTGTGGAGTGGTCGGACCTTAACTTTCCCCTGGCCGACACATCTCCCGACCATTGGAAGATGTACTTCGATGGTTCCTTGAACATCGATGGTGCCGAGGCAGGGGTCTTTTTTATCTCCCCTTCCAAGGACACACTCCATTACATCTTGCGCATACACTTCAAGGCGTCTAACAACGTGGCCGAGTATGAAGCAGCCTTACATGGCCTCCGCATTGCAGTCAAGCTTGGTATCAAAGGACTGGGACATTGTTAACGAAAAGATGGATGCCTATGTGGCTGAGATCCGCAAGATGGAGAACAAGTTCTATGGATTAGAGTTCATTCACGTCCCATGATCTGAGAGTACACTTGCCAATGAATTATATAAACTCGGATCATCCTGAGCTCAGGTACCACCTGATGTTTTCATCGAAGATCTGATCAAGCCTTCGATCCCCGATCAGGCTTACGAAGCACCCACGCCTAGCACCACTACTGACCATCTCGTAGCAACGCTCAGTGGCGAATCAGTGGAGGTAGAAAATAGCTACCCCAGCCAGCAGGGATCTAACAACGGTATTGAGCAGCCGTCGGCTGATCAACCAGTCGGGTAGGCAGTGCCTCCCCAGCCTGACTGGGGAAGGCCCTTTGTCAGATACCTGAATGACCACCTTATTTCAAAAGATAAGATCAAAGCCTAACAACTAGTCTGCAGAGCTTGTGCCTACCTCATGGTCAACGGGGAGCTGATGCGCAAGGCGCCAAGGTCCCTGATTTACCAGAAATGCATCACCCAAGCAGAGGGTTTGAGGCTTCTTAAGGATATTCATGAGAGCACTTGTGGTAACCATGCAACATCTTGGACGCTGGTCGACAAAGCCTACCGAGTAGGGTTCTACTGGCCGACGGTTGTCTCTGACACAGAGAACTACGTGCGCCGGTGCAAAAACTGCCAAATGTTCGCCAAGCAAATCCATGTCCTTGCGCATGAACTCCAGACCATCCTTTTCATGCTGGGGACTCGACATGATTGGCCCCTTCAAAAAGGCTCCTGGCGGACACACATGTGTTTTTGTGCTCATCGACAAGTTCTCCAAATGGATTGAGTACAAAGCCGTCAAGAAGGCCTCATCCGAGAAGGCAGTATAGTTCTTCGATGAAGTCATCCATCGGTTTGGCATACCCAACACTATCATTACCGATTTAGGCTCCCAGTTCACTAGCAATGAGTTTTTTGACTTTTGCGATGATAATAGCATTAAAGTCAAATATGTGTCCATTGCTCACCCCAAGCAAACAGACAGGTGGAGCGAGCTAAGGGTATGATCCTCAATGCCCTACGCAATTGGTTATACCGAGACGACAAGGAGCTCAAACCTGGTCGGTGGCTCAAGGAACTACCTGTCGTGGTCTGGGGACTCCATATCCAGCCCACTCATAACACTGGAGTTTCCCCATACTTCATGGTGTTTAGATCCAAGGCTGTCCTACCAGTTGAGGTAACACTCCTTTCACCGTGTGTCTAGCTTTACAATGAAGAAGCCTCAAACTACGCTAGGAAAGTCGACATCATCGCCAAAGGAGAAGTTGCCCTTGAGTCCTGTGCTCGGACGGCTAAGTACCTAGCATCAATGCATCATTACTATACATGCAACGTCAAAGGCAGGCTATTCGTGGTTGGTGACATGGTGTTATGATGAATCCAGAAGACAGATGGTCTGCACAAGCTATCATCTAGATGGGAAGGGCTGTTTAGGATTAAGGCTGTTACACGCCCAATGTTCTATTAGTTGGAGACAATGGAGGGTGTCGAGGAGTCCAACTCCTGGCACATCGACCACCTCATAAGCTTCTACCCATAGAAAAAGATATGTACTTGATTCTTTACTATTTAGATATCTAATAAAAATTCCTTTGTTGTTCTCCTTTCCTGTCTTGATTCTGTTTTTGTGCACACCTCTGTTATACATGCGCCCTGCATCAGTCTCAGTTAAACTTTGTTCTTTGCCTGCTAAGAACGGCTCAACAAGGCACTGTCTTGAAGCCTCTTATGATTTGTTACAGCTCCGCGCTACATGGCACTAGGAGATTTAACAGTCGCTCTCTAACGGTACTAGGTACCTGGTGAACCCAGCGGTCCTACGCGGTTCACTTGCGCATCCCTAGTCACCCGATAGAGTTAGCTTGCTTCGAGGGTGGGGGCAAAACTTAACTGGCAATATTTTTTTGGAAAAAATGACCTATGCATGAAATTACATCTAAAAAAATGAAAACGGCAAAATGTTTATCACCCGCTTAAACATGCCTACTTGTCTGCGTCAATAGGCTTAAAAGTTTCCAAGCACCCAGTGCTCGGATCAACTTACAAATAATGTTTTTACATAATTACATTGTTTTTACTGCCTACTGACCACTACTACCATTTTTTGTAGGATCGAAGATCAAAGTCATGTCATCAACAATGGCAGCAGCAGTTGGGCCGGACGAGGCACGGAGCTCTTCGGCTTCTTCATCCGTGACCTCTAGAGGGATCCCCTGCTCAATGGCGTTAGATCCACACTCTGGTAATTGGCACGGACCATGGTGAGCATGGTAGAGGCCACAAAATGCCCAGCTCTCGTGACGAATCCCTGCAGCTCTGGCCATAGCCTTCGGCACTGGTGGACAATGACAGTTTCTTCACCTACAGGGTCCATAGGGTGCTCCTCTCTCGGAAAGATGGCCCTCAACACAGGCTTGATGTGGTCAGTCATGACCCGCATCTTTTCCCGGAAGATCACAATGGAGTCCTCGAGCACCCGAAACTGGGCCATGTGGTGTTCCCACAAGTCCACAGCAACAAAACAATGGTGGTTAGCATACTCTAGTCTGCCCAGTATGTAGCAGATTTCACACAACAATTCTATGATTGATTGACTTACCAGTCAGCTTGGCAATCTACGCCTAGCCTGCTTTGGCCTGCTTCTCAGTAGTTTCTTTTTGCTCAACCAGGTCAGCAAGCTCTCGAGCCATGGCCTCAATCTAGCCTTCCAGCCCTACAAGAAGCAGTCATAAACATGCAGCAAGCATCAACATGCAAGGGGCAAGAGAGGTTTATTTACTACCATTGGCCTGCTCCAAGGTTTCCACCTTGAGACGCAGAGCAGCCACTTCTTCCTTGTTGGCCCACTCCAAGGCCTCTACCTTGTGGTGCAAAGCCTCCTCCCCTTCCCGGGTCTGTTCCAGGGCCTCCATCTTGCGATGTAGGGCGGCAACCTCCTCCTCCCACTGGGCCTCATGTTCCTGGAAGACCTTGGATTGCGCCTCTAGCCCAGTGTTGGCTACTCGGAGGGTCTTCAATCCCTCCCAAGTCACCACAAACTGGGTTATGGTGCTACCCTGCGGGCTGTTGGTCTTCTGCAGTGACTGCATGTGCCACTGATTGATCACCAATCTTATGATTTCGTTTCAAATTCAATACAGACAAGTTGATCTCAGTTAGGTGTTACCTTGATCCGGTCAAATAGCACCTCCATCAGATCCTGGATGCTCGCGTCCATGTCCTCATCTGGTATATCTTCATAAGTCAAGACATGTTTCTCTCCTAGCTTGCGCGATATAAAGACACGCTGCTTGTGGAAGTCGGGCCACGACATCCTAGGCACCCTGGGCATCTCTTCGACCTCCTTAGCTGGCACCGGCATGCTTGGCCCTGTCTAGTCAGGCGTTTGCCTCGGCAGCTGATGCGTCTCGATGACGACCATCTCATGGGGCACCACCCGCCTCTCAGGCTATGGAGTCGGCATTGAGGTCATCCTGACAGGATTCAAGGCATTGGCTGCCTCCTTCTGCTCTATGGACTGTGCCGTGCTACTGCACGGTGCCTGCTCTGTGGACGGCGCAGTGGATTGGCTAGGAGGAGAAGTTGGTGTTGCCGACGACCGAGCACAGCTGTAATTCACATTATGGTCACAACAAGCACAGAATCTTAATCAAGATCATGCAAGATGCGTGAATTAATCAACACTTACCTGGCCGACCGCCAGAACCCTCCTCTGTACTCTAGGGCTGCTCCCCTGCTTGGAGCGCCTGGGGCCCCGCTTGTCGCCCCACTACCACACCCGAGGACTTGGTCTGACATCCCACCCCACCGGCTCGATCCAGCAGGGTGCACCGAAGAAGTTGGTTCCCTTGCCTCCTTTTGGTGCTCGGCGGACGAAGCTGCTCCAGTCGGTGACACGGCCACCCTGTGCGGTGCAGGCGGTGGCGATGGTGGCGGCGGTGCTGTAGCCCTGGCTTGCTCAGGCCGAGAGGTCGAAGTAGCGGCTCCCCGTTGAGAAGGAGGAGTTGGTAACTGTGCGGCTCGCACAGGCCTCGTAGGTGTCGACGCAGGTGCTGCCCTTGGTGTCCTCCCCATTTGAGGTGTCGTGGCTTGACGCTTCCTCTGGCGCTGATTTAGGGTTAGCAGGTCGTCGTCCGATGACTCCGGGGTGGACGGGGCACCCTTTTTCTTATTTCCCCCTCCTCTGTCACCCAGGTATAACTTACCCCGGGGCAGCAGGGTCGAGGGCCTTTTCTTCTTGGCAGCCTCTGCCATGGGTCGCTTCCCGCTGCTCGGCTCTGTGTTTGAGCAGCAGGGAAGTCATCATCCTCTGAGCTAGAGATGTCCGCCGTCCCCTGCTCTGCTGGGGTCTTCTCCGCTCTGCGCTGGTAGGCCTGCGCCTCACCTTGTGGCCATGGCGCCACCGGCCAGTTGAGAAGAACACCCCTCAGTCCTATCCAAACAATGTCTGATAGTCAGACAAATTCATGTTATACGAACATCATCATACACTAGAGCACATAAGCTTGAGTCAAAGTACGAGGCTGGTCAGCTTACCGTCGGTGGTAGTTGATCGAGGCTATATGGCCAAGCATGCTGCTCCGAAAAGTTGGTGTTTGGGTCATACTTCTCAAACAAAGAAGCCATTCACCATTTGAAAACAACCGGCGTCAGCTTCTCCGAGGTCTCCCGAGAGGGGTCGTTCTGTCCGGAATACTCGAATAGGTGGTTCACTCATTCCTTACACGGTTAGATCTGGTGGATCGACTAGATCCTAGCAACAACTGCTCCATTGACAAATTTGTTGTCAATCAACGACAACAACTCCTTCACTTGGATCATCTCCTCTGGGGTTGGCAGCTCCGACCATCGTTGGGTGCATTCAGGCACCTGATTGACGTTACAGGGCACTTGCCTCCCCTCCATATTTTGGCTCATATAGGACCAACAGGTATTCCAGCCCTTGGCGGTGGATTGCGGCTTGGACCTGAGCCAGTGCTTGCTCATCCTGCCCTTGAGCCGCATGTAGTAGCCTCCTACAACCTGGAACCCCCCGGTCTCCACCCCCTTTTTCCGCAGCAGGAAGATATAACTGAAGAGATTGAAATGGGGGTCGATGCCTAGGTACAGCTCACAGAAAGCAATGAAGATGGATATGGATAGAATGGACTTGGGGTTGAGATTGTAGATTGAAATCCCCCAATAGATGCAGAGATCTTGGAGGATCCCATTCACGGGTGCCCCAAGTCCTCGAGGCACCATGTCCTCAAAAACAACGAATTCCCCTTCCCAGGGACAAGGCGAGTCCTCACCTCATGGCTCATGCCACGCTCCCATCTCGGTGGGTGGCAGAAGTCCTTCGTTGACAAGCGCTTCCAGTGACTCTCTTGTGGATGTTGACTGCTACCATTGCAACCCAGATGCCCTGGATTCGGCTCCCTTTCTAGCCTTCTTGCTCCCTTTCCTCGCCATTCCTTTCGAGGGTGGTGGGTGGATTGTTTGAGTCAAGGGCGGAGGTGGTGCTTGTGCGCAGATTGACTCCCTTGCCTTGTGGCAGCGGGATTTCACGCAGTGGATTGGGCGGTGGCAGACGGTCAAGCGCAGGAAGGCGAGCTGCTCAAGAAGGTGGAAGAGACTGGGCAGTGGGGAACGATTGTGCTTCAGTACTGTTTCCTCCGGCAGCGCCCACTACTTATACCATTCGGGTGTGCCGGTTTGACTTCTAGGGTTGGGCCGATTGACTTGAGTGGACGCGGCTTGTTGGGCTATCCATAATCCCGAGTCCGCTTATGGGCCAGCGTTCTTCTCCCCCGTGTGCCCAATCCTCAAGACCGAGCACATGCTCGGGAATCTTGGGATCTGATCCTAGATTTATTATCAATCTTATATTTATCCCCAAATTAGTTTCCAGATTTGTCCTAAAAATCTGGGGAATGATTTCTCAGGTCAGACATTTTATTTCCTATACTCGGGGACTGCCCGGTAGTTTCCCATCCATTGGTGCTTACGGACTACACGTTCTCAGCATCGATGATTGCTACGACAACACATCTTCAATTACAAGCTATGTTTTTTTAATTCAGTTTTCTCGTTTCCTCTTTTTGTACACAGTTTTGTATCTTTTACACTACTTGTCATACATGCACCCTGCATAAAGTCACAATTAAACTTGTCTCTTGCTCGCAAGAATGGCTTGACAAGGCACCACTTCGATCCTCTGACGATGTGTTATAGCTCGGCGCTACATGGCACTAGGAGATTCAGCAGTCGCTCTCTAACGGTACTAGGTACCTAGTGTTCCCAGAGGTCCTACGGGGTTTACTAGTGCATCCCTATGTCACCCAACAGAGTTAGCTTGCTTCGAGGGTGAGAGCAAAACTTAATTGTCGACGTCATTTTTTCTACACATCAGACATCTAAAAATGACATACATGCTATCACCCAAATCAATTATTTTGTACATCATGTACTACCGATTTTCATGTTTATTTTTCAGGGACAAGGTTCGGTCGCCGAGCACACTCCGTACGCTTAGGGACTAGATCAAGGACTATCATTCAGGTGGTCACACCACCTGACATACGGGCTGCATCACCGACCAGCTGGGCCGCTCGGAATATCCCGCCCAATTGGTCCAACTGCTCATCTCCGATCTTGCATTGCTCAGGGACTCATCATCGACGCTCGGCTCGGTGCCACCTTGACCTTGCCCTCGCAAGGCTCGAGGACTCATCATCAACCCTCGTCTCAGGGCCACGCACCGCATAGCCTTGACTCTGACCTTGCATTGCTTGAGGACTCATCATCGACGCTCGGCTCGGTGTCACCTTGACTTTGCCCTCACAAGGCTCGAGGACTCGTCATCGATGCTCTCCTCGGTGCCACCTTGACTTTGCCCTCGCAAGGCTTGAAGACTCATCATCGACCTTTGGCTCAGTGCTTGGCATTGTACAACCTCGTCTTTGGCTTCACAACGCTCGAGGACTCGACATCCACCTCGCATTAGCGGTTCTCGGTGTCCCTCAACCCGATCGAGCCTGCTTCATCCAGGACTTTCCTGGACATTGTGTATTCGATTTTGCCATCCAATGGCATCTATGGACCAACAACTCTCGGTGACCTTTGACCCGATCAAGTTTGTGACTCGTCCTTAGATATCGAGCTATACCAGGCTGGCTCATACATAGCATCATTCAAAAATTGCCTTCTCGGTGACAAGGTGCCTCGAGTGACGGACCTCCGCATGGGCGGATGACCCCCCATTGGGTGACAGACTTTCACTCAGGCAAACGACCCCTTGTCGAGTAACAAGACGCAGCGCGGGTGTATGGAACCCCCTCGAGTGGCGGATCTTCTTCCGGGCGAACGACCCCCTCGAGTAATAGGGCTCGGTGCGGTTGGACGGACCCCTTGAGTGACGGATCTCCCCGCAGGTGGACGACACCCTCCCGAGTAACAGAGCGCATCGCAGGTGGACGTACCCCCTTGAATGATGACCCCCCGTTGGATGATGCAATTCTGCTCAGGCGAACGACCCCCCGTCGATTGCTGCTCTAGCCTTGATTCACCTGCTTCCTGTACGACACTCATAGCATTTAATGCATTTCACCTACTTCTGCCATACCTCGTGGTTACATTGACTTGATCAAGCCTATGACTTGTCCTTTGTACACTTGGGGACTACGAGTTAGCTGGCACATGCCTAGTCCTGTAATACTGGCCTCGACTAGTTGATGTTGTTTTGGACTTTTTCCTTAAAAAGCTCAATACAACATATCCCATCTTCTATCGAGCTTGGGGCCTATGTGGGCCCATGTTACCTCACGGTGACTTAGGGCTTACTTTCTATTCTCAGTTCTAGCATGGGTATTCAACATTTTTCTACGTTGAGCTGGTTATTTGACTTTTTCTTAAAAAGCTCAATACAACATATCGTATCTTCTATCGAGCTTGGGGACTACGTGGGCCCACGTCACCTCGCGGTGACTTGTGCCTATCTTCTTTTCCTAGTTCGATACCCCTACCTCTATGGT
Source organism: Bothriochloa decipiens (assembly GCA_023333625.1). Classification (NCBI taxonomy): domain Eukaryota; kingdom Viridiplantae; phylum Streptophyta; class Magnoliopsida; order Poales; family Poaceae; genus Bothriochloa; species Bothriochloa decipiens. Next base: position 9,427,319 of record CM041646.1, read on the forward strand.
TCGTTCATGTTAGCATCCCAGTGATACTTTGTGTCACGTGGGCCCATGTCTCAGAGCGTGAAAATATTTTTTTTTTCTTGGAACACCATGCATCTTTCGACAGATCATCTTCCTTAACGGGAGCTATGGTTGGGAGCAGACTTACGAACTGCTCGGGAGAAGCCTCGATGGTGCCGACTAGTCAGCGTCAGTGCTGGTCGGTAACACGTGGTCGGAAGCATCATTGCTCGGCACTACGTGGTCCACGACGTCACTGCTCGGCACAACGTGCTTGGTGTCTTCATTGCTCAGCACTGCATGATTGGCATCTTCACTGCTCAGCGTTGCATGGTCTGCATCTTCACTACTCGGTAGAGGTCAAGACGGTGACTCCCTCAAGATACATGGTGCTCGGGGACTAGCTGTGGGGGTATAGACCCTATATACCCTTATGGCTAGACTTTGGGTTGCTCGGTACAAGACGGCCCAGACCAGAAGATAAAGGCTGGTCCATCATCATCGTGATCGGTGGGCCGGACTGCAAGACAGAGACCGTGGTCCACTACCAACCAGGTCAGCGGGCTGCACTGGAGCTGAGGACTACTTGGCAAGCAAGGCAAGGAGTCCTAGTCGGTTAAATCTAGTTGAGTCCTCCAAGGATACGTCTCAATGTAACCGACTATAGGGAAATCTTAGATATGTAACCTTGCCCCTGACTATATAAGGCGGGCAAGGACCCCCTAGAACGCATCTATTAACCCCTTACAGCAGCAGAGACGTAGGATGTAGGGTATTACGCTTTCGAGCGGCCTGAACCTGGATAAACCCCAGTTGTCCGTGTGTTCATCTTGTGTCTCAACATCTCGATCATAGATCTTAGCGCGCTCCTCATCGCAATCTACTGCCCTGGGGTTATCCTATGGTATACTGCCGATGAGGTTTCATCGACAGTGCCCAGTCTGGAGGTCCTGTTAACAAAGAAACATATCAAAGGCTGGTCGGGAGATTGATATACCTGTGTCATACAAGACCTAATATTTCTTATGTAGTGAGTGTGGCAAGAAGGTATATGCATGACCCAAGAACAGGACATATGGAGTTGGTCTACAGAATATTGAGGTACCTAAAAGGGACACCTGGAAGAGGGTTATGATTCAAGAAGAACATGCATTTAGATTTAGAGGGATATTGTGATGCAGATTGGGCAAGTAGCAGGGATTATAGAAGGTCCACATCTGGTTATTGTGTGTTTGTGGGAGGAAATCTGGTCTCATGGCGTAGCAAGAAGCAAGCGGTTGTGGCTCGGTCTACTGTAGGGGCTGAATATAGAGCAATGGCATTGAGCTTGTGCGAGATGTTGTGGTTGAAAGGTTCGTTGAAAGAGCTGCAGGTGCTGAGAAATGAAACCATGATACTTCATTGTGACAACATTGCTACAATCAATATTGCAAATAATCCGGTCCAGTTTGATTGCACCAAACATATTGAGATTGATAGATTCTTCATCGAGGAGAAGCTTGATAGTGGGCTTCTCAGGCTAGAGTATGTAAAATCACGTAGTCAATTAGCTTATTGTTTTACTAAGGGGTTAGGACCAAGTGAGAGTGAGTTGAGTTGTAATAAAATAGGCATGATAGATATTTTCAGCCCATCTTAAGAGGGAGTGTTGGTGTAAATAGAAGTTTGTAAGAGGGTCTCTATGTAAAAGTGGAACAAATGAATAGAGAGTAGGAGTGTGTGCTGGAGACACACCATCCAGAAGTTTCCCCACATCTCATCGTTGCCGAAAAATAAAATGGCCATCTCTCTCATGTTGCAGTGTCATGATCCTTCATCTGCTCTGTACTTTATTTATGGAGTGAAAGAGGATAATGTCACACAAGAGTTGTAAGTACTAGAATTTGATTTAGTATAGAGTAAATACATTACACCCACATATAACATTTTGTGTGGTTGTATCACTTTGATCGATCCAACAAGTTGTCAAACATGGAAAAATATGCATTAACTTGTCGAATGTGTATGTCTACATTCTCATGTACATCACATCTCATATTTTGCCACCATAACAGGTGTCATGGATGGTTTTATGCTGTGCAAATATATGGGACCCTGCATTATAACATCATATTTGTAGTGTAAATTCTTGCTATGATTGTAAGTGGTTGAGTAGATTGGTGTACTTGTTTATGTGAGGGATTGGCCAGTCATTTAAGTGGCCAATGGGCTGCAAAGTCACAATATTAAAAATCATGGAATAAACAGTAGTTTTACATGCTAGTTACTTGTACTATTGATGAAATTTAACCGGTCACTCGTTCTGCTCCTTTTCTGCTCAAGCAAATAATGAGTCGAGCCAATGAGGACATATCTAGCTACTTATATAATGATATAATATATGTGCGTGAAAGCGTCCACCACTCCTCGAAGGTGATGGATAAACTAAAAGTGAACTTGTGCAGGCAAAAATAGAAGAATAATTTTGACCCATAATCAGAGGGAGTCCATCTTGTTCATGTTGCAAGGCTCCACAAACGTTGAAGGCTGGCAGATACCGTCGCTGATCTGATTTGATCTAGCACTAATCGTATTTGCTCAAGACGTGTAAGAAAAGTTACGGGTTTTCCATGGCGTATCAGGCGCTACCGATCTGATCTGATTTGATCTGGTGGAAATGGCTGTAAACGAGATTGCGATTTTGCCTGGGCAGTTCACGGCGTACATTCTCAAGGAGATATGCTCTAGTGGACCGACCTCTCATACGACATATTGTTCTGTGATACACTCCCTAACAAGCCCAACCTCATTCAAGTTTCCGCGGCCCGCTCTCCCCTATGCCACTAACCACCGGACTGAGATTCAACACAACAAAAGCCGATGAACATGGTGAATACCACTGGTAAGCCACCACAAATGCTCACCCCCAGAGTTTGAAGAGCCCTCCTGATTCCTTCCAAGCCAACAACTACAGAGCAATTGCCTCGGCGAACATCTCGTCTCTCTCTTTTTCACCAAAAACAAAACTTTCATCTCTGTCATGTGTGTCATGTCCCTTAAACTGCTCTGGTGCTCCTCTATTTATAGAGTAAAAAAAGAGAGGGCAATATCACACAAGAATTAAATGTCTGTACTACCATTTGATTTGCATCAAGTTATTTAGTGCCTTTAATTTCATTAAATGGGAACTCACCGGAGGTCACCACTGATGTTCTATGATAAACTGCTCATTCAGTTGGGTACTCAGTTTCTTCAGAGTTGAGAGACGGCGAAGCCCTCTAGGCCAATCTAGTGCATTGAGCATGGAAGCGCTGAAATCAAGTTAAGTGATAACCTTGTACAGATCTCATCAAGCACGGTAGGGGTGATGAGTTTCAAATATTTGTGCTCATGTGTAGTTTATTTCAAATTGACAATACCTCCAAATATTTGCCCACTGATTTCTCTTAGAAGCTGCAGACTACTATGCCAAATATAGTTACGTTTATAATTTCTCCATTCAAACTCAGAAGTCAGAACAAAATTCAGTGAGATGAGAACTAACAACCAATGGTTTCTGTTTGTGTATGCAAAACGCAGAGTGAAGAACCCGGTGAAATTAAGCATACATGTATCCAAAAATTTTACCAGGGTGCTTCATACGCTAGTTCTGATCTCACCGAATTGGACAGAATTACCCAACAAGCTGTGATAGGACTTCTGAGCCTTCTGGCACTCTGACAGGATCTCCATCTCCAAATCACTTGCTGCTGCAGATGGAGATGGGCCTTAAGAAACATGATGACGACACAAATGGAGCATGATTCAAGCCTGGAAGCTAGGATCTGCGAGCTCCATGTATCCGCGATGGCGTTTCTGTGTAGACCAAACTTCTAGAATATCATGGGGTGTATTAAATAACACTTTTATGGTTTATAGCTTAAGCAAACTGTCATTTTACTTCCCCTTGTTAAGTCTGGAGGTCCGAAACAGATCATCGGCTTTTACAAGGGGTAGTAAACTCTTCCGTATACTCTTGTTGTTTTCCCTGCACTTGCTTTGTACTCCCATTTTAATATTGGAAATGGAGCCTGCCTAGTGTAGTCATGTCACAAAAAAAAAATTGAAACAAGAGCTTCTACTGCCTCGGAAGCCAACGACTACTCTGCCCACTGACTTCACTGTTAAGCTGGCACCTGAACAGATCCTCAAATCTCAAATGCGCATTCTGACTCATGGTGCCGATCGTGTTCAACAACTTGCCCTCGTCATTGGCTACTTGGGGAGCTCTAGTGTTTGAGGAGAGGGGGGGGGGGGGGGTGGTGGGGGTGTTACCACCAACGAGTCAGGATACTCCATATGCTACTACTGGGGCCAGGCGAACAAGATGGCCCCATGAAGCCTGTGCGTTACAGTGGGTTCACTGAGTGCTTGCATGCGTGGAATCAAGCAATGCCTTGTAATAGTACTTAAGAGAGCCCGGGACAGTGGGAGAACATCATGAAACATGTAGAAGTGAATTCTGTTTTCTGCCAAGCAAGCTGTCGTCCGACATGGTAGTCTGTTGTTCACATTCCACTACCTTGGAAACCTACGGGGAGCGTACAAGCCACCAAGTGCAAAGACTCCTCCTGGCGCCTTCCAAGCCTATACAACTACAGAGCAGTTGGCTCGGCGAACATCTCGTCTCTCTTTTCAACAGAAAAAAAAAACGGTCATCTCTCTCTCTTATTGGAACATTTTGGCGTGCTCCTTCAACCACTGCTGTGCTCCTTTATTTATGGAGTACAAGAGAGAGCACTATCACATAAGACTTGTAGCCCGCATGGTCAAGTCTTCGCATGAAAAGGCTAAGATCAAGGCTAGTGATAACTCTGAATAAATCTCATCCATCATGGTAGTTGTGACTTGTGAGATGAATAAATTAAGATAGACTGAAGGAGACCAAAGTCTTTGTAAGATCTAGTGTCTACTGAAGGTCAAGAGTTTCAAATATATTCTGCTCTTGTAGTGCATTTTTTTTTTGATAAGTCGATGATTGATCTTTGGCTCAAAAAGCCGTATGTTCGAATATAGTTTCTACAATTTATTTTGCATTTTCATTTTACATCGCCGCAGCTAATACAGCACATCGATGGTCAGCTATTGCTTTGTCTTTCTTTGGCAAACGAACTGTCCACAGGATAGCCTCCGACTTACATGCCTGAACATATCTATCAGCATGTTTTTATAGTTACTATCAGCATGTTTCTGTCATATCTGAACTACAAGGTTTCAGCATGTTCCGACTTACATGCTGCACTTTTATAGTGTTTACAAGGTGCATGTTCTGATATAAACACTTCTAAATGACAGCATGTTCTGAATATAGTTACTATCAGCCTGTTGGCTAATGTGCTGATAGTAACTATATAGTAAATGACAGCATTTATAGTTACTAATGTGCTGATAGTAACTATATTCTATTGCGACTATAAAAGTGCAGTGTTTACTATAAAGGTGCAGTGTTTACTATCACCTTGTATTCCATTGGCAAACATGTTTTTATATTCTATCAGCATGTTTCTGTCATATCTGAACACTGCACCTTGTAGTGCATTTAGAAGTGCCGATGCCTCCTAGTTACGATCAAGATCAATGTGTAACTACCACTATATGATATCCATTCAATTGCGAGCAGCCAACACTTCATGTTTGTGTATTCAATTCGGAGCATGAAAGCTGAGATCAAGTTAAGTGATAACTCTGAACAAATCTCATCGAGCATGGTAGAGGTGACATGAATAAGTTAACATTGAGAGACCGAAGAAGACCAAAGTCTTTGTTCATGAGTATTGACTATGTCATCAGACAGCATCAGTCACACCCTGTTCTCACTATAGCACATCGTGGCTAAGTGCATAGATTGTAGCTGTAGCTCCATTATACCATTAGATCACATTAGTGCAACTGCTCCTATGATCATAAGTAGTACACTAGATTGATGCAACTGCTTATGCAAACAATTGACCATTCATTCGACCTATCTTCTTTTTAATGCACAATGAGCGGCAAATTCACAACATGAAACATAAAAATATTCATGGAGAAATAGTAGCTCTGGTTATTTATTGCTGAAGCAATAATGGGTTACACCGTTGCTGACATGTCTGATGGCTTATATTAAGACATGTGTGTGCATACGTCCACATTCCCTGCTCGAAGGTCGTGGATACACTAAAAGCAAACTTGGATGCAAACTTGCGCACTGACGAAACTAAAAGAATAATTATGAACCATAATTGAAGAGAACCCACCTGTTCATATCACGTGGCTCCATCAACATTTTTTTCTCGAATTTGCATATAAAAGAGTTTAAACATACAAACTTCGTGCTTCAAGCGAGCGCCCTAATAGGTCTAGAAGGAGCAGCCTAATGCCGGACCATCCTAGTGGCTTCTGATGTGATCCGGCGCTACTCATACTTGGTCAAGGAGTGTAAACGAAGTTAGGACTCTGGTGTGCCGATTTGTCGTACTGCATATTGTCCAACAATGCATTCACCGACAAGCCCGACCTCGTTTACACGTCTCCGCTGCCTGCTCAAACAATTCAGTGTGTGGGAACTAGCCATGAGCCAGTAACAAGCTCAGGTATGTGATGATCGATGACGATGGAGATGCCCCAACTGTCAGGGTACTGAATGCAACTGGGCACTTGTTAGCCACCGCAACCAGGACAGTGTGAAGAGCACTCCTGACGCCTTCCAAGCCTACAACTACAGAGTAACTGCCTCAACAGACGTACATCGTCTCTCTTTTCACTAGAAAGAAATGGTCGTCTCTGTCATGTGTGCCGTGCTCCATCAACTGCTGCTGTGCTCCTTTATTTATATTGGATAGTAATAAAAGTCATGGCACTAAATCTAGAAAAAGGTCATGGCACTATATATATCACATAAGAATTGCAGGTAGTAGGTATTAGCATTTGATTTGCATCAGGGTAGTCAATGCCAGTAATTTCATTTCATTGAAGGGAGTTGTACAAACTTCTGTTTTGTTTTCAATAAAAGCTCGGTAGGGATGGTCAACTCAGTGTCTTCAGAGTTGAGGGATGGTGAAGCCTTCGAGGCCAATCTCTCATTAAGCATGGAAATACTGAAATCAAGTTAAGCGATAACTCTAAAGCAACAGAAGTTATCCAGTAGCCTATGCCTTCATAAGGTTCATGCTCATTCACTTGCTTTTTATGTCATGATAGGTGGGCCATTTGATTTCATATACACAAACATATCACGGTGTTCTGGTATGGCCTCTGGTATGGCACATTATCCTGTGTTTTCTTCGGGTGCGTGTTTAGCACGCTTTTTATTAAGAACTTAGAAATAAGGTTACATGCCCATCCATGTTAGTTAGCGAGCTGCATCCTAACGCAGTGGTGAACACACAACATAAAGCACCATCGAGACAATGGGTACTTAACGTTGTACTAAGGTACTGTTGTGTGACTCTTGGCAAAATAGCAGAACAAGGCTACGGAGGCCACCTGCTGATCAGTGATGCTAGAGCAGAGAACCCAGCTGCCAGCCAAGGGTCGGCCTCTTCCCTGATTGCGCCGAGCAACTGCTGCGTCGTCTTGGAGATGGGCATATTGTCCTGTCATAAGCGCATACTCGTTTACACGCCATTTCTGCCCGCTCTGCCCTATTATAGTATGCCACTAGCCACCATGTTCAAGACAATCTCGACAAGCTCACATCCATATGTGATGATCGATGGTGGTTTCCCGACTATCTGGATGTGCAAATGGTGAATACCAGTGGCAAGCCACTGCAAGCCAGTGTCTGCAAGGAGCCCTCCTGATTCCTTCCAAGCCTAGAACTACAGAGCAATTGCCTTGACGAGCACCTCGTCTCTCTTTTTCACAAAAAAAAAAACAAAATAGCAACCTCTTCCATGTATGTAGTCGTTCCCCTGCAAATGCTCTAGTGTGCTCTTTATTTATGGAGCAACAAAAGGGAGAGGGCAATAAATTTAGGTAGTAGCATATTTGATGTCCATAAGCTTATTCAGTGCGTGTAATTTCAATAAATGGGCATGGGCCAGAGGCCACCACTGCACTGGTGTTCCATGATAAATTGCTCAGGCCCTATAGGACAATCTCGTTGAGCATGGTAGGGTTGAGATCAAGTTATGTGATAATTACGAAGAAAATCAAATCCAGTATGGTAGGGGTGAGATGAATGAGTTTCAAATTTTTGTGCCCATGTAGTGTATTTTAAATAGATAAATGACTCCTAGTCCTAGCCTGACTTAGAAAAGATACTGAACTAGCAGGAGCGAAGCCAGGAATTTTTGTCACTGGGGTCGAAGCAAACCCATAATAATAACTTTGAGGTTACACTGATACAGTATCACACATAATATTAAAAAAATATAGCAACCGATAAATTATAGCAAAAGAAGCTTTCATAGTTGTAGTTACCTCGCGGTTACGGTCCTTCATCTTGTGAAAGCGAATGATCACATTGTCAAGTGGAATTGTGGCTAGAAATTCTTGTTCCACGAAGCATACGATACAATCATTCATAAATCCATCTCCAATACGATTTCACAGTATGGTCCTCACAATTTTCATTGCTGAAAAGCACCTCTCCATGGATGCAGTGGCAACTGGAAGAACTAATACTAGCTTGAGAAGCCGATAAACCAAGGGAAAACCCAGGCCGTACTCACCATCAACTTAACAAGTTCAGAAATAGTGTTCAAGTTGGCAAATCTTTCATCATCTCGGACATTGTCAATATAGAAATTAAGCTCACGACCAAGATCCTTTATTTGTGTTGAATCAAAATCATCAGGTTATGATTTAGCCAAATCCATTGAACTCTCCAATTTGAAGGCCTCAAAAGAATTTTTGGGGCTAAAATCAGCAATTTGAGTGAGCAACTGAGAGTTTACCTCATTGAAATGATAGTTTCCCTTATTTGTAGATTCATTTGTTTCATCATACCCACGAAAAGCTAAGCCTTCATACAACAAGTATTGGACAGCTTTAATGGCTGTCCCCAATTGAATCAAATGGTTCTCTTTAGTGATATTACTCTCCTTGTTTATGGCTTCACTAATTAATTGGCCAGGCTTCAATAAATTGTCACATCTTTTCACAGCTGTGTTATGAAAACTATCACATCTCTTGCCTACATGATCTCTAAGACTATCAGATTTGTTCCACCCATCCCAACCATCTGTTACGAATGCATTATTCCCACCTTGGTCATTGTTGCAATCTCTAAACAGGTAGCAATATAAACAAAAACACTTATCCACCTTTTCACTGTACTATAGCCAACGATATATATTGAGCCATTCATGTTGACATCGGCGTGGAAACCCAGCAATTACTGTTTGTGGAAACATAAAACCAGGTGGTGGCTTACAAGGACCTCTTGTCAAATACTTTCTCCTCATATCATTTTGTAGTTGATCACCTATGGAATATGATATTCTCCTTATATCGGCTGGATCATATGGAAGCTCATCAAAAATTACATCTTGCCATGATATCCGCGAAGAGCGATGACTAGTTTGATTTGGATTTGGATTTGATGCGGTGCCGTCGTCTCTTCTTGTCCTCGAAATATCTCCACCATTATTCTCATTATCATTGGGCGGAGGTGATTTCCTTTTCAAAAATCATTCCAGTTTGCTTTGATTGACTATCAAATTACAAATTGATCACATAATTAAACTCCAGAGTAGATAGATATTGACTGCAATACTGCATACATATGATAAAATATATACCTGACATAGAGAATGTTCCTCTCCAAAATTCAGAGTGGATCTGAGAGTATGACGCGGTGCTCTGGACTAGGGTGGCGCCTGGTAGCCTAAGCCTCCATAACGTTTATATGCTCATTCACTTGGGCTTTTACGCCAAGTTGTCTAGGCCGTTTGATTTCATATACTCAAATTTATCGAGCATCAGCAATGACCTGATTTCGGAATCTGATACTTCATATTCATTCAGTAGGGAGCAACTTACTTCTGTTTTGTTTACTAATACATCAACTCGTGCTCTCGCACGGGTTAGTCTTATGTGACACTAACAAATAAAAATAACTTATACTAAATATGTTGTTCTCTTCATTGACTACTAAACTAATATGTAGTGTTCATCCATATTCTTAGCTTTTTTTCTTTCTCTACAGAGCACTGTACTATATCTCCAGTATAGAATGACTGAAACATTTGCCAAACTATGATGGTTTTAGCTGCAATATTTGACAACATGAACTCTTCACCAAATATTAATCTCATTAAATGCTTAGATACAATGGCTATTATTTATAATGGCTAGTAATATTCATATATGATATATTGTTTCAATCAAAATGTTTAAACGTTTTTCCACACAATGGCTTACAAAATTTAGTGAGATGTATATGTTACTACTATGTGGTTTGCTAATTTACGATATTTTACCATGCTTGATAAGCTTATAAAATAAATATTGCACTGATGTATGTTTTAACTATTGGATGTTGAATTATTTTTCTTATTAGTTTATATTAGTATATACATGTAGATTGGAGAGATTTTTATTGTTTTACAATGGTTGATGTGGAAAATTTGGTACACATTATATAGGTAAATACTACTTTACATTATGTTTCATAATGTCATGTATGGGTAATTTGAATCCAAACTGAGGAGTCAAAGAATTCTCTTCCATGAAGATAGAGATGGATAATTTATTAAAAAAGATGTTGGACTGGTCTAATTATCTTTATAATTATGGAGGTATAAATTTTACATACATGCTTTTTAATAACTCGAGGAATTATGGTCCACTAATTTTAGCATCATTAGCATATAAATTCAACGTATCCAAATGACATCATATTATTAAAGCGAATAAAAAGTTTATCTGATAATATCAAAACTTATTTGTGCAAAGAAATTTAAGGACATTAAAATTAAAATTAAATAGGAATTATACTTAATGGTGAATAAGGATCATATCAAACGTTAGACAAATCAAATTGTAACTTTGTGACTTAGAAAGATTGCCATACCTGCAGTGTCGCCGGTGCCAAAGTTAACGTAGATGCCATGAACACCGGATGTAATAGCACTGGTGACCTAGCACTGGTGACCTACAGTTAATGGTTGGTGCATGGCCAGACACTGGCTTGATATCTCCGCATTGATCTCCTCTGACATGGAACTGCAGTGACATTGATGAGCCGGATGTACGTTAATGGTTGGTGCATGGCCAGACACCGGCTTCCTCCATGCGGGCTTGCCTTATTATAATCTCAAAGGTTAAAGACATATAATTAACCCTTATTATTTTACCTTCAAATAAATGATTAGTAAAATCAATTATAGTCAAAACACAGAACAGAACCAAAAATTAAATAGGAGTTGAATCACTGCCTCTATGAAAAGCAAGATGATATATAGCCATGAGCATCGAGCTATGCACATGGCTGCAAACAATTATCTTTCCTATCTGATGGTTAGTTGTTTGTGCACAAATTGCTCCAGCGGGTAAACATTGCACTGATAGGAGGAAGAAGCAAGTCAACTGCATGGCATTACCCCGAAGCAACTTGTCGGGGATACAACAAATGTATCTGGTGAGAATTAACTGGTGTCTCCGTTGGAGCTTCCAACTAGCAATAGTAAAATTTGCCTAATACTGGCCTGGGTTTCATATACCGCTTCCACAATTTGGTAGCATCAGGTACCATCAATCAACCTTGGAAAGCAATTCCCTTAGGATGGTCTAGCTACGGTTGTTCATGTTGATCTCCTTTGGCGCACTTTGGATGCGCATTGTGTTTTGGAAAAAAAAAAACTTGGAAAGCAAAGATGAAATTATGTTTAGTCACTTGCATATGATTCATTGAAAGGCCGAAATCTACAAATAGTAAATTAGGTGTAATTGACATCTGATTTATTTTTTTTCTAGCGCTAATCATATTTGCTCAAGACGTGTAAACGAAGTTACGAATTTTCAAGGGCATGTCCGGCACTACCGATCTGATCTCATTTGATCTGGTGGACTTGGCTGTAAATGAGATTGACATTGCCTCGGCAGTTCTCGTTTTACTTTCACAAGGCGGGAGCCTCTAGTAGACCAACTTCTCATACAGCATATTGTCCTACGACAAATTCCCTGACAAGTCGCGCCTCGTTCACGCGCCGTTTCCTCAAGGTGACAACCAACCGCGACAAGCTCAGTTATGTAATGATAGAAGACCTTGGAGAAGGCATCCCAGCTATCTGGATGTAGTCACTTTTTGATGCACGTGGTGAACACCACCGGTAAGCCATCACACCATATCACCAGACAGTGTGCAGAACCTTCCTTGGCGAACATCTCTCGTCTCTCTTTTCACCGAAAACAAAACATTCATCTGTCTCAACTCTCATGCGTGTTGTGCTCTCTGGTGCTCCTTTATTTATGGAGTAAAGGAAGTGAGGGGCAATACATATCACAAAAGATATTAAATGCCGCTACCAGCATTTGATTTCCATCAGGTTATTCAGTGCATGTAATTTCATTTCAATAAATGGACACATACCCCCAGTGCAAGGCCACCACTGATGTTCCATGTTAAACTGCTCAGTCAGTTGGGAACTCAAGAGTTTTCAGAGTTGAGAGATGGTGAAGCCTTTTTTTTAAGAAACTGTGCCCGTTGACACATATTTCATTGAGGAAGTAGCGAAGTTATTACAAGCGCGCATAAACAACTATAGATAGCAAGTAGTATATACCGAAGACGTTGCATGGCCACGGCAAAAGCACCATTAGCGTTAGAGCTGTGTAAGTCGTCCGGGCTACATTTGATGGAAACAATTCTCCGACTAGTCAACATGCGTGTAGAAGCAATCACCATCGCTTAGCTTGCCACCGCACCAGGACCGAGCTGGAGACAACTCACGCATGGCCTCTCGCTTGCAGACAGGTAGACATTGTTCGCCACCTCCTAAGCAATGGATGCGCTAGTCGTCCGGTTGGGCTATGCACCATTTTTTGAGCAACACAGTGTTGGCTTGCAGCTCAAGTTTGGACGCTCGTGGTGTAGAATTTCAGCAAACAGTTTTCTTTCCCCTGATTAAGTTTGGAGGTCTGAAATAGATCTTCGGCTTTCACAAGGGGTGATAAGCTCTTTCGTCTACCCTTGTTGTTTCCCCTGAACTTACTTGCTGCAAATACTGTACTCCCGTTTTGATAATGGAAATGGAACCTGCCCAAAAAAATTGAAACGAGGGCTTCTACTGTCTTAGAAGGTAGCCTGCATCTGCATCTACAGGGAGTTTCTGCTTTCTAACCGGAAAGTGGAAAGAGCCCTGCTAACGCCTCCCAAGCCTACAACTACAGCTACAGAGCAATTGGCTAGGTGAACATCTCATCTCTCTTTTCACCAAAAACAAAATGGTCATATCTCTCTTGATACAATGCAAGAATATAGTGTCGTGCTTCCTCAACTGCAGCTGTGCTCCTTTATTTATATAATACAATAGAGGGCACTATCACACAAAAAATGTAGGTAGGTACAGGTAGGTACAAGAGAGGGCACTATCAATTAATGAATTCGGTGCCTTAATTTCATTGAATGGGCTCTCACTAGAGACCACCGCTGAAGTTCCATGGTAAACTGCTTAGTTAGTTGGGTGCTCATGATTTCAGAGTTGGAGATGGTCAACGCCTTTACGTTCCAAGGATGGTCAAGCCTTCTATGCCAATCTCGTCGAGCATGGAAGGGCTGAGATCAAGTTAAATGATAATTCTAAACAAATCTCATCAAGCATGGTAGTTATGAGATGAATAACAGAATAAGTTAAGATACTAGTTACGATCAAGCTCAATGTAACACTAACCACTGTTTGATATTCGTTTAGTTGGGAGCATCATTATACCATTTTCGTTACAAGTGTAACCGCTCTATGACCACACGTAGTAGACTAGTTGATTTAACTGTTTATGCAAGAGATTGAACAGTCGTTCGTTCAGTTTGGAATTTGGCCTGCTTGTTAATGAGATATTGCAGAGGTTTTGGTCCTACATTGGCCGTTGAAGGTGTGATTTAGACTAACATATAAGGTTTCTAGAGTACATCCACCATCTCTAGGTTAATCTTTTATTCCTTTTACATGAAGCAAGAATAAAAGCGTAAGTTTAATGGTAGTAGGTGTGGTTCATTCAGCATGTAAAGTATATCCGAGCTGTTTGGACTCTAGGATGTTACACAGTCACATGCTCACATGTTACACATAATTATACAGACCTATTCATATATCACGTGGCTCTATCAACATTTTTTTCTCAAATATACTAAAGATTTACATATTTTTTTAATTAAGATAGAAGAGTTTAAACATACATATTTGGCACTTCAAGCGAGTGCCCTACGAGGTCTAGAGGAGCAGCCTAAGGCTGGTCCGTCCTAGTGTACTGATGGTCCATCAAAATTGAAGGCTGGCATTTACCATCACCGTTCTAAATTGACCCGGCGCTACTCATACTTTCTTCAAGGCGTGTGAACGAGGTTATGACTTTTCTTGCGTGTATCCACGACATACTTAGACCATCTGCATCGGTCCTGTAAAGGCATCCTGGAGGAGCCTTTACATGAAAAATGAGCCGCAGCGGGTCCGGTATGGGATCCTGGAAGGCGCGCTTGTCCTGCGTATTTGCGGCGGTACCGGCCGTCCTTTACCGGACGTTGAGGGCCCACCTGCGACAGAGGAGAGAGAGAGAATGCACGCGCCCGAGGCCGACCTCGCCCCGCGCCGCCATGGCCGTAGGGCCGACCTCGCAACCTCCGTGCCGAGCTCGTCCTTCTCCATTGCGCCGCCGTCGTCCGCCGAGCCTCGCCGGAGCAGGGAGGTCCCGCCCGCTTTGCCGAGCTCACGGGCCGCCGTCGGGGACGGTGGAGAGGATGGCGAGGAAGACGGGGCAGCGCAGACGGAGGAACCGGGGAGGCCGCCCGTGGAGAGGATGGCCGCTGGCCGCGCCGAGGGAGCAGGGCCGCAAGGGAGGCGCCAGAGAGGGAGGAAGGTGTCATATCTCATTTTAAAGGACTAAAATAAGATATATAAAAGCCTTACATGCGCCCCAGGATGTCGCACATGTAAGTTGACAAATTATAAATAGTACCAAATCAGAGTTTATTACATAGCGCACGAATAGCATGACATCGTCTTTAACAAGAATAAGACATAACTAAGATAACTCCAGATGATGGCTCCACCATAGGGACAAGTCAACTGGTTGACATAAGCTAGTAGTCGTGTCGATAACTTTCACTCCAATCTTGACCTGTTACCCATCCGGGATTTTCCAAGTAATAAAATAAAATAAATGTAAGTACATACGTATTTAGCAAGCATAGTAGGGGTTCATGAGGCTCAATGAAAGTTAAGACTATTTAGACTGCAAGTAGCTTTTTAGTGAATGTCAAGTTTTAGCAATTAGCATCAAGGTAGTAACAATTCTCATAACCACATGATCAAGTAAAACATGATTAAAAGTATGATAAAAATAATAACATTAACAAGTATCATAATTATGTTGATGATCTAATTCCATAAGAATCCCTTGGCCGCCCTAATTGTAGGCACGGACGATATATCGGTTTAACTCTGCACAGAGGTGTACACTTTCACTACGGGTCATGCCTTACAATTGAGTGGGTTAATACTCCCAATCCATCATAAAATATATAAAGCCACACATAGGTTCGTCTAACAAGCTAGGCCGCAGGGTCATTGAATATAGAAAATCCCTCTTCCAGTATGGCACATCCCAGTTATAACACATAATAAAGAGGCAGCCCTATACTCAACTCGTAGTTCCTCTAACTCACTAGAAAAGGTCCTATGAATAACTAGAGCCAGAGCCATATAGCCCCCATAGCTGTACGTTATGTCCCGGATGATCACTTACAGTATGAATCTTATTGAAAATCATCTTTTTATTAGTGATATAGTCTTTAATCAAGTTATAAGATTATGGTTATAAAGCACTAGCATCAACTATCCACATGCACCCCAGTTATCAAGGTAAACAGATGTTCAAAGCTAGGTAATCCTAACAGGGTAGCAAAGTGACACATGTATATGTTTTTAATGTATATAATGAATAGGTAACAAGGATGGTCCTAACTATACTTGCCTTGATCAAAGCTCTCCTGATAAACCTGCTGATCCTAGTTGTAGAAGTACTCTTGATCTCCCACAAACGGCTCACTCTCTAAACTCGATCAGCAATCAGCATCACACAAGCATTGAGCAATCTCACACGAGCAACAAATAGATTAATTAGAACAGTACAACGCATCCTTAAAACAGTATGAAAAGAGTTTACAAAACTATTCTACACGTCGCTACGATCACACAGACGTAAAAATCACCAAAATCGGAGCTATAACGAGAAAGTTATGGATTTTACAAGATTTCCTATTATAAAATAATAGATTAAAATAAATCTTAATTTTTAAAAGTTGAAAATAAATCTAATAATGATACCAACAGATAGATCATGAAATCACGAACCTAACGCAACTTGAACGGACCAAATCGAAATTAAAACGGAGAAGTTATAAGCGTTTGAAAATAGTGGCAAAATTGTAAATAGAGGAAAACGTATTTTTGAAACTGAAAAAGGAAAATACGTGTTCCAGTGAAGGAAACATATTCTGGCTCTGTTAAAAGGAAAATACGCCTTCCAGAGAATGAAGCGTATTTTGAATCGGTTAAAAGGAAACTACGCTTTCTGGTGAAGAAAACGTACTCTGTGGAAAGCGCCCAGGGCTCTTAACAGCTTAAGCAGAACGACAGGGGGTTATGTGAAAACTTGCCAACCCGAAGGAGTATCGAGCTCTTCGGCCCGTCGGATCAAAACTGGATGGCTCAGATTGGACTCGGGGAACAGGTCTCGACGGGGAAGAGACAGACGCGGCGGCCTACATCGCCGGCGACGAGGAAACCTCGCCGGCGTAAACAAACTAGCCCTACGGTCCACGGCTCGACCTAAGACCCAGACCAAATGATCGAAAAACTCATCATGATCACTTCTAGCGGACCCAAGAAGGCTAAAGAGGACCGGTGACGGGTGGCGGCGGAGATGAGCTTGCCGGCGTTCACCAGCCTAGCGCTTTGGGCCACTATCCAACTCGGGCAGGTTCCAATCGACGCAGGAGCTCAAGGAGGTCTTACCAGAGTAGAAGATGAAGCTTGAGGTGGTCGGTGGTGAGCTAAAGGTGGGCAATGGCGGACGACGGCGATCTGCGCACGAGCAATTGACACCGGGTGAGCTCAAAAGACCAAAATTGATAGCACCAACGTTTTCACGAGGTCAAGCTTGAGCTAGAACTCCGGCTTACGGCGACACAAACCCGACGGTGGCGGTGAATTCGAAGCTCGATGGTGGCGGCGGGTTAGGGTTGGCGGCGGCGCTGGAGCTCGGCTAGACAATGTGGCACTAGGGTTCGAGGTGAGGGTCAAGGCGGCGGCTTAGGCTCGCTATTTAAGAGGCCCGGGTGACTTGGGAGGCACGGCGGGGCGAGGGCGAGGAGTCGGGGTCGCGGCGGACTCGGGTGGCGGAGTCCGGTGCAGTTATGAGATGGAGGTAGGGGATGACTCGGCAGCCCCACCTGTCGGTGACAGAGAGATGCGGGGTCAGGCTGTCAGTCGGACGAAGCGCGAAGACGCGGACGTGCGCGCGGCGGTCGGCTTGATGGGCTGCAGCCTGGCGGTCCAAGAAGGAAGAGGCGGCGCGCTGACAGCCTTCGAGCCCGACGCGGGAAAAGGTGGAAGGGAGCGGGCCACATGGCAGCGGCTGTTGGGCCGAGCGCGAGGAGAGAAAGGGCCGTCGGTTGGACTGCTTTGCTGGCCGGGCTAAAAGAAGGAAGGAGAGGGGAGGGAAAGGAAATAACTTTTCTTTTATTTGAACTATTTTTCAAATACATTTTCAAAAGGATTTTGAAATCCAATTCAAACCCAACCAAAACCCAAATATCACAAAATAAATAATGCACCGGCATGAGTGCACAAGCATGCTTCTTGACCTATGATTGACTTTAATTTTATTAAAATTATTATTTCACCTAGGTTAAATGCTCACCAAAGATGCAAAATTAAATCAATTTGACTATTTTAAATTTATGCAAATTTTTGGGTGTTACAGCAGGGGCGACACACGTGTGAGAGCTCCGCGCGGGCCCGCTGGAGAGGAGCCGAGCCGCCGCGCCCGCCGCGCAAGGTGCCCCCGAGTGGCCCGCTGTCCCCGAGTCCGGCGGCCTCGCTTGGCCCGACTTCTGCCACCACGCGCGCCTAAAGTTGGACGCCGCCGTCCTACGGTGGAGAGAGCAGGGGATGAGGAGGAGGCGGCCGCACAGAGGGAGTAGAGGAGCTTGGAATCGCCGCGCCGAGCTCGCCCGCCGCCGCACCGAGCTCCGCGCCGGAGAGGGAGGCTCGCCTGCCGCGGCCCCGACTCCGGCCACCGAACGCGCCGGAGGTTGGCCGCCGCCGTCCAGCGCCTGCAAGGAGAGACAAGGGAGAGGCCGGCGGAGAAGATGAGGGAGAGGCCAGCGACTGGATAAGGAGGAGAAGGGGAAAAAAGAAAAGAAAAAGAAAAAAAGGAAAAATGAAAAAATCTTGACACGTGAGTCCCACGGTGGATAGAGGATACTATAAAGGATGAATGGGTGTGGAAGAATTTATTATAGAGAAGAAAATCTTGCTGACTAGATAGTATAAAAGATTAAAATAGAGAAACATGAGTGCGGATAGTCTTACTCAAGGAGACAGGCTCTAGTGGACTGACCTCTCGTACGGAATATATTGTCCTGCGATGCATTCGCCGACACAAGCCCAACCTTCTTTACGCGTCATTTCCAATGCCCAGCTCACCAGCCACCACGACAAAAGTCAGCGTGTGGGAGCTAGCGATGAGCAGGTAAGAAGCTCAGGTACGTGATGATCGATGACGATGGAGGTGTCCCAACCGTCAGAGTAGTGAATGCAACTGGGTACCCGGACAGTGTGAAGAGCACTCCTGATGCCTTCCAAGCCTATAACTACAGAGCAAACTGCCTCAGCAGACGTACACCACATCTCTCTTTTCACTAGTGTAGAAAGAATATGGTCGTCTCTCTCATGTGTGTCGTGCTCCTTTATTTATCATGGAGTAATAAAAGTCATTACACTAAATCTAGAAAAAAAGACATGGCACTATATATATCACACAAGAATTGCAGGTAGGTACTAGCATTTGATTCGCATCGGGTATTCAGTGTCAGTAATTTCATTTCATTGAAGGGAGTTGTACAAACTTCTGTTTATTTTCAATAAAAGCTCAGTAGGGAGCAATCCATCCTGTTACCCCTCAAAAAAAAAAAAAATAGGCCACTACTGATGTTCCATGATAAACTTCTTCGGAGTTGAGAGATGGTCAAGCCTTCGAGGCAAATCTCATTGAGCATGGAAACACGTACTGAAATCAAGTTAAGTGACAGCTCTAAAGAAACTGGATTATCCAGTAGCCTAGATAAGCATAACGTTCAGCCCATTCACTTGTCTTTTTATGTCAAGATGTGCCTTTTGATTTCATATACAAAAATATTATTTAGCATTTGCAGTCTGTCCTATCATGATTTGGGTAGCTAATACTTCATGTTAATTCAGTTTTATGATATTCATAGCCAATGAACTGTCTAGTTCATTGTTTGATATTCGATCAGTTGGGAGCAACTGACTTCATGTTTTCTTAGTTCAGGACAGGGTTTCATATATACATTGTTTCGGCCCTACTTGTGTGAGCATATCACGACGTACTTTCTCCTCTCGTACGGCATATTGTCCTGCGACGCATTCTCTGACAAGCCCAACCTCGTTCACACGTCGTTTCTGACCACTCTGCCCTATGCCAGTATGTGACTTGCCACCGACTACGTTCAACAGATCGAAGAGAATCTAGGCATCCCAACTATCCAGATGTGTGCAAATGGTGAATACCACTGTTAAGCCACCTCATATCTTCACCCAGAGACTGTGAAGAGCCCTCCTGACTCCTTCCAAGCCTAGAATTACAGAGCAATTGACTTGACGAACAACTCATCTTTTCAACAAAAAATAAAACGGCCATCTCGGGCATGTGTGTCGCACCCCTTCAAATGGTCTAGTGCTCCTTTATTTATAGAGTAACAAAAGAGAGGATAATAATTGTAGGTACGAGCATTTGATTTGCATCAGGGTATTCAGTGTGTGTAATTTCAATGAATGGGGCACCGTCCAGAGGCCACCACTGATGTTCCATGATAAACTATTCAGGCCTTTTAGGCTAATATAATTTTTTTGAGGAAATTTTAGGCTAATCTCATTGATCAGGGTAGGGCTGAGGTCAAGTTTTTTATGGAATCGGGCTGAGGTCAAATTAAGTGATAATTAACTATGAAAAGAAAATACGTTTCATCTAGCATGGTAGGGGCGACTTAAATGAGTTTCAAAATTTTGTAGTCATGTATTTCAAATTGGCAATGCCTCCTAGCCTGACTCAGAAAAGACACTAAAGTGCTTATCCAGTAGCCTAAGCCTCCATAACGTATATATGCTCATTCACTTGGGCTTTTATGTGTCAAGATGTATGTCCCGTTTGATTTCATATACTCAAATAATATTATTGTGCATCTGCAATTCTAACCTAACTTGATTTCGGAAACTGATACTTCATGTTAATTTCGTCTGTTCTATGATATTCATAGCCGATGAACTGTCCCCAATGAACTGTCCTACCGTTCATTATGTGCATTCGTTCAGTACCAAGCAACCGACTTCATGTTTGTTTATACATTTCCTTAATTCAGGCCAGGGTTTCATATATTGCTCTGCCATTTGCTTAATTCCATTTGGCATGTATAAGGTTATGCCCCTTTCGTCCTGCTCCGGAATGGCTGCCAGGATGTATAACGATGAAGGAGACGGCGCCACCATGGCAGCCATTCCGGAACAGCGGCGACTGGCAAACCAAGCGAACGGCATCACACCAGCACCTCCACTCTCCTCTCCTCTGATCCCATTTCGTCGTGTGCTGGCAGGTGGCAAGAAGGTCCGGCACCGTCGTTCGATCTGGCGTGAGAAGGTCTGCACCTCCATCGACGGACGGCGCCTGAGGACAAAGCCCAGTACTCCATGATAAAAGCTATTTGGCAGGAGCCATAGCAAACTGATGGGTGCAACAGTAAGCCAACGCAACTGTCCACCACATAGTGTGCACAGCCCTCCTAACACCTTCCAAACCTACAACTACAGAGCAATTGCCTCGGCGAACATCTCACGTCTTGAAGGACCGAAAACGGTAACAAGAGAGGGGTGAATGGGAACCGAAAACTTTTTCTTCAAAATCCCGACTAGATAGAAGCTCTGCCGAGTACCACCAAGTCTAAGCAAAGGAAGAGTATAAAAACAGAGAACAGAATGCAGCTGATCGGGAGTTGATCGGGGACAGAAAGAAACCTGGGCAGCAACTGGTTCGGACCACGTCAACAACGGTGGTCGGCAACAAAACCCGGACCACGTTGATCATAGTGGTCGGGAAAATGGGAACTGGTCGGTAAAAACTGGTCTGGACCAAGTCGGTCACGGTGGTCGGTGACAGAACAAAGACTGGTCAAAAAACTGGTCGGGACCACTCAGATCATGGTGGTCGGGAACAAAAACGAGAACTAGTTAGGAGCTAGTCGGAACCATGTCGACCACGGTGGCCGGCAACAGAGCAGACGCTGGTCGAAAGCTGGTCGGGAGCACTTGGTCTGAATTGGGAGGCGCTTCAGCGCTGCAGTGCTACTGCTTGTTCTCCCTTTCTTGCCAACAAGATTCACCAGAGCAGCTCTCAAACCACCGTCACAAGAACCAGAGAACATGGGTCAAGGGCAAGTGCCGCTCAATGGAGCTCACTCGGCGCCTAAGCGCATGATGCTGGTAGCACTGCTGTTAGACCCTACACGGGAATCCCTCATGCAGTCAGAAACAAAAGAGTCGAAGGAAACTCAGAAAAGATACCTGCCCAGAACCGAGAGAGATTCAACAAAAACTAGATCTGATCAACACAGATCAACACCAGATTTTGCACACGCCATCACGAGGGAGATTGAAAACTATTCCCAAGAAATCGTCATCCAATTTAGAACCTGTAGCCGGGAAAAGCAGATCTGGGCCAAGAACACATTTTCCCCCCAAAACACGAACTGCTCAGTTTCTCGATGCACGAGTGGAATTGGTTCAATTCACTTGGAGATCTAGTTCATCACTTGACAAAGCATCAATCTGCGCAAAAAGATTGAGCCAAATCGCTCCAAATCCGACGAATCGAAGTTCGTTCAAAACACCACAAAAAGTCAATGCAGCACAGAGAACAAGCAAAGTTCACAGATCAAATCAAAAAAGCCCAGAGGGCACGAGGAGGATTCGGGCCTTCATTTTCACACAAAATATCTCACAAATACATGGGTAAAATTCTTATTCTTGGACCTCTAGCAAGAACACGAACAGAAGAGGGGAAAGGACAAACCGAAAAGTGACTAGGCAGACAGAGGGGAGCGGAGCGGTAGTGGAGAGAGGTGGATAAAGAGGTAGGTGAGTGGGGGGGCAGCGGCTCTTATTTATATGCCTATTGCACAGTTACATTTCTGTCCCTGGATATTTTTAGAGCGAACCACCTAGCCAAGGGCACTGTGGTCCAACTCGGGATTTCTTGATCCGATGACCACCGCGCCTTCTCACCGGTAGCCTTGCCACGACGCAATCTCTCCGATGCCGCCATGTGTCGTCCGTCCGCATCGGAACCTCCACCGGGTTTTGAGGCGCAAACCCGCGAAACCTGCCGCCGATGGTTTTGAGGGCAAACCACCAAACCATCCGCGAGTATCGTACCCCGTACGCATCCCCCACTGATGGTTTTGAGGACAAACCACCAAATCTCCTCACGAGTAGCGTAGCCCGTACACGTCCCCTGCCATGTACACTTGCGCTCATCGATGTCCCAAGTGTCAGCCACCGCGGTTGGCCACCTGGCCGTCTGGTCCCTTGGTCCAAGCCTCGTGTCCGCCCTTCACCGTACCCGGTCCGTCAGCACGGCACGCCCTACTTGAACTTCACCTGACCGTTGCTACCGCCACCAGACTCCACACCTACACATCACTAGCCAAGAGACACGTTTCGACACATAACCCTGTGCCAGGGGATCAGAAGAACCACCAAGACCGACTACCAACCACAAGTGTTAGACATGATGACAATCGCTCATCACACCAACAAAAGATGCTACACAATGATATAGAAAATCATATGTCCGCACGTCTCTCTTTTCACCAAAATAAAACTTTCATCTCTCTGAACTCTCATGTTTGCCGTGCTTTTGATCCGCTGCTCCTTTATTTATGGAGTAATGAAAGAGAGGGCAATACAGATCACACAAGAACTCAAGTAGTTAAATGCCGCGGATACCAGCATTTGATTCCCATCAAGTTATTCAGTGCCTGTAATTTCATTTCATTGAATGGACACGTACCCCCCGGCCCCGGAGCAGGCCACCAATGATGTTCCACGAGAAACTGCTCGGTCAGTTGGGAACTCAGAGTTGTCAGATGAAGCATATAGTCTTCTTTCTTTAATTTTTTTTATGAAACAGGAGGGGAGTGATCCCTACTGGATTTTATTAATAAAAAGTATTACCAAAAGGGGTTACTCAAGGGCTTCTAGCCATGAATACATAAGGGGTTTTACATCATCTTTTGCTCGCAGGACAACTTGGACAAACTCTTTGCGGAAGACCGTCTTGCATCTTTGAAGAGAGTTGTCAATACATCTGAAAGTTTTATCATTTCGCGACGTCCAAATGGACCAACACATTGTAACAATAATCTCCATATGAAACAGTTGTTGAAGCTGGGCTTTTAACACATCCATAATCTAGAAGGTGTCCAACGTATTTGGTACAATCGGTCGAAGACTCCACCAACAGGCCGGGACAAAGAACAATGGAAGAAGAGATGAAGCAAATCTTCATCCATATTATGGTGACATAGAACACAATTATAGGAAGGTAAATGCATAGATTTTCTACGAAGGAGGTCCCTGATATTAATCAATCTTTGAGAAGGAGCCAAAAGAAAATTTTCCTTTTATTTTGGCAAGAGGATTTCTAGAGTCATTTATAGATAGGGTGAACCTGAGGATGCTCTGAACGGCTAGAGGAGAAAAAATTAGATACCTAAGAATAAGACCAAATATCTCTATCATTTTAGAGGTGAAGATTTTGAAGGACAAGTTACAACGGTAGGCACTGATTGTAAGCTTCAGAGGAGAGAGGTAGATAAAAAAGAGAGTGGAGTTCAGTTGTAGCGGCAGTGGCAACAGAAATATTTTCTTTTCTTGAATAAGATAGAACCTCGGGAAATTGATGATTATAAGGGGTAGAGTTCCAAGGATTAAACCAGAGCCAGCAGGTTGCCCCATCCTGAATATTAACTGAGGCCATATCTGTGAATTTGAGGAGGAGCTTAAGAATATCCCTCCACCAAAAAGAACCTCTACAAGTTGAACCATGAAAGGGTAAGTTATTTCTAGAATAGTACGGAGATGCTTGAGGAGCAGACTCTCATTTCGAATTTCTAAATCCAGAATGCCCAATCCTCCGTCAGCTTTGGAGACACAACACATTGGCCAGGCTGCCTTGGGGTTTCTTGCAATTAATATCAAATCCTCTCCAAAGGCAATGTTTCCATTTTTTTTAAGCGCACCAAACACCACCCAGCTTCCTCTGTCCGAACGCGGCTCCTTTCTACCCGGTCTTGGGTGGGAACATCGCCAGTGGGCAGACTATGATCACGACGAGTCCGACCCCATAACTCATGTAGATGTCGCTTGTTGCCCAGGCGAAGGCAGTCACTGCTTCCACTGCAAGCACCTAGTTTCGCCAGGTCATGGCCATGGGTCGTGGGTGGATGGCCGATTCCGTGCACGCCAACGGCTCAGCCGCCATAGATGGGTCTCCACCTCCAAAGCCGATGGGTGGCGTTAGATTCTCCTCCGGCAAGAGATGGGACCGGCGGCAGCCTCGGCTGAGCCTCGTGGCAGCCCAATGCAGCATATGCAGGCTCGAAAGATCCCCACAGAGCTTCACAGCAGATGCTTAAGATGTTCAACTGCCTCTCCTATACGCACCGAGTAGACTTGCAGATTGCCTCGGTGTTGCCTGCGAGCGCTGTGGCTTCTGCAACCTTGCCAAGGACTGCATGTGGGCCGTGGGGGCGCCGGCAGCACCTGCTGATGACGTCGACATCATCGGTCGTGCTAGAGTAAACTAGCGAGGGACATCACCATGGGTGTGCCTGCCAACTACTATGACATCGCCTCTACTTCGGCAACTACACTTTGCTTTTTTGAACCAGATCCGTTGCCATTGGCGATGTGTAGAAGTGCGGGACCTCCTGCTTGGTAGCCTCCGTCGACCTGGTGTTGGAGGATCAGACTGCGGCCTCCTACTCAGGCGACAGCCCCTTAGGTGGTTGATGCACCAGTGGTGAACACCTTCCCCAGCGATGACTGCTCATGGAACAACGAACTTGCCTGGTGCAGTGACTGCTGCAGCTCATGCCACTATGAACGGGTCTGGCATCACAGATGACATGACGCCCACGCCAAGTGAAGCTGCCTAGCGTCTAGCACCGTTCAACATGGAGGTGCAACACAAGCAAATGTCGCCATTAACCGCTAGCTGTCCTAGGCAGATAGTGGCAACCAGAAGGCATCCAATGCCAAAAAGGACAAGATGGATTGTCACTCAGCCGCTGTAGCACATTCCAACCTCCAAGCAGGACGAGGTGCTCCTCATGCAGAGGATGGGTATTGCACCAGGCAACTCCAATTTCATCTACGTCCAAGCAAGCATATATAACAACTTATTCGTGGGGTACTTGACATCGAGCGAAGTGGAGGTTCTCAACGAGTTATTCCTGATGACCAATGCTAGGACTAGTAGAAGACTCTTCTCGGATGACGAAGTAGGGTTGCAGCGGCCGGCAGCGGAGCTGCCCAACGTTGCCGAGTGCATATAGGGCTTTGCCGAGTGCCTCAGGCACTCGGCAAAGAAGGCGAATCCGGTAGTGAACCCTGTAGGTTACTGCACTGCTCTTGGTGTGGTTGTATTCTTTTGTGTATTATCAAAGTTTGAAACAGTGTCTTAGGGAGAACGTCCAGTTACAATTGTAAGATCTCCATGGATGTTCACTACAAACGCGTCATGTGTATGATTAAACTCACCGTAATTATAATGATAAATTTTTTACGTATTCGTGAAAAAAAACTATGTTTAACCAATTACTTACAGTTCACTGAAATTGAAGAACGAAATGAACATCTATATGTATGGAAATTTGGTAAAACATGCCCATCCTATCATGTAGATTGGCTACCTAATTGGTCAAGAACTACTGAACCAGAGTTCCGAAATTTATTGGCAAGAGCAAGAAAGCATGATCGAGGATTGTTCACGTGTAATGTGACGTGCTGATGTTTCATCTTTCACATTTTTTTCACTATAAAGAATTTAACAATGAAATTATTGTATCATGTCTCCATCTAAGGAAGAATTTAACTCCACGAATGAACAGCTCTTAATAAGAAAAGAAAATTGGACCAAAACTATTTATAGAATTAATAGACTGTTGACAAAACATTAAATGTGATTCAATAGACAATTACAGTTCCTTTCTTTCTCCTAATCACAAAAAGAAATTTTTTAAAAATGGCAATAGAAACATTATATGGCCACGGTGGCAAATGGCCAGCCCCATGCCCATGCTTGGTCGTCAGATCAGGTTGGGGATTAAGACTGATCCATGACACCACTCTTTTTGTGTATGAATCAGCCCTCCATTCCCAATCTGAAGGCTAATTGTGAGGCGGTGAGCTTAGGTTGGCCATTGACATATAATGTATTTCATTACGTTTTCAAGTATATAAATCACATTTTCTCATTCATTAACCCTCAGTAATGTTTGAATTATTAACAAAGATTCCCTCTAGGGTCTCTTTGCCCCTCCAGTTTCAGAAAAAATATTAAAAAGGTATAAATCTTAACGAAAATGAGATGTTATAAACAAATAAATTCACAACAGGATACGTTTAAATAAATATTTGTCTACTAATTTGAGCTTCAGCAATGAGCGTGGACACTGGACAGGCATAAGGACAGCTAGCTGTTCTCACAGTCCTCGTTCTCCTCACCCTCCTGTCTTGTTTGCCAAACGAACCAGCTCAAGCTAGTAATAACCAGCTCTTCTTTTTATCCTCTCCAGCTGACTGAGCCAAAACGAACCAGCTCAAGCTAGTAATCAAAATAAGGTGTGTTTTTTACTCATTTGGATGACCAACAGAGCGAGCCCCTTATCAAAACAAGCAGAAGACAAAGGAACTGAGCTTGCTTAACATCCACACCTAGGTACTTGCACAGTTTCCTTAGCTCTTCACTGATGTCTTAACAAACGGTACCCATTCACAGTGAAACGAGCACTCCCGATGCTTTCCAAGCCTACAACAACACTGGGACACTGCAATTACCTCAGATGAACATCTCATCTCTCTTTTTGCCGAAAACAAAACGCTCATGTCTCTCATGTTTGCAGCACTTGGTCCTGCTCCTTCAGCCTCTTTTTTATAATATAGAATTATAGAGATGGCAACAAATATGTGGGTAGCATTTGATTACAACAACAGGTTGTTGAGTGTGTCTGTAATGTCATTGAATGGCCAGTTGGCCACCCACCAGGCCACCACAGCACCACTGATTTTTCATGATATAAACAGCTCACTAAGTTCGTTACTTGTGTGTATTTTCAGAGTTGAGAGATGGTCAAGCCTTAAATGGTAATCTCATTGAGCGTGGTAGGGGTAGGGAATGGCATCAAGTTTAAGTGATAACTGCGAACACGTCCTGTATGATAAAATTTTACCGACACTCCTTTTTTATTCCCTTTATTAATGAAAAATGGTTACACTCCCCCACAATTTTTTTTGTAAAAAAACAAAGTCTTTTTAGGCTCCAGTATCTAGTCAGTCTGTCAAGAGTTTCAAATCTTTTGAGCTCTTGTAGTGCATTCTGAATTGCTAATGCCTCCTAACCACAGTCAGGTTCAGTGTGTTACACCTACCACTGTATGATATTCGTTCAATTGGGAGCAACTAACGCTTCATGTTTGCATATTCAGATGTTCAGTTCAGGCAAAGGGGCCATATTTTGCTTCTAACATACATAAGATCAAATTTTGTTTAGTGAGTTGCATATGATTCATTAATTGAAAGATGAAATGTACAAATAATAAAGAGTAAATTAATTCAAAAAAATAAAGATTAAATTACACCAACTATACAACAACTTGTGTGGTTGTATCACTATGATATTCCTAGAAGTTATAAAGCGTGTAAATACATGCATTAACTTGTTGAATGTGTGCCCTGCGGATCTCACTATAACACGTAATGGTTCATTTGATAGATCATTGTTGATGTAGCTCCACTATACTGTCACATTTCTGTAAACTACTGCTGTTTATGATCATGAGTAGTAGATTAGATTTGTGTAACTGTTTATGCAAGCAATTGACCAGTCCTTCAATCGAATCCCTTTTTTTGGAATGCCAATGAGCTATAAATTCAGAACACGACAAATGAAAAATTATGGGAAGAAACAGTAGCCCTGCTACTTGTTGCCTCTGGGCATATCATAGCATACGCCCACTCTTCCCTGTGCCACAATGCCACTAGGCACTAGCCACCATGCATGTTCAGGTTGACCTCGTGTGAGAACCAACCATGACGAGCACATGTACGCATGCGGTGATTGACCACGACGGAGGCGTCTCGACTATCTGGATGGTGAATACCACTAGTAAGCCACACCACATCCAAAGACTGTAAAGAGGCTTCCTGACTCCTTCCAAGCCTAGAAGTACATACCAATTGCCATGGTGAACACCTCATCTCTCTTTTCACCAAAAACAATCAGGAAATCTCTCCTGCATGTACGTCGTGCCCCTTCAATTGGTTTAGTCCTCCTTTATTTATAGGGTAACAAAAGATAGGTCAACAAATGTACATACTAGCATTTGATTCGCATCAGGTAATTTAGTGTGTGTAATTTCAATGAATGGGCACTAGCCAGAGGCCACCACTATTGTTCCATGATAAAGTGGTCAAGCCTTCTAGGCCAACATCATTTTTTTGAGGGAAACGGTGGGGGGGCCCCCCCCCTATGTTTTTTGAACTGTATTAACAAAGAAAGTATTGAAAGAAAATTACAGTGCACCAGAGGTGCAAAGGGAACTTGCAAAGCCAAAACAAAAAAGGCACAAAAACTCCTAGGTTCTATTCTCCCACCAAGTTTCTAATATGCCAGCACGACATGATTTGGCCTGGATACAAATCATGCCAATATCTTTCTTAAGCAAATATTCCAGCTGATCAAAGAGCAGGGTTTATTGTCAAAGATAATTCCGTTTCGACTCTTTCAAATCCACCAACATGCAGTAATGAAGATTTCTCGAAAGATGTGGCTCCCAAACTCTGTCCTTGCTTCAATGATCATGTCCAAAGGAGGCAGGTTGAAATTCCAACTAATCCTAATGTAATTCCAGCAGGAGGCACTAAAGGAGCATTCAAAGAAAAGGTGCATGATAGTTTCTTCAGAACTAGAATTGCATAGAACACAACTGAAATCATGAAGCCGTCTATTTTTCCATTTGAGCAAGTTCCTGGTGTTAAGTCTGTCCTTAATGAGAAGCCAAAAGAAAATTTTCTGTTTGCCAAGGTTCCCACCAGACTAAAGCCAAGGAAAGAGTGGTGAGGCAACTTGGATTTCTTGGAGCAACTTATAGGCCTTCTTGGAGGAAAAGCAGGGTGAATTCCAGATGTAGTTCTAAGAATCAACTCCGTCGGCATCCCCATTGAGCTGCTGGGTGATTTCAGTCATGGTTTCAAGCTAATCACTTATCAAAAAGTGGACGGTGAATATCTCTACTAAGGAAAAGCGTAACTGGACAATTCTTTTTCTTAGCAAAGGAGTATAGGTGAGGAAAAAGGTCTTTTAAACATTGGTATGCCACTTTCTGCCTAGAATAGGATGGAATTTCCTTGGTGATGATTGCACATAGATAAGCTCCTAAATGCTAGAAATTGTGATTCAATTCAATTGGGCTAACCCTAGAAGGGTAGCTATATAGCATGTCATACATGGGCCTAATACACACATACTCCAACACCCCCCCGTCGAAATCTGAACAACCGGCACAGCGGAGTTATAGACTGGACACGAAAAGAAGCACACACACGAGCCCCCCACAGACACAACTAGCCACCAGTGATGTTAAGGCTGGAGCGAAACTCGGTGAAGGTCGAGGACGGGAGGCCCTTGGTGAAGATGTCAGCAAACTGGGAGGTGGTTGAGACATGGAGGACCCGAACATCACCGACGGCGACTCGATCATGGACAAAGTGTAGATCGATCTCCACATGCTTGGTCCGCTAGTGCTGAACAGGGTTGGTGGAGATGTACACCGCACTGACGTTGTCGCAGTAGACCAGTGTGCTCTGGGAGAAAGGGCTGTGGAGTTCGGCAAGGAGCTGTCAGAGCCAGGAGGCCTCAGCTACGTCGTTAGCAACAATGCGGTACTCCGCCTCGTTACTGGAGTGGGAGACCACAGGTTGGCGCTTGGACGACCAGGACATCAGGTTTTTGCCTAGAAAGACAGTGTAGCCAGAGGTGGAGCGCCGAGTGTCCGGACACCCGGCCCAGTCGGCATCAGTGTAGACGACGAGCTTGGTGGAGGAAGTCCGGTGGAGGAGCAGGCCGTAGTCGACAGTGCCGTGGAGGTAGCGGAGGAGGCGCTTGAGAGCAGTGAGGTGGGGCTCATAGGGATCATGCATATGGAGACATATCTATTGAACTGCATAGATGATATCCGGCCTGGTGAAGGTGAGGTACTGAAGTGCACCGGCAAGACTCCAGTATGCAGTGGGGTCTGTCACTGGGTTGCCCTTGGCCTCTGACAGCTTGCCCTGTGTGTCAACCAGAGTGAAACAGGGCTTGCAGTTAGTCATCCCAGCTTGCTCGAGGATATCAAGGGTGTACTGCCACTGGTGAAGAAGTAGCCCAATGGGACGAGGCTCAACAGTGACCCCGAGAAGTGGTGGTGCACACCAAGATCCTTCATAGCAAACTCCTGCTGAAGAGAGGTGATGATGTGGCAGTGGAGTGACTGACTGGAGGCTGTGAGAACAATATCATCAACATAGAGGAGTAGGTAGGCAGTCTCAGCTCCGTGGTGATAGATAAACAGGGACGTATCTGACTTGGCGTCCATAAATCCCAGTGTCAATAGGAAAGCAGCAAACCAAGAGTACCACGCCCGAGGGGCCTGCTTGAGGCGTAGAGAGACTTGTTGAGCCATCAGACCATGTCAGGATGAGAAGAGTCAACAAACCCCGCCGGCTGGCTGTAGTAGACTGTCTCAGTGAGACTACTGTGCAGGAAAGCATTCTTGACATCGAGCTGATGCATGGGCTATGAGCGATTGAGAGCCAGGGAGAGCACTGTGCAGACGATGGCTGGCTTCACCACTGGGCTAAATGTCTCATCATAGTCGACTCCAAGGCGCTGAGTGAAACCCTGGAGAACCCAGCGAACCTTGTACCTATCGAGGGTGCCATCAGCCCGCCGCTTGTGTCCAAATCCACTTGCCGGTGATGACGTTGGAGCCGGATGGACGGGGCACCAGATCCCATGTCTGGTTGGTGTGGAGCGCCGCGTACTCCTCTTTCATCCTGCGGCACTAGTGAGGGTCTGAGAAGGTGTCACGAAAGGAAGAGGGTACAGGAGAGACCTGCAGGTCGCCGGGCAGCGCCGTGAGAGCCCAGGGCCACAGGGTACCAGCCGTGCTTCGTATCACCATGGGGTGAACATGACTCGGGTCTCGGTGAAGGAGCAGTGGGTGGTACACCGGCGGCACGACACGGGCAGCCAGGGGCCGTGGCGGTGGTGGAGGCGTCGCCGGTGGAGAGTCAGTTGAGACCCCTAGACCAGAGATCGAGGCTCCTAGGGTGGGCGAGGGAGGTCGTCCGAAGCCCAAATCCGTCTGTCAGTCGAGTCCCCCCGTCGAGGCCCCATGGTCAAGGCCCTTGGTTTGGTCGAGGCTCTCGGGGTGGGTGGGGGGTCGTTCGAAGCCCAAGTATGTCAGTCAGCCAAGCCCCCCAAAGTCGAGGCTCCCCCACGGTTGAGACCCCCATCCCCCCGTGGTCGAGGCCCTTGGTGCAGTCGAGGCTCCTGTGGCGGGTGAGGGGGGTCGTCTGAAGCCCAAGTCCGTCTATCAGCCAAGGCCCCCTGTCGAGGCCCCGCGGTCGAGCCCCCTCCCCCCGCGGTCGAGGCCCTTGGTGCGATCGAGGCTCTCGGGGTGGGCGAGGGGGGTCGTCCGAAGCCCAAATCCGTCCATCAGCCGAGGCCCCTCCCGCAGTCGAGACCCCCTGGCGGTCGAGGCATGTGGCATGACAGGCGCAGCAGAGACCAGAGTGAAGGGTGGCAGGACCTCTGGATCGGCTAGAAACAAGGAGGCCAGCTCAACATCAGAAGCAGGTGTGGAGGTGGTGGAGAAAGGAAAATCCATCTCATCGAACACGACGTGTTGAGAGATGTGGACCTGGCGAGAAGTGAGGTCATAGCAGTGGTACCCCTTATGGTGGGAGGAATAGTCGAGGAATACACACCGAGTCGAGCGGGGCATGAGCTTGTGGGGAGCGGTGGCAGTGGTGTTTGGATAACACGCGCACCCAAAGATGCGGAGGTGATCATAGCTGGGAGGAGTGACGAAGAGAGCATGGTGAGGTGTGAGGGCGGGAGAAGCAGTGGAAGGCAGACGGTTGCGGAGGTAGGTGGCAGTGCAAAGACTTTCGGCCCAAAAGCGAGCAGGGAGAGAAGCCTAGAACAGAAGAGTGCACATAATATCGTTCGTGGTGCAGATCATGCGCTCAGCCTTGCTGCTCCGAGGAGAGGTGTAAGGGCAAGACATACGCAGCTGAACACCATGAGAGAGAAAGAAAGAACAAGAAGTGGAGTTATCAAACTCACGCCCATTGTCGCACTGGACGGCCTTGACAGTGTGGCCGAACTGAGTAGACACCCAGGCGAAGAAGTGAAGGAGAGAAGAAAACACGTCAGACTTAGCGCACAAAGGGACAGTCCAGGAGTAGTGGGAGAAGTCATCGACCACTACCAGATAGTACTTGTAGCTAGAGCAACTGAGAACAGTAGAGGTCCATAGATCGCAATGGACAAGGTCAAAGGGATGAGGTGCATGGGAGGAAGAAGAATGGAAAGGAAGACAGACATGACGACCAAGCTGGCACGCGTGACACAGGTGCTCATCAGGAGTCTGAGTGCAAGGCAGAGTGGAAGTGCGACTGAGCTGTGTCAAAGCATCACGGCCAGGGTGCCTGAGTTGGCAGTGCCAGTTAGTGTAGGAGGTGGTGGCGGTGAAGGTCAAGGCCCCCGTCGTGGTCGAGGCTCCCCCTGCGGTCGAGGCCCTTTGTGCAATCAAGATAGGAAAGGGAGAAGGCGAAGAATATGCAGTGGCAGGGGGAACCGAAGGGTGTAGAGGTGCTCTGTGTTGTCACACTGGACAAGGGGACACCGGGAGGCCAAGTCTCGCACGGTGAGGCCAGAGGGGTCAAACTTGACCGAACAAGAATTGTCGATCATGAAGTGGCGAATAGAAAGAAGGTTGTTAGTGATACCAGGAGCAACAAGAACAGCAGGAAAGTGGAAAGAGCCTTGTGTACATGCAGTACCCACGGAGGAGACAGGAATAGAAGCGCCATTTCTGACAATGATGGAAGAGGGATAGGAAGGGTGGAGAGGGTTGACAGAAGAGAGAATGCCAGGATCTGGCGTGGTGTGGTACATTGCGCCTGAATCAGCAATCCAGTTAGGATAGGCCATCGGCACCCTCACAGCAGGAGGGCTGATGGCCCCGGCAGCGAGAGCATGTGGAGGGCCAGCGAGGCTCAGCCAAATAGAGGGAGGAAGGCCATGGGCAACGACGGCCAGGGCGGTGCCAGTGTTGATATTATAGGAGGAGGGCACGGCCAGGCGACGGAGGGGTGCTGGCCATGAAAGATGCCGACGTAGTGAGGAAGTTATCGGCCAAGCAGGAGCTGTAGAGGTGGCCGGCGAGGAGGAGTCGCTGGTGGCTGGATGAGGGCACATCCAGGCAGGAGCAGGAGAATAAGTCGAGACGCCTAGACCAGCAGTCGAGGGGGGTCATCCGAAACCCAAATCCATCCGTTAGCTGAGGCTCCCCGGGAGTGGGGTGAAGGGTCGGAGGGGCCTCTAGGCCC
This sequence comes from Bothriochloa decipiens, assembly GCA_023333625.1. NCBI lineage: Eukaryota > Viridiplantae > Streptophyta > Magnoliopsida > Poales > Poaceae > Bothriochloa > Bothriochloa decipiens. The sequence goes on from CM041646.1 coordinate 9,461,713, forward strand.
GGTCGAGGGGCGGAGTGGGCCTCGATGCCTGGTCGACGGGGCCAGGCACATCTCGCTCGTGTTCCCAAGAGAGGGTGGAGCTAGGACCCGCTGCATGGAGGTGAGAAGTGGGCGGCAGAGGAGTCAGGGCGGGGAAGGGAGAGGCACCCGCACCGACACCCGGTGCTACGGCACCCACGGCCGCCGCCACGGCGCCCGCGCCTGGGCTAGCCGCACCCGAGCCTGGGCTGGCCACGCCCGTGCCCGCCGCCAGGAGAGTAGCGGCGGCGACGCTGAGAGCTGGGGCGGTGGTGGCAGCGGGAGCGCCCAGGGCGGTGGCGGCATTGGGAGCGCCCGGTGGAGGAGGAGGAGGACCAGCCATGGCTCCAGCGGCGGCGGCGGCTAGCGGCTGGGGAGGAGGGAGGGAGAAAAACAACCTAGCTCGATACCATGTTAGAGTTTGTGATTCACCTCAATGGGCCAACCCTAGAGGGTAGCTATATATGGTGTTCATATATGGGCCTCATGGGCCAAATTCCCTCATACTCCAACAATCTTCCCCCTCAAGCAAAAGCTTGAGATATTCACTAAGAATCAAGGGTAATACAAACACTTCGGGGTGCCCTCACAAATGAAGCAACATGGGCAGCCACGAAGAATGCCTAGCCGGCTAGGGTTCCAAGAACCCAAGAGTAATAAACACAAATCAAGCCAGCAAGACAAGGAATCCAAGTGCTCAAGTCATAGATCGAAGTTCCCGCTCTCTAATCTCACGTCTCTAGCTCAAATCCTTAAGGGCATAAAGTTTTAGGAGCAAAGGGGGAAAGAGAGCAGGTGAGGAGAAGCTTGGGAGCTATTTCTCTCAAAGTAAAATGAAAGGAATGAGCAAGAGAGAGAAAAAGGAGAGAGGTGAGGGGTATATATAGTGCATGTCCAGAACAACTATCGGTACCGGTACTATCGGTACCTCACAGAATACGACTGTTGTGGTGTGTCAGAACGTGCAGAGGGAGTCACACCGGTAGTGCAAAACCGGGTGACTTGGACGCGTTCGACTTGGCAAAGATATTCCCATGTACCTCTAGGCTAAAACTAAAAGAAATGGGAACATCCGGTCAAAGCCGGTACTACCGGTCGGGCCAGCGGTACTACCGGTAGTACACCAAAAATACCAACACGAAGGTTTCGACTTGAGGAAAAATATGCCCGATACTGCCGGACTATAATTTTAGTAAAAAGCGGTGCTACCGGTGAACACCAGTACTTCCGATGAGGACATCGGTACTACCGGTGGTACAAGGTTGTTTCAAGTTTGCACTTTTGACTTTTGGAGAAAATAGCACTGGTACTTCCGATTTAAAACTTGAATATTTCTGGTATTGCCGGTAGGCCAGGTTGGGTGAAGAAAAGGACTTTTTCTAAGTGTAGTGCGTGTAACAATATCTCTCCAAACGCTCTAAATATCGACATGAGCACTTTTAGACCTCGAAATACCAACCTAATTTGTATCCCTCTTGATAGTACGGCGTTTCCTATAACTCAAGTAAATATAAAATGAATTTTCTCTTTGAGTAGAAATGTCGTCCATCCGAATAAATTTTAGGGTGCTTGTATCATCAAATATTATCATTCAAATCTTTTGATAGACTAACTCCTGCATATACACTTGAATAAACTTGTTAGTCCCTAATTTGATTGTCATTATCTAAAACCCACATTGGGGGCGAATGCACTTACACCAGCCCCGCCGCGGCAACGGCGGCTGTGGCATCTGCATCCTCGGCGCCCGCGCCCGCCGCCATGGTGCCCGCGCCCGGGCCACCCGCGCCCACCTCCAAGAGGAGAGGAGCGGCGGCGGCGCTGAGAGCGCCCGACGGAGGAGGAGGCGGGAAGTAGTGGAAGTAGGTGGGAGAGGGAGGGGGAGGAGGAGGAGGAGGGCCAGCCACGCCGCAGCGACGGTGGGCCGGCCGGCGGCGGCTGGGGAGGAGGGGAGGGAGAAAAGAAAAGGAGAAACCCTAGCTTGATACCATGCTAGAAATTGTGATTCAATTCAATTGGGCTAACCCTAGAAGGGTAGCTATATAGCATGTCATACGTGGGCCTCATGGGCCTAATACACACATACTCCAACACTAAAGTTAGGGTGCAGCTTGAGGAGCTCTTACCACCTGAAGGATCCTATAGGACTTCTAGCATGAGGGGGGATGTTGAAATTTTGATAGAGTTTCTCCTAGGTGAGCTTGACCTAGGAGATGTCAGAATGATTGAAGAACTTGTCTAGAAATTTAAGCATCGGAGCCTTGTTTTGGGTCTAAATATCAATGATGCCTAACCCACACTCATTCTTTGGTTTGCAAGCAGGCTCCCAACCAGCTAGGCAACTACTGTAACACCCTAGAATTTCGCAGGCACCCCGGGATGCCACTAAACAACACCAACAACAGTCACACCTAACAAATAAAGAATTTGGCGGCATTTCCTTTGAAAATAAAGCAATGCGGAAGCAAAACATATATATAAATGAAAGAAACCAAACTATCCATAAGACTTTGTATCAAATGGCTCCAAAAGAGCAAGTTGAGTTGAAGCGATAGTTAGATGATCTCCTTGCTAAGGGTTTTATCGGACCTAGCAAGTCACCTTGGGCTTTCCCATGCTATTTGTGGAGAAGAAGGATGGTACCAAGAGGTTATGTGTCGATTATCATGACCTTAATCCTGTAACCATCAAGAATAAATATCCTTTACCTCCCATTTATGTGCTCTTTGAGCAATTGAAAGGTGCTAAGGTATTCTCTAAGATTGATTTGAACTCTAGCTATCATTAGTTGAGAATACGAGAAGAAGATATAGAGAAGACAACTTTTAGCACCAGGTATGGGCATTTTGAATACATCATTATGTCTTTTGGACTAACAAATGCCCCTACTATGTTTATGGAAGCTATGAATAGAATGCTACATGAGTACTTGGATGATTTCATCGTTGTTTTCCTTGATGACATCCTGATTTATTCTAAGTCTGAGGAAGAGCATGATCGACATCTTAGTCTTGTTCTGGATGATCTTTGGAAGAATCAATTTTATGGAAAATTGAATACGTGTGCCTTTTGGCTCTCCGAAGTGTTCAGTTGATCCTAAGAATGTTGCTAGTGTTGTTAATTGGCAAAGACCAACTACAATGACTGAGATTCATAGTTTCCTTTGTCTTGCTAGCTATTATCGGCGCTTTGTGAAGGTTTTCTCTAGTATTGCAAAGCCAATGATGAGACTTACAGAAAAGGGGGTTCCTTTTGTGTGGAGTAATGATTGTAAGATTAGTTTCAAGACTTTGAAGGATAAGTTAGTATATGCTCCTATCTTGTCCTTGCTAGAGAGTGGAAAGCACTTCACAGTATATACAGATGCATCTCATGTTGGCCCTACTATTTTGTTTTCTAGATTGTACAGTGACATGTACAGTGACAGGTTGGGTGTTGTTTTAGGCTACTCTTATATATATGTTTTGCTTCCGCATTGCTATATATTCAAAGGAAATGCCGCCAAATTCTTTATTTGTTAGGTCCGACTATTGTTGGTGTTGTTTAGTGGCATCCTGGGGTGCCTGTGAAATTACGGGGTGTTACAGTTGCCCTTTCTGTTGATGTCTCCATTACTCCACAGACAGTGTTTGTTGTACCTATCAATCTGTTAGACCACTAGAGGATGGAGCATTAGTGTGCACATGTAAAAGGTTGGAAGTGCAGAAAAGACAAAATTTACCAAAATTAGCTTGCCCTGACCAGAAAGCATTATATTGATGTCATTGATTCTTGCTTCAAATCTAGACAGAAGAGGCTTGTAGTTAGTAGCAAATGGCTTGTTAAGCCCCAGAGGAAGGCCCAAGTCTATAAAGGGCATACTACCAACCTTGCAGCCAAATGTATTAGCCAGGTGCAAGGTTTTGATATTGTCTTGGTTGATGGGTACCATGAAGGACTTATGAAAATTGACATGAAGCCTAGAAGAATCAGAGAAGGATCTGAGAAGAAATTTTAATGTAAAGAGGTTTCTGGAATGAGTAGGTATAATGAGTAGGGCATCATCTGCATATTGAACAATAGGGCAGTCCCCCCATAGCATCCATTGATTAGATGATTAATGATGCCATTGTTCCAATCTTTGTTAATTATGGATTGGAGAAGATCAACCGCTAGTGCAAAGAGAAGGGGAGAGAGTTGGTCCCCTTGTCTAACCCCTTTCTTGCTCTTGAAATTTTTTCCTTGGACACCATTAAGCAAAACAGAAGAGGTCCCTGTACTAAGAAGCATCTCAATCAAGTTGATCCATTTTCTTGGGAAACCCTTAGGTTCAAGCATCTAAAGGATGACTTGGTGTTAAACCTTGTCAAAAGCCTTTTCAAAATCAAACTTTAGGATGACTATTTCCTTTTTAGACTGATGACAAATATGGAGAAATTGAAAGACCTAGGCAAGACAATCTTGTATGGTTCTACCTTTTATGAATCCATACTAGTTGGGTGAATGACTTTGGTAATGACAACCCAGAGCCTAGTGGAGATCAATTTGGTAATGCATTTCAAAAAGTAATTCAACAAGTAAATAGGTCTATAATCATCCATAGAAGGAGGATTGGTTTTTTTGGAATTAAGACAATGTGTGAGTTGTTGAGTGAGCTGATGTTAATCTCAGCAGAGGAAGAGGGAGACAATAAATGTTCCTAGGCATCAGTTCCATGAAGAAGTGAAGGTAAATCATAAGAGATGCCATCAAAATAACCAAGACCCATTCTATTCTTGATAGCATTCCACAGGAGACCTACCTTTTTATCATGATCTGTAACCTAGATATCATCAGCTATGGTAAGACTACCAATATGTTTTCTAGTGTAGTTATGAGTTGCCATAGCCTGAAAGAAGGAGGTGTTCTTATCACCCAAAGTGCCCCATCTAATGGTGTTTCTTTGTTTCTAGTACTTCTGCTTGCTTTCTAGGAGGTTAGAGAGGTGGTTCTTGGTGAGAGTTCTGAGGATCTTCTCTAAACTGTAAAGGGGTCACTGATCTTCTAATCCATCAATCAAAAGGAGAATCCAATAAAAATTATGATAAGCTTGCTCAAGTTAGAAAGTTTCTTACCCCCAAGCTCTTAGACCAACTCTTACCTTCTTAAACTTAGCACTAAGTTTTGGCAGCATTGGCAAAGTAGGAGCTGAAGTTCCAATGTAAATCCACTGTTGAGAGGAAATCAGGTTCGTCCACCCAATACTTCTCAAATCTAAAACTATTGGCTCTGCGTATTTTTCTTCCCACATTAATAACAAATGGAATGTGGTCTGAAATAGGCTTGGACAGAGGTTGCACAGTGGTGGAGGGATAAGTCAGCCCCCAGTTAGAGGACACAAATACCTAATCAAGCTTGACCAGAAGAGGGACCTCCTACATATTGCTCCGGGTGAACCTTCCACCAGAAAAAAGGTATGTCAAAATGGTCCAATTCTATAATAGTGTTATTAAACATCCGCATTTATGATGAACCTCCTCCTTGGCTTATTTCTGTCCTCAAGTCCCCTGTAGAGGTTGAAGTCCCCTGCTAGGATTCAATCTTCAAACTCTAAGGTGTCTAGGTTGATGATCCAGGTGATGAAAGCCAACTTACCATCAGAGTGGGCAGGACCATAAACATTAGTCAAGTGAAAGCTTCTATTATCATGAAGACTAATCAACTTGACAGTGATTTTACATAATTATTATCTTGGACCATATCCCCCTAATAGAGGTTGCTATTCCAAATCATAATGAGGCCACCTGATGCACCTGTAGACGAAAAAAGCAAGACAATCCAAGTGCTTGGATCAAAAATTCTTCACATAATTGTTATTGAAATTATCTTAGTCTCCTGAAGACAAAGAATATTACAAGCACTTTCACAAACTTTTTCTTGGGCTTTTAGCCCTCTGATATTCCAACATAAAATCTTATGATTTCTATTGTTACTTATGGAGAAACTTAAAAGAGAACTTCTTATAAACTGCAGGTCTAGCGGACAACCCCAACGTCTAAAGCCAGTCCAACCAAATGAAATTCAGGTTATCAGATTTCAAACCAATAACAAAGGTCACTACATGCACCACTTGAGCCAAAAAAACTGAGTAGGGGTATAAAGATTAACAATAGCCCCAAGAAAAATCAGAATAGCTGTAGATAGAAGATAAAACCCAAGGAGGCACAGGGAGTAAAAGAAAGCCAAACAGCATAGATAACTGAAGTTATGACTGAGTGCCAAACAATGGCAGATAGACCTAGGTTCCACGCATGCCACATAGGCCTAACCAAGTACTTATTTGGCCTGCTCATAGGCTGTGCATGATAAACAAGATGAAACGAAAGAGGTACTATCAGGAGTGACAGTGCAGTATCAGGTAATATCATTATGGCCGACATTGGTGTCCTTTAGTATAGCAGCAGATATGACATCACAGTGCATTTAGAGGAAGCAGGGCTGGTACCAGCGGCAAGGATGATCGCCACAGGAGTGGGGCAAGGGATCTCCTTTTCTTTAATAGCCACTAATGGCGCCTTGAAGCCCTCAAGCATAGCATCCTGCCCCTTGCTAGGATGCAGGAACCTAGCATGGACCTGCTCATTTACATTGTAAATCTTTCTCCTGCGCGAGGTGTACTCAGAGGCATCAATCTCCAGAATGTCCTCTTCTTCTTCATCATCAATCAGGTCAACAAGCCCTTTGGACATCACTTTGGTCTGGGTACGAAGGAGAAAGGACAGCTAGGATAGAGTTAGCAAATCATCAAAATAGGTAGGAATGAGAGTATCTTAATCAATGTCTAGGTAATTAAGATGAATAAAGAAACTAGAGTCAGGGGTTTTGTAAATGAAAGTCAGCACCTTGGCAATGATTATCTCAGGTAAAGATTTGGGAGCAGGAGGGGCTACCAGAAATAGCACATGACTAACACTAGGCTTCATCTTGAACTGCTTAGGGTCTGTGGGAGAAAAGGGCACCAGCCCAAAGCTTCGCAGTTCAGCATCACAAGCAACATCCATCTCTAGTAGCTCTAAAACTACTGCATTTAGGCTAGGCACAACTGAAGGTCTAGGAACGACAAAGATTGACTTGAGCTTGGGCACAAGCACTACAAGAAATCCTACCTTTTATGACAAAATTCCTTATGACAATGCCTATTTTTGTCATATAATGTACCATAATATGACGCTAAATTTAAAGTCGTTATAAATTCATTTTGTCTAGAATCATTTCTGACGACATGGTACTTTGTGTCACATAAAGGTTCAATGTATCATCACAAATTGTCTATCCTGGGAGACATGGAGGGGGCTTTACGTGACATTTGTGCGGTGTCACCTTATGTTTTTGTCATAGAAGCGACCCTCTACATCCAAGCTACTGATTTAGGTTGACTGGTACTGACTGCCCATGTTGCTCACCCTCATCTTCTCCTTGCACCTTCTCAGCAAAAATATATGGTACACAACTTCATTAACACAACAAACTCAACTGAAGTGTTGTCACTAGAAACAAATTTCATAACATATAGAGAATATATAACTAAAGTGTTGTCGTTCTAGAACCTTAAAGGGTACCACACATATTAGAGAATATATAATATATATGCACAATGCAGTTCAAGCCATAACCTTAAAGGGTACCATACCACACATAGTTTCATTCCCACATCTACTATGCCCACTTGGGCTAACAAAAAAACATCATAATGGACAGACCACTTGGGCTAACAAAAGTCATGACATCATTATGTTGCACACACTTGGGTCTCTAAAAAGTCTTTAGTGCCACAACTAGCTAAACATCTATCACTTTTCCTTGTTGTGCAAGCCAGCGTCCTCCAAGATCTTCTCATACTTGCCTATCTTGGCTTGGATGGTCTCAAGTTGCTGAAGGCACTCATCAATCTTCTTGTCCTGGATGTCGTCCTTAACCAATTGAGTGAGGTTATCAACCTTCCAAGTGAGAGAAACAATGCTCTGCTACAGGGGTCGGGACACGCTTTTGATGGCACTTATGAGCGCTGGTCGAGTCATCACCAAGTTGGAAACATGGTACTAGAAATGGACAAGATGAATTGTTATATATAGTACTATGCTCAAACAACAATAGATACATAATAGCTACAAATGTGTGTTTATAGGACTATAGGTAGCAACTATCTATTAGTTCATATACACAGAAGTGCTGACATTCAAAGCTATATCTTGATTCACATTCACAAAAGTGATGACATTCAAAAGTCATCACATTATCCAAATATTATGCAAATGGAACACCTTTAAGTTCAATGTACAACAAAGTAAAATTATAGACCTATGGCTATTTATCTCTTTGTCTATCTTTGACAAGTTAAATGAAAGAAAAAATTATTTCTAGCTATGGCTATTCAAGTTCAATGTACAGAAAATGGAACACCTTCAAGTTCAATGCAAGAAAAAACTATTTCTAGCTTGCTCCTCAATTGACAAGTTATGTCTTTCTTTGTCTATCTTTGATGGCAAATGGCATGCTTATTACTGGCAAATGGATATGTGTAATAGTTCAATATATGCTAAGTGACAATGCCATGACTTAGGCTAAACAAAAGAGCAATGCCATGAACTAAACCCTAATTTCCAGAGAATGTTGTACCTCGGTGCCAGTGGAGACATTGTCGGAGGTAGATGTTGATCTAAGAAGGCTGGAGCTGGACATTAACCTGAGCAGGCTGGAGCTGGACATTGACCTGAGCAGGCTAGAGCTGGATGGTGACCTGAGGTAGCCACTGGACAGCGAACAACAATTGGAGGTGTTGAGATTGCAGCAACATTTGTGCCCCCCGTGCATAAAAATCTTACAGAACTGGCTCTCTCCTTCAAAGCAGTTGTGGTAGAGCAGCCTCACGGCATCACTCTCTGACGATGAAGAGGGAGAGGGGGCCTTCTTGGCCACCGCTACCACCGTGGCCTTCTTCTTGGCTGCTAGCGCGGTCTCCTTCTTGGGCGCCGCCGACAAGGCCTCCTTGTTGCCTGCCACTGGCGAAGCATTCTTCCTAGCCGTCGGCATGACCTGCTTCTTGGCCGCCGTCACGGCCATCTTCTTGGCCGCCGCTAGGGCCTTCTTCACGGCCACCACGAGGGCCTTCTTCTTGGCCGCCGACGCGGGCTTCGTCTTGGCCGCTGGCACGGCCTTCGCCCGCATAGCCCTTCTCATAGCCACCGCTACGGACACCTTATTCCCCACCGCCGGTGTGGACACCTTTGCAACAGCGGGCTGCCGAGGAGGAAGGGGCCCATCTGCCGGTGCTTGGGTCCTTCAGTGAGTTCCTTCTTGTAGGCTTTGTCATCCTCGGCAGCGGCAGTGGGGTTGGGGGCGGTGGCGTCGACGACAGCGGTGGTGAGAAATGGATGCGGTGATGAGGATGGATGCGGCGAGGTGAAATGGGGATCTGGCGAGGTGAATGAGGGGGTGAGGTGAATGAGGGTAAAGGGGATATGGCAAGCTGAATGTGAAGGGGCAAGTGGAGCCAGAGTGACAATGGCTAACATATTTCAAATATCAGGCTCAAACTCTAACGAACTCAATAGTCTAGTGCATTGGTTATTCAAGTGCCCACGGCAAGGCTATGGAAATGTTAGTTCAGTGGTTAAGTTTTAGTTTCTCAATTTTTATTCTTGTTTGAATGTGCTTCCATGAGAATGGTAGTGTTTGTAGCATTCAGTGCCTACAGTATTGCTGTTAAATGTCTGTGGTTGTCGTTTGAATGCTGGGGAGATGTGCCAACTATTGGTTCAAGGAGGAATATGTGGTGTACCTTAAAGATCATGGTTATCTACTTCCAGCTTCCTCGACCATTGCAACAGCTTCGACAACAGAAGTTCCCGAGCTGCTAGGACCTTGGAGCAAAATCTGAAGGAGGTGAGGGAAATGGTTGGCAAGAACAGGGAAGGCCTAGGAAGCTTCATCTGTCTTGTGTGGAGACATGTGAATGTAACAATGTTCCTGGTGTTGGGCATCCTCTTAGTTGAAGATATAATGTTCAGGCAATGCTGATGAAGTATGGGCTTGTAGTGTTGAAGAACATATTTGTATTGAACCTATTGTGGTGAACTTATTTGCCCTATGTTTATGCAATGCTTATGTATGTTGGAAATAAAGGTCATTGTTGCTTTGATGTGGAAATTGTGTGGGTTCAAACTGTTGTAGTTTCTGGGCATTTTGTGATGATTTATGTACATTATGTGATAGTTTTTGGTCATTACATGACATAATCATGTGTCATGAAAACACAAAAATCTGGGCACTATATATTTGCATCAAATGAATGAATTCTGGGCACTGTAATTTACATCATGCATGAAGTATTCACTGAGAACTGAATCACAAATATAAGGTCTTACATTCACAAACACATGTAGTCGCATGATTCAAATACAACACTGTTTGCATCTTGCATCAAGTATTAACTAAAAAATGAATCAAAAATATAAGGTCTTACAATCACACTCAGAAATGCAATGTTCACAAATATCCAGAATTACAAAGTTTGGTCATCATCACTATCTTCTCCAGAAGCATTGCCATTTTCTAATGGATTATGGTACTCAAGAAAGGTTTCATCTTCACTTGAATCTTGGTCATCTGCTTCATCAACTTGAGTTATATGTCTTTGTTGCTGAATGCTCTCCATGAGGTCTCTACTGATTGGGCTGCCTGGATCATTTTCCATGTGCAACAAATCCAAATCTGGATCAATGTCTACTACTGCACCTCCTCTCGATGAAATATGCTCCTCTTGGTATGCCTCTTGACATCTCATCTGTATTTGTTATTGAATTGGTTTGTTTGTGTCAGACTCTTTGACATCAAATATATGTCGGTGGCCAAATTCTTGTAGCACTCACCAACTTGGACCTAACGTTGTATCTTCCAAGAGAAATACTTGAGAAGCATCTATGGCATTAATGAATGGATCATTCTTATACCATTGGCCTTGGATGTTTATGCTCTTGAAGTAACTATCATATTTCATCTGGTATGCCCTTCCCTCTAGGTGGCACCATTCACACCGTAATAGGACAACAGTTCTATGCCCTCTGCTGTTCTTATTGTAACTCAACTCAATAATGTCTATGATTGTCCCATAGAAGTCAATTACATCATCACCATGAGTACCTGGACTTTTGATGGTAGAGTTTTGTGTCTTCTTGTTATCGTCACAAGCCAGTGTATGGTACCGTACACCATTGATTATGCAAGCTGTGTACGAATGTACTTGCGGATAAGGCCTGCATGCTAGTGAGTACATGTCTTCATCAACATGTCTTGTGCCTTGGTATTTCAATCTTGTAATCTGCATGTTGAAAATATTTTATAAATTATTAAGTAATTTTTAGAAATTGCACATACATGATCCTCAAACCATGCAGTGAATTGTGTTGACATCATTTTTTAAACTTCGTTGACCCCTTGTTCTTCTAATTTTTCCCTATACAGGCTGCAAAGGAAGAAGATAATTAATTATTTTGGGACACTAGTATTGAATAAAGATGGCTGAAATGAAATGACTGGATGTACTCACTCTTTGTATTCATCAACTTCTTCATAGTTATTTAGAACAAACCAAACCATGGAGTCATAGTCTTTGTCTTCGTAGTGAAGTTTTGAAGCTCCCAACAGGTTAATACCATGACTAAAAATAGAGTAACCATTGGGTGAGATGTTTCTTTCATCTAAGTTTCTTTCAGGCCTAGTGAACCTAGAAATGATGTCATTGAAATATGTTGAGCACTGGGTCATACACTCATCGGCAGTGTATGCCTCTACAATACATCCTTCAGGCCTTGCTTAATTGTGGACGAAACGCTTAAAGGTGCCCAACCTTCTCTCAATGGGATACATCCACCCATACTGCACCGGTACCCTAAGGAGTGCCTCATCAGGTAAGTGTACTGCTAGGTGAACCATAACATCGAAGAATGCTGCAGGATAAATTTTCTCTAGCTTGCAAAGGATAAGCACAATATCTTCCTTCATCTTGTGCAGTGCATCAACCTTTAGAGTTTTAGAGCAAAGTTGTCTAAAAAACCTACCCAATTCAGCAATTACTTCATATACGTCTTTACGCACTAAACCACGAAGGCCAGCTGGTAAGATACGCTGCAGCATTATATGATAGTCATGTGTTTTGAGCCCATATATTGTTCCTGCTCCCTCTAGATTGACACATCTTGATAAATTGGAGGCATAGCCATCTGGAAACTTAACATTGCTCACAAATTGCAAGAACTTCTTCCTATTTTTTGGATTTAGTACGTAACAAGCTCATGGCTTTGATGATGCACTACCACTCTTATCTAGCAAATGAAGCTCTTTTCTGATACCTCTGTCCTCTAAATCTAGTCTAGCATTGATGGTGTCCTTCGTCTTGTTTGGAATATTAAGTAGAGTTGACAAAATGTTTTCACATATGTTTTTCTCTATGTGCATAACATCAAGGTTGTGATGTAGTTTCAATTTTGGCCAGTATTCTAAATCATACAAGCTAACCTTCAGATGCCATACTGGTTCTTCTTCATTACGGCATTGTTTTCTAGCTTTGGTTTATCTGGATTCTTGCCTAGAACATAGCAAACTTCATTCAACCTTGCCATAACCTCATCTACACTAAATTTCCTTGGCTTCTCTCTTTTTTCATGCTTGTCAAAAGATCTGTTTGTCCTCCAATCATGGTTTTCAGGGAGGAAACGTATATGGTCTATGAAACCAATTGTGCCTCTAAGACTGTAGGAGCATGGATTCTCATCATAGTGCACACATGTGAAGTAACCCCTAGTGGTTCTGCTAGACATGGTGCCTAATGTAGGGTAGTCATGGATTCCCTATAGAATCACTGCACACAAGTCAAAGTCTTTGCCTTCAACTGCATCATAAGTTGGTACACCCTTCTAAAGCCTTACCATGTCTTCCATCAAAGGTTGCATGAAAACATGGAAATCTTTTCCTGGTGATTTTTTGCTCGGAATTAGTAAAGTAAGCATAAAATTGTATTGGTTCATACACATCCTTGGTGGAAAATTGTATGGTACCACTATCACTGGCCATATGCTATATGAATTGCTCATCTGACCAAATGGATTAAATCCATCAGTAGCAATGCCTGACCTCAAACTGCAGGGATCATTTGCAAAAGACTTGAAAGTCTCATCAAAATCTTTCCAAGCTTCCCCATCAGCAGGATGTCTCATTTCATTTGCAACTGGTACCCTCTCATCTTGCATACTGTGCCCTATGCTTTGACATGAAAATTCTTTGAAGGCATGGAATTATTGGAAAGTACCGAAGGACCTTGTGAGGAACTTTCTTTTTGCCCTCCTTGTTCACTTTCCACCTTGTGAAGCCACAAACTAGGCAATGATCATCTCTTTCATGGTCGTCCCAAAATAAGGAACAATCATACTTACACACATCAATCTTAACATAACCAAACCAAGCTTCTGAAGTAGAGCTTTCATCTCTCTATAAGACTTAGGAAATCCAGGCACATTCTTCAAAGATCCAGAAAGCAATTCAAGCATAGCATCGAACCCAGATGTTATTATCCGATTATACACTTTAATATGCAGCAGTTTAATAATGAAAGATAGCCTGGACTCCTTGGTGCATCCTGGATAAAGTTCACACTTTTCCTCTTCCATGTTTTGTTTATACAAGTCACTACCAAAGTGATGGCTTGCTGCGTCACGCAAATCTTGAATCAACCCCTAAACTCCCCTCTCATCGTCATCCAAGTTTTCTTCAACTTGTCCTTCCTCATGAAGTGGTGCCTCGTCATTTCCTTCCCATGACATATCCTCTATTACAACAATATGTTCTCCATCTGGTTCAACAGGTTCTCCATCTCCATCTTGTGTAGCAACATTATATTCCTCTCCATGGTGAACCCACGTAGTATAGGACCTAGACATTCTAGTGAGTTCGATATCCTCGTGTACATCATCTTGACTTTTCTCTTTCTGGTTCAAGTATTTTTGGCATGGGCACTTGATCTTCTCATCTGTATTATATCTACCTTTCACATGATCCATGAATTGCTAAAAACCAAACATAAAGGCCGGTGAAAATGGTTCACTGTCATAAATCTAACTTCTATCCATCTTGACCTAGATAAATAAAAGGCATAGTAATTAATAATTATGCAAACTGGTGGACTGCACAAACATCAATAACTAAGGATCATTGAACATCATTCAACTAGTATGCATACTAAGGAACCCCCTGGCTCCTCCTGGCTTTTCAAAAAAACTAGCAGTGTAGTAGCTCACCTTGTGGGTTTGGTTCCCATGTGGGTGGATGGACTGGTGAGGGAGTAGATCTTGGCCAGGCAAGCTCCACCACGGCTTCGACGGCCAGGCTCCACAATGGTGCCTCATCGACTGCAGCTGTAGTGGTCATCGCCAGCGGGCCTACAGCTGCCAGGGAGGCGCATGAGCTACTGGAGGGGAGGGCCTGCAGCTGCAGTGGTTGTCGCCGACGGGCCTACAGGTGCTTGTCACCGGTGGGCCTGCAGGTACGTGCTCGTCGCCAATGAGGTGGGGAGAGGTGAGGTGAGGGGCATCAGATGCTGAGGGAAGGTAAAGAGAGGGCAGGTGATGCTGGAGGGGAGGGCCTGCAGCTGTCGCAGCCCTGCAAGATCTTGTCGCCGGTGACCCGGCCGGCTCTCATCGCTGGTGAGGTGGGGAGAGGGTGAGGCGCTCGTGGCCATAGCCAGTGGCCGAGCGAGCACAATGAGCCCCTAAGCACAAGTGTACATAACTACATAGCCCATTCCATATATGACATGTGGGCCCTATGTGTCAATGACATGTGGGCCACAAGATGTTCATCAGCTTCTCTTGCTCCCTGTCAATTGTTGACATTTTTATTTTTTAATTCCTGGCAAAATATTGCAACAAGTTTTTCTCCTACATGCTAGCTCAAAATCTAATGGTTTTTTCTGAACATTTTTAAAATCATGATCAATCAATCTAATGAGTTAGTTTTGGTCAAACTTTCATGTAATAAAATTTGAACAATTCAAAAGTTGAATTCATTAAAAAGTACAACTCCAATCCAAAAATTGAAGCTCTAAATGACTTCGGTTGCAAAAGTCATGAACACAACATTTGTTCAACTCATGAAGACCAACAATTCTTATTTTGGCCATTTTCCCATTTGACAAAGTGGTAGTAAAGTACTTCATAATTTTTACATTCCTTGTTAGAGTTTCACCAACATCTAGTGAGATATGTGATTTGTGTGAACAAAGTCTTTGTCACTTTGTCGGATGAACAAACAACCAAAATAAGATGTGTAGATATTGATGAGATATGCAGTCTTTGTGTTCATCACTTTTAACTTTGAAAGTATTTAGTACCCCAAATTGTAGCACCATCGTCAAAATTTTGGAAATTCAAAGTTTAAACCATCAAAAAAAGTTCAAATGGAAAAATATCCAAAACAAGCAATGTAGATTTCGACGAGTTGAACAATTTTGTTTTAAACAATGCTTCCATTTTCTATAGTTAAGTAGACACGCTGCACCAGAACCACATTTGACGCAGCCCCGGCCACAGACAAACTGAGCCCACCCATCAGGCCCAAAATTTCGCCCACCCCTGCCGCTCTCTCCCGCGCTCTCCCTCTCTTCGACACATGGGTCCCACCCTGCCTCCCGCTCAAGCCACCAAAGCCCCAGGGCCTTATCCTCTTGCCCGGCCTCGACACTTAGGCGAAAAATCCAAAATCCCCAATCTTGCTGCTCGACTCACCGCCACTCATCGCCGCCACGCCACGCCCACCCCCCACCGCCACCACTCATCGCTGCAGCGCTCGTCGCCGCAGCGTCCACCGCCACGTCACCTGCCTACCCCGTGCACACTCCCCACAGACCAGCTCCCTAACCCTAGCGCTGCCTCCTCCCTAATCCTAGCGCCGCCTAGATGGCCACTTCCTCCTCCCTTCCCATGACTTAGAGGTGCCAAGCACTGACGACGTAGACCCCAACACCGGAGGCCAAAGCCCCCATCCACCAGACCACTCAGTTGCACCGCCGCTTCTGCCACTCAAGGCCACCAAGCCACCGAGCATGGTCTCCTCCTCACTGCCCGCAACTTAGCAGTGTTGGAGCCATACCTCACGTCATCAGAGGACCACCGAGGTGCAGGCGGAGCCATACCTCATGACGCCAATGCCGGAGGACCACTGAGGCGCAGGCCTGAATCGTACCTCAAGCCGCTGGAGTACCGGGCTCTCTCAGCTGCACCTCAGTAGCTAGCAAGGACATCATCATGGGCTCCCATAGTGACGCCCCGACGATAATCACCTCACCTCTTCTTCGTCCTCCCAAGGTACATTTCAGAGATTTACTAGAAGTTAACAATCATTTTGGGATGCTCCATTTAGGATTCTGTACATCTGGATTCTGGTCACTTGCGTAAGGTCACTTTAGTTCCTAATTTTGTTTTGTTCAACAAATTGATTCTGGCAGCTAACAATCACTTTTGGATGCAAGTTATGATGTCTTGGCTAAAAACCCTAAACTTTGCGTTTGCTTGTGTTGTATCATTCCTGGATGCAGGTGGCTCGGATCTTATGTTGTGGTACCTGTAACCTATGACAGATATCAATCACTTTTGGACAATGTGTTTGCTTGTCTTGTATCATTCCTGGATGCATGTACTGGTAGCTATGTCTTTTTTGGATGCTTTTGGTAACTAAATGTATGTCCTGTGATGTATGTCTAAACTCAGAAATGGATGCATTTTTGCTTGTGTTATATCATTCATATATGAAACTTCTTGACTTGTGTGGTCAAGTTAGACTAAAAGATTATTCCACACCTAATTGCAACCTGTTATGTCTTTAGCCACATGTTGAATCTTGTGTGGTTTACTGTTATTGCATATGCTCTTAGCTAGATGTCTATAGCTACCATTTAGTTGTTTTTTAACCTTGTTTCTACCATTTGACACAATACTGATTTGTTAGTTTTTTCTTCAACTCATTTCCAGAAACTGAATCAAGTTTCTTTTATTTCTGCATTTCCTCATACTAAGTAAGAAATGACGAAAACGAAGTACAAGCAGTAGTGGGATGAGAATGTAAAGAATATTCAGGAAGTTTTTTGGTCTATGGGCATTGAGGTCTTAGCTAAGTTAATGATGTTTATTCAGAATAGCATAAGGGCAAAGGGAAGGCTGTAGTCACTAACAATCCATCATTTGACATTGATTATGATCCAACATCTGAACTTGATAACGAATCAGACAGTGATGACGACTCTGATGATGACCTCGATAAAGAGGTCAATACTGAGGTGAGATGCAATAGTTGGGAAAGTACCTAGTTTGTGGCCTATCTATTTCAAACATGTACTTCATGTACTAATCTAATCTATCTCCCACTTTTGTCTTATATAATTCATGTTTCTCTTAGCAGGAAGGCATGATGGTTCTAGGAACTCGCCCTCAGAAGAAGCAAAAGGCAGGGGCAATGGCGGCTGCCACCCAGCAGTCACCGAGCATGCCATCAAGATTAACTAGGCTCCAAGCATCCATGCCTTCGCCTGGAGGCCGTTGACCACCTAGACAGAGACTGCCCTTGATTCCTAAGAACCCTTCAAAGACCATCTCTAAACCTACTGTGATTCATAGTGCCACCCAAATGCAAGCCCAGCTCAGCACAAGTGGCAGCCACACTCAGACCACAGAAACTACTAACGCAGTGCCACAAATCAACAGAACCAATCCAGCCATGTTTGCTCCTATTATAAGCACATCGCCTACTACTACTAAATACACCAGGTTAAGTGCATCCAGGTCCTTGTCCGGTGCAAACCCTATGCTAATCAATCCTAGATTCAGCCCCATCAGTTCAGCCCTGTCTGAGCCTGTGCCAGCAATGAGCATGCTACTCCTACACAGACTCGGCAACCTACTCCCACAACTAGTGCACCCAACTAGTACCTAATGACGCTTCTCCAGGAGTGCAAAGCTCTAGGCAAAGCAATGACGTCAATGAGTCTGCTGACCACTTTGATGCTGCATATTTGAAGGGCCATACAATTGAAGAAGAACATGGTGACTTGGTTCTAGGTAAACACATTGCCAATCATTATTTCCTCCATTACATATATATATTTGGTACTGCTATATGAACACACATTTATTATTACTTGCCAATGCAGTGCGCCCCAAGGTAGTCTACAAGAAAACCATTGGTCTTGGCTTAGAGAGGCTGATAAAAATAGGAAAAAAGTTGCCTATCTAGGTGGCTGAAGGTAAGAAGAGACCTTCCGTTCCACTTCAGGTAGCAAAGCTGGCATCAGAAACTAGTGTTGCTATTAGAGACCAGCTACCTATATACACATCTTCGAAGCTTTATGAAAAAGATGGGGGGCCTCTAGAAGTATAAAAAGTGCTTGACAAAGTGGCGGTGAGACCTATTTCAATACGAATACTTTCTTCCATTAATATACTCCCATGTACAAAATTGTGTCTAATAACTCATTTGTGTGCCTGTAGACAAGGTTGGATGTGAAAGTTGACAAAGAGGGGCCAAGCAAATCTGCGTGCACTGATATTGTTTAGAGGGGAGCACAGCAGCATTGGTATAACCTTAAAAAGAAGTACTTCGACCCATCAATGACAAAAGAACAGCTGCTGGCCAAACCACCTCCACCTAAGATGAAGCAAGCAGAGTGGACCAAGTTGGTAGAGTACTAGTGTGACAAAAAGAATCAGGTCAATGCCATGCATTATCTGTTTTTGTTAATATGCAATTTAAACTATGTCCATGTCAATGTAAACTTTGTATTGCATTTGTGGTGTAGGAGAAAAGTGAAAAGAATAAAGTCAACCGAGGGCTAGTGCAGCTTCACCAAAGGACTGGATCTAGGTCCTATGTAGGACATCGATACAGCCTGGTACGGAAACTATATCTTTTGTACAATTAACTTAAAAAATGGAACATTTGTAGCATATTAGTTACCAAGTGCTTCTGAAATGTCAAGTTACCACATGGTCCACTCCACTGGTCCACTCCACTTTCTAGGATGACCTATACTTTTCAAGCACATTCTAAGTTGTACCTTACATTTTGTAAGATGAGCTATCATGTCCAGGTAAACCTGCTGCTACTTGCATTTGTAGGATGAGCCTGCTGCTTTTGTTTCAATTATTACATGCATGTGTTACAGTACTAGTCTTTAAATGATGGATTTGTTTGTTTAAAGTACTAGTTTGTTCCACCCCTCATTTTACCCTTCTTAGAAATAAATGTGAATTGTTTGTTTACATGCTGTAGAGGGGAAAGTACAACAACATGGAGCCAGATCCTGTTGATTTCTTTGCAGAATGTATGAATAGTCCAACAAATGGTTGTACTCCACTTGCAAATGAAATATATGTAAGTTCATAAGTACTGCATAGATGTACTGTACTCAAATTCAAGCATTGTTGAACCCTATTGTATGCCATTGTTTTGAACTGCAATCATTCTATGTAGGCACAAATGGTGGCAGAGAGGGAAAGATAACCAGCAGAAGGAGAAGCACCAAAATCTCCATGCAAGATTGTTGCTGATAGTCAAAGCCAGATCAGCCGTTCCTCGACCTTGCTTCCCAACATTGGTGTCACCAAAGCGAAGCAGGATGCTCGATCCACAACAGCTGCAGTAGAAGCCCACCTACAATCTCAGTTTGAGGCAACACTCCAAGAAGAAAGAGAGGAAGCTGCTAGGAAGCAGGAAGAGTTACAAGCACAGCTTCGAGCTCAGCAGGCCTCTCTTGAAGAACACCAAAACCTGTTGCACCAGACCTAAGAAGAGATGAAGGGGATGAATACCAAGTTTGAAGAGACTAATGTGCTATTGTGGGCTATGTAGAAAC
>CM041646.1:9482039-9583621 GCA_023333625.1 Bothriochloa decipiens
AAAACAAGACAAAATCAAAATGTTAGAAAATAATATATGACGTTACCGGTCATCACAAAAAGTTGACTAAGCAACATGTGCCAATGTCATGTCGTGAGTACACGTAGCATTATGTGACGCGTTGACCAATTTTATGTGACAAAGGCTAGCGTCACAAAGTACAACCTTTTGTGATGCCGAGGAAAATACAGTCGCAAATGAAACATTATGTGACGCGTTGACCACTCATATGTCATGACTCCTTGCATCACAAAATAATTCCTTTTATGACGCCAAGAATAAACCATCATAAAAGGGTATGACTTTTTATGACGACCTACTATTGTATCGTCATAATACTTTTTGTGACGCTCTTTTTGTGATGACTTGTATGACGGCAGCATTTTCGTCATAAGGTGCCTTTATGACCATTTTTGGACTTTATATGATGAAATGTTGTTGTCATCAAAACCAAAATTTCTTGTAGTGCCGATCTTGGGCTTCAACAACTACAACATTCAGAATGTTGGTAGCATCGAACTGACCTTCATTCCTAGCCTGCACTCCACTTTCCTCTTTAGTTTTGTCGACCACCATGATGGAGGCATTGGCCTAGGAGGAGACTGGGTGGCATTTGATGAGGCAGGTGGAACAGGAGCCATCCATGGTCTAGCTTCCCGAGGCAGAGGGTGCAGGGGACCAACCGTCACATAACTTCCTCCTTGGGCAGTTTAGTGGCATTGTTTTTCTTCACAAAGAAAACTGGCATCGTCCAAGATCGTCCCCTGGGTGGAACTCCTACATTGTCCTTCTGAACACGGAATTTTGGCATCATCATTCAGATAAACTTTCACAATAATCTAGCTAGAGTACTCGATTCATGCACATGGACTAAGATCCCAAACCCTGACACAGCCTTAGCAATTGCAGCATAGGTGCAGATGTCCTCAGGGAACCAAAAGAGTATGAGCCAGAATTCATGATCAACATCAAAGGACCCAGCATTATCTACCTCATCGTGCTTGATAAAGTCAATATGGTAATTCTCATACTAGAAAACAGGACTAAGGAAGTGCTCTCTCTCTGATGCAGTATTGAATCTGACATAGGCTTCTCGCATGGCACAAGGCTGAATCCCAGTGTGATGAACCTCTTGGTCAAAGAGGAAGGAGCGCAGAGCAGACTCGAAGCGGTGGTATTCCTTATTGTCCACTGGTGGCTTGAACTTGGCGATCGCTAGGTCCTCATTAACCAAGTTGTAGCAGCCCACTAGGTACACTTCATAGCGGAGGAGTGGGTTGGGCTATGTGTCATCCAGGGCGAAGCCTTTGGAGAGGTGAGGACGAGGATCGATGGCAAAGTTCGCCATTTGAGAGCTCGAGGAGGGTGTTGCTACCGTACTTGGGAGGGGATGGAGAACGACGGTAGCAGCCGATGGAGAGCCAGAAGCCAAGGGCATGTTATTTAAGGGGGCAGACCCGGCACTCCACTTTCTAAAGATTTGAGCTGGTAAAAGCACTAACGTCCTTGAGAAAGACAAGAGTAAGAAAGATGACCATAACTGAAACAGGATCTGCACCTAATTGATCCACTGCAGACTATCCAAGTATGACCTAGGACCAGACATCTAGAGCAGATCGGGCACAAGTGAGGGGTGAAGCAAGCGCTCAGACATCCTATGCATCGGACGCTCCGGGCGCGTGGTCCATTGGGCCTAGGACTTATGTTACTGTTACTGTTTGGCCTGCTGCCCTAGATTAATTCATGTGCTCTTCCCCGTGCCTCTGGTTTCCGATTTGACCATGCATGCCATCAAGAGCATGATGGAACACTCCTGGCCCGCATGCTATTGTTGCTCACATGATGTGGCTACTAACTGTTTGGATCAATCTGGAATAGGAGAGAGAGAGGAGATGCAGCTTCGTGGTCCATGCCTACTGCTACACCCATGATGCTTTGTCCACCGTGTCTGCTGTGGCATTGGCTTAGTCTTCTCGCGCGCGTACAGATGCCCCCTATTCACGCCTGTTATAAAACACTTGCAAAGGTGAAACATTTGTTACTGAAAAAGATAAAACATTTTGGAACATTCTATTGCAACATATCCAAAACATAATTGCAATATACATCTAAAAATAGATGAAACAAATTTGAAAAATGATTGTAACATGATTCGAAAACACTTCTAACATATGCATATCCCTGATCTACTATACTGAAATAACTAAAACATATATTTGCAATATATTTGTATAACCACTACAACAATGTAATATTAAGATAAAACACTCGCAGATATATGTCTTTCAGACAAAACATTTTGGAATATATAGTTGCAACATTTGTTTAAAAATTTTGGAATATATAGTTGCAACAATTGTTTAAAAGTATATGCAACGTCTCAATAACATGAAAACACTTGTGCGAGACTGAAAAAATGAAATATTTTGGAACATTCTGCTGTGACATACGCAAAACATTCTTGCAATATACATCTCTACAAGCAGTGAAACACATTTTAAAAAATGATTGCAACATGATACGAAAACACTTGCATCATATGCATATCCCTGATCTACTTTAGCACCGTGTATATGGACACAATTGCGACATATCAGGAAAACTTCTGAAACAATTGAAATGTGCATTTTGCAACACAGGGAGAGAGAGAGAGAGAGAGAGCTTGGGCTGTTGACTCCAGCCAACGTGGTGGCGAGAGGCAGGTCGAGCACGACCTGGTGCCATCTCCTACCGCAGCGCAAGAGCACCAAATCCACTAGTACAGGGGCGCCATGGCCGCCGGGGTGGGGGAGCACAGTCGCCGGGGTGGAGGGGTCGTCGTGCCGGGTGGAGGAGAGCCACCCACTCCTCTGCAGCACCCCGCCGCTCCTCCTTCCACAGATCTCGCCATGGACGGACTCATTACTGTGTTTCCTGTAAGCAAAGGATCACAATCACAACGCTAATTGATCGAACTGGCTAGCTTAACAGCAAGAACGCGCAAGAACACTGATGAACAAGTACAGGAACCGACAGGGTGACGGCCCCCTTTTTAGCCTCTGTTCACAATGAGTACAAACTGGTTTACATCCAACCAAATGCGGTAATTCACTCTCTAACAATCCAGCCTTTTATACCAATGTTACAAACACACACTGCTTAAGAGAAAATTAAACTACACACGATACAAAGGAGGCAGAATGCAACTGCCTGAGGAGCGTCTCGCTCTCGCCGCGGTCACCACGCTCCAGCAACCGTTCCATCGCTCTGGTTCATTTGAATCTGAAACCTCACACTCCTGCCCTGCTGCTTTCTTCCACGTGTCACGGCCACTCCAGCACATGCTCCATCAGGCTTACACCCAACATTTCCACCAGGAAAGAGTTTGCAAACGAGGAAGAGTGAGGGCCCCGTCCAAGGCGCGAGGCGGGCCAGACCGCCGGGCACAGTGCTGAGGACGTGCGCCACAGCAAGCCAGCCACTCGGGGCCCCGAATGGGGTGTCGCGCAGCCACAGCTCCAACTCCGTCGGCGCCACGCCGCCGAAGAAGGGCAGTACGGCGACCCGGCCCGCGACGGCGTCCGGGAGACGCGCGGCGACGTGGCGGGCGACGTTGCCACCGGTGCTGTCCCCGACCACGAAGACAGCGGCGGCAAGGGAGACAGCAGCGTGTCGCCCGTGCCGGCGAGGACCCACCGGAGGGCCACCTCACTGTCGTCGTACTGCAGCGGGGACTGGTGCTCGGCGTGCGCGGTAGTCGAGAGAGGAGATGGCAGCTGGGATGGAAAGTGCCCCTCCCCAGATCAAGTAGTGTGTCCTCTCCCTCGGGCAACGACGGGGTAGGGGAGCCTGCCACCGATGTGGGGAGCTCGATGCCGCCGGCCATGGTGTCCGTAGTGGCCGCGACTCAGGTTGGCATAAGGTGCATGCGCAGAAGAGAGGGGTAGGGGTAGAGGAGGAGGCTGCTGGGGTAGGGGAGCTCACCCGCCGCCGGCCATGGAGGCAGCAGTGGCCGCTGCGGGCGCACGAGAGCAGAACGGCGAAGGAACAAGAAAGATGCGGTGCCGGGAAGGAGAAGCCCGAGTGGATAAGGAATAGGTGGCCTGACTGTTTTTTATTATTTACGACGAAACCGGAGTATCAGGTCCGATCAGTGCCGAAGAAGCAAAGGTTGGGATGAAGTTGGGCCGAAGCGCTGGGCCGCCTGGGTGAAAAGTCCATCAACTGTTTCCGTCTGACGCATCGGACGTCAGATTCATAGCATTACCGTTCGAAATAGGGATCACGTTTCCCCAGTCAGCGGCGAAGAATGCCCCAGACAAGGCCCAAGCCTGAATTTGAGTTAAGCAATGGTTTCTTGATACAAGAAGGCCTTCTCCCTATATGGCTAACAAAATCCGGATCCAAGGAATAATTAAGATGATAATTCGAGGGGTAAGACAATCTTTTAAGAACATGATGATAGGAGGATTTGATAGCATCTACACAAGAAAACTTTGATGCAGAAGAAGTGGGAGAGGTGTTAGACTTCTTTTTTCTAACATAGGTCCATTTGGCCTCCTGCTCGAGCTGCTAGTGCTTGAAATCCTTTACCCAATTAGGTCCACCTCCACTCCACAGGTAGAAGAAAGCAGCAAAGGATTTGCAAAAGAATGATTCTAAGTTTTGGACCATAAGGCCAACTTTCTTGCAGGAAACAGAGAAGCCATACATCTAACCTGAGAGATGAAAAACATTGAAATCAGCAGCCAATCCTCCCCACCCACACCCCCCCCCCCCCCCCCCCAGCACGATTGTAGAATAAGACCAACAGAATCCTCGTTAAGCTGGACCACATGGGTATGTGAGCTGGACCACATGGGTATGAGATGTATGTCCTGTTTGATTTCGTATACTCAAATTTTATTGAGTACCTCCAATATAATCTAACTTCATTTCAGAAGCTGATACTTCATGTTAATTCATCAGTTCTATGAGATATTCATAGTCAATGAACGAACTGTCATCCCGTTCATTATGTGATATTCGTTCAGTAGGGAGCAACTGACTTCAAGCTTGTTTATTTAGTTGCTTAGTTCAGGCCTGGGTTTCATATATTGCTTCAGCCATTTCGTAGCATCAGGTACCATCAATCAACCTAGGAAAGCTAAAATCAAATTATGTTTAGTCACTTGCATATGATTCATTGATAGAGCGAAATGTACAAATAATAACTTAGGTTAAATTAACATCTGATTATGTCTGTAACTAATCGTATTTTCTCAAGACATGTAAGAAAGTTATGACTTTTTGAGAGCATATCCGGCTCTACTGATCTGATCTGATTTGATCCGGTGGAAATGGTTGTAAACGACATTGCCTTTGCCGGAGCAGTTCTTGGCGTACTTTCTCAAGGCAGCACGTCTAGTGGACCAACCACTTCTCATACGACATATTGTCCTGCGACACATTCCCTGATAAGCCCAGCCTCGTTCACATGCCATTTCCGCAGCCAGCTGGCGCTTTCCCCTACGCCACTAAGGCCCCGCGTTCATGTTGACCACAACAAAAGCTAGTGCCTGAGAGCCAGCCTGGACAAGCTCAGGCATGTAATGATCAAGAAGGACGATGGAGAGAAGGCGTCCCAGCTATCTGGATGTGGTCACGTGTTGATGCACGTGGTCAATACCACCACTAAGCCCTCCGCTACTTGCCACCAGATAGGGTGCAGAGACCTCCTGAGTCCTGACGCCTTCCAAAACTACAAGTATAGAGCAATTGCCTCGGCAGACATCTATCGTCTCTCTTTTCACCAAAAACAAAACTTTCATCTCTCTCAACTCTTATGTGTGCCGTGCTCTCAAACCGGTGCACATTATGGAGTTAAAAAAAGGGAGGGCAGTATATATCACACAAGAAATTAAATGCCAGTAGCAGCATTTGATTTGCATCAGGTTATTCAGTGCCTGTAATTTCATTTTATTTTTTTTACAACAAAAAACTGTGGGGGAGATCCCACGGTGTGAGCCATTTTCATTAATTTTACGAAACAAAAGATAAAGGGTTCTTACATGGAGGAATTAACTAAAAGCATCCAACAATACACAGAAGCTTGATCGAAGACTAGCTTTGAATCTAACTAACTGAAGCATACATTGGCTCTTGAAATTTAAAGCCCATCTATTGAGACTTGGCTCATGCCGTTGAAATACTTTATCATTTTGAACCTCTGTAAAACATGGTATGTTATGTGTTGATTGCGCCTGATGCAACCTGTCCATCTGATCAAGCGAGAGATCCCAGGTAATGTTCCGTCTTGTCCAACAGCTTTGTGCAAATGGGCATTCGAAGAAGAGGTGTTCTATGGTTTCCTGCGCTCCTGTATTACACATGACACATGTTGTACCACCCTGAACATTCATATTGCGCCTTTGAAGCATCGTCTTCGTGTTTAGCCTATCCACGGGAACGAGCCATGCAAAGAATTTGATGCGTGGTGTGCATCTCGACTTCCAGATGATCTTGAAGATTGCATGAGCCTCAATGAGACTAAACACATGGGAATAAAATCTCTTCGAAGTATACTTACTCCTCGAGATTGGCGTCCAACGGTCTGTGTTCGTCTCATCATAGGGCATGTTTTGCAGTTTAACTTGTAGGTGTTCAAATTCTTCCAGAGCCTGAGCTGATAAGGGCAGAAAGAATATGTTGTCCAGATCTTCAGCATTCATCATTTGAAGGACCGAAATTCCTTCATCCCGGGCAAAGGAAGCGAGCCTAGGGTACTTGAGAGCTAGTACACCTTCTAGCCAGATGTCTTCCCAGAAGCTTACTGATGAACCATCACCTAGCTGACATTTTGTTACTTGTCCGAAGAGAATGTTTAGACGAAATACGTCTTTCCTCCAAAAAGATCCAACCTCCCTAGATATGTGTGGGACTTTGTTGTTGTAATATTTGTACCATACCAACTTCACCCATGGAATGTCTTCTTTGTTGTAGAATTTAGTAGTTGCTTCATGAGAAGAGCATCATTCTGCAGTTTTAGATTAATGATCCCCACTCCAGCTTTTTCTTTCGGTTGCATGACCATTGGCCAAGCAACTAAATTCCCTCCTTTCTTTTGGGTTGTGTTTCCACACCACAGGCACTGATTGCGCACTCTATCAATGTTTTCGATGACTCCCTTGGGCAGCTTGATCGTGCACATAGTGTATGTGACGATGGGTGTCATTGTAGAGTTGATCATTTCTAGACGCCCACTATATGATAGCCATGTGGAGCAAGCTGAGAGTCGACATTCCACTCTATCCATCATAGGAGTGAGATCTTCCATCCTGGGCTTGGTGGTTCCCATGGGCAACCCGAGGTAAGTAAACGGCATAGTACCTATATCAAAGCCAAAGGTGCCAGCAAGAATGGTCATCTTGTCCTGAGGTACATTGATGGAGTACATGTGTGATTTCCAATAGTTGACCAGTTGCCCTGTGGAGTCCGCAAAAGTATTTAGGAGTGCCTTCAGAAACACAAGTTGCCTTGCATCTGCCTGTAGGAGCATCAAAGTGTCGTCGGTGTACTGAACTACTGGAAAATCATCAGTTGATTGTGGGATTGGTTTCTTGAGTATGTTCATGTCTGCAGCTCTATTCACAAGGACTTGGAGCAGTTCGACTGCCAAAACAAACAATAGAGGGGAGAGGGAGTCCCCTTGATGCACTCCTCTCTTGCATTTAAAGAATTTTCCAGGAGATCCATTTAGAAGTATTGCTGATGAGCCAAATGAGAGTATTAGCTGAATCCAAACAATCCATTGGTCAGGGAGGCCTAGATGTGTCATCATCTATATGATGGTTGAATGCTCAACTGTGTCAAAGGCTTTTTCAAAATCTAGCTTCAAAATAATCACTTCTCTTCTGGATTGATGGCATTGGTGGATGTATTCATAACTCCAAGCCAAACAGTCCTGTATCGACCTGGAGTGAATGAAACCATATTGGTTCCTGTGGACAAGTCTGAGGATTACTTGTTGTAGCCTATCTGTTAAGAGCTTTGTCACAAGCTTGAGTGAAATATTCATTAGGGATATAGGTCTGAAATCATTAACCGTTTCAGGACTCTCTGTTTTGGGTACCAGGGTGATGTATGAGGTGTTGATACACTCCAGATTTACTTCACCATGGTATAAGCTTGAGTAGAGTCTATAAAAATCATGCTTGATGTGTTGCCAACATTTGTTTAAGGAAAGACCATTAAAACCGTCAGGCCCTGGAGCCTTGTCGTTTGGCATGCGCTTTACCACCAAGTCAATCTCATTGGTTAAGAAAGGCATGACGAGGACTTCTAGCTCTTGCACTGGTGTGATTACACTTGCTAGATTGAACGACATCGAGGGGGAGGAGGTAGTACCCATACGGCCTCTGTAGGTGGCCCATAGAAGGCCAGCTTTTCTAGCATGGTCATTGATCAAAATTCCTTGTTCATTCTTGAGCTGGGGAATATAATTTTTTCTATATGAAACAGTAGCCATGGCATGGAAGAATTTAGTACATTCATCCCCAAGTTTCACCCTGTTAGTCTTATATCTGTTCCTCCAGTACAGGTTTTTATAGTGGAGCCATCTTTGGAGCTGTTGTTTTACAATGATCCTGAGGTTTGCTTCAGGATTATATAGGCCTCTCTGATCTTCCAGGCCATCCAAAAAACTGATGACAGTATTGCAATTGGTGATCCAAGCTCTGAGGTTTGATAGATTTTTACTCCACACTTTCAGTTTTGATCTGAGAGCTTTGAACTTGGCTGAGATCGTTCGGGCTGCATTGGCAAAGTGAGGAGATGATTGCCATGAGTCATGAACTGTGTCAAAAAAAATCCTCTCGCTCTGTCCAATAGTTTTCAAAGCGAAAAACATTGGCACTAGGAATGCTGGTGCTGATTGCAATCTGACAAGGCAAATGGTCTGAAGTGATCCTTGCAAGGGGTATAACTTCAGTGTTTGGGTAATCTACTGTCCAATTAGGGGATGTAAAGAACCAGTCTAGTTGTTCCAATAGTGGGTCGTCTTGCATGTTACTCCACGTGAAGGATCTGCCCTTAAGTGGTAGCTCGACTAGCCTCAAATGACCTATGGCATCATTGAAAATGAGTGTGTCTGACAGGTTCCCACCTGGCCTGTTTTTGTTCCCCAACGATCTGTAAAAATTGAAATCCCCAAGAAAGATTCGATTGACACTATTGTTCACTTCATGATTTTTAAACCACTGTATGAATTCTGTTCTTGCCGGTTCAGTGCAAGGCCCATAGACCGTGGTTAGTTTCCATTCATCGCTATTGTGCATCGAGGTGAAGTCTATTGTTATGCCAAAGTGCTGCTTGTCTACAACGTTTCCAGTGAGAATTGAACTGTTCCAGATCACTAATATACCACCAGAAGCGCCCACAGAGGGAATAAAGTCAAATCTGTCAAATCGTCTGGGTGCAAATTTGCGGATGTAAGAACTATCAAATTCTTCTCTTTTTGTTTCCTGGAGGCTGATTACACAACAAGAAATTTCCTCTATCTTTTCTCTAACTGTATCCCATTTTCCTGATGCATTGATTCCACAAATGTTCCAACAAAGGATAAGCCAATTATGTACGCTCATTGTAAACCGATAGAGGGTATTGGTGGCAGTCCGATGTCCCCAAGATCATCAGGTAGGAGTGTCTCATCGCAACTTGAGACACAAGATAAACGAGATAAATGGTAGTTGGGATAGTAAATAATAACTATAGGTTGAGGGGCCTGGACCCTGGGTGCCTTGCACAGGCGATCACTCTTCTTCTTGTTCTGCATTGGGAACATCTGCTAGTGGCGCTTGCATCAGCGCGTCCTCGGTGAGATCGCCAGGATCAGCACCACACTTTACACCCCATTCCTGTAAGACAGCGATATCAATGGGCCTGCCTTTCCCGTTGCTGGATCAATTTGGACTAACCAATTCAGATTACATGTAGATGGTTCTTTGTCAATTCTAACCTGACGGTAGCCATTGTTGGTGGAGCTCAACCTGATGCTGAGGCGAGCTAACTTCTGGGTGAGAGGTGTACGAGCATCACTGTTTGAAACAACATATGTCCGGCACATATTCTTTCTCTTCTTTTCTATAATCTGTAGTTGTACGTCTGCTATTGGGTTGTCATCGGTCATCATGTTTTCAACCTGAGCTGCATCGATCAGAGCTGCTCCATCCGCTTCAGTATTGTTCTCGGTCATCCTGTTTTCAGCTTGGGTATAGTTGCTTGGGCCACAACCTGTTGGCCGACAATTTCAGTAATGATTCCCTCAGCTGTGATGGTCATGACTGGGCCTAGATCAGCAGTTTCTTCTTCATCAACGTGGCTCTGCGTTGGGCTGCTGCAAACATGGGCCAGCACTCAAGTGCAATGGCGTCTTTGACCAGGCTCCAGGGGACAACTTCCACACCTGTTACTGCCGGCACAACATTGTTGTCAGGTTCTAATGCAGCTCTCTTGATAAGGATGGGCTTCACAAGGACAGCAGATGGTCCAGAACCTTTGTCGAGCATAATTGTACTCACTGTAGTTGGCAACTGAACTGAGATAGCATTGGGACCATTTAGGAGCATGGGGTAGGTGACACTCATGGTGAGGCCATCTAGCAGTCTATTACTACTACAAAAGAGTTGATCTGCACAAAGCCTATTGGCCACCATGAATTTAAGAGCCTCCTCATCAACTAGGGGTGACGTTGCATCACTGGATGAAGAGATATCCTTATCTGAGAGTTCAAACACTTGATCGACTGGAACTGCAGGACCAGTGGCTCTGATAAATTTGATGAAGGAACTAGAGTGCTCGACATCAATGAGATCCTGTGGGAAAACTGGACGCGCTGTGACTGCCTGTTATTCAACTTCAGGAGGCGCTTTTGGCTGGTTCTGATCAACTCCCTCAACAGTTGGTGCCGAATCCGGTTTCTCAGTGCCGACGGTGCACGAATCGAGGGGATTTTGGCAATTGAAACGATCTGAAGGAGTTGCCTTCTGGATCCAGACTAGTTTGGGTCGGCCCATGGTGAGACATCTCTTTTGAACATGACCATAGTTGAAGTATGCTACGCATCTGATTTTGTTGGGACATGAGGCTCGCTCATGACCAATACCCAGACAATGGCTACAATCCATGAGTTCCAGGGGAGGATTGAAAATTGAAATCGGACTGTCACCCCGCAGAGGATCTGCCGCGCACTTAGCATCAGGTGAACGAGCATGCAGCTGTGAATTGTTACGAAGAGCATGGCCGCGAGCAAGATGAAAATCAAATTTGTCCCCAACAAAGGCAAGAGGGAGCAAATCCAATTCTGTATGAGCCAGAGGGAGAGGAAAAAGAAGAGAACCAAATTGGATCAAACTAGGAGGCTGAGCAGGTTGTCTCGGAGGCTTCTGAACCAGACTTTTTGCAAAAGAAACACGCTTATTGTTCACTTTTTTGATCAATTTCTTGGTGCTCTTATAGAGGACAGTAGACCACTCTCTTTTCTGTTCCTCCTCCCAGAGACGTTTTTCTCTTTCCCAATTGGGTGTGCCATTGCTCCATAAATGAAAATAGAGATCAAACTGAGATGTAATCACACGACGAGGACGATAAACATGGAACCCAACTTGTTTGCAGGAAACAGAGAACCGAAAGTGATTGTTGCTTAAGAATTGAACATGAAAACCAGCAGCACGACCACCCAAACATGATTGAAGAGCCAAAGAGACGGAATCCTCGGTCAACCGAAACAGAAAACGGCTAAAAGTGGCCAGCAGGAAGAAAGACCCATCAGCTGAGGGGGGAGAATGGTGTACCAGGGTACCAAAACGACGATCCACGTCCTCCTCGAACTTGCTGCCGATGGAGAAGTCCAGACGAGAAGCGAGGTCGGAGCATGACCCCATGTGGGCGCAGTGGCAGGTGATCAGCAGTAGGCGATCGCAGCGGCGACGGAGGGAGGGTGGTGCAAGGAACGCACGGAGACACCCATGCCTGCAGTTCTGTTCGCCACTCTTTGGTTGCCGCAAAACATCGAACAGTTTGTGTGCAAGCTTTGCAGAAGCCACCTCCAGGCCCGAAGAAACACCAAGGAGCTAGCACAGACCTTCGCTGGGCACTAGCATATCCCAAGGGAGGTAGACTCCATGGTCGGAGCAGTTGGCAGTGGCTTTGGTGGCGGCCGGCGAAGTCGAGGCGGCCACCAGCACAGGCGTGCGGGCTCCGTCGGCTGGCAGCGGGGGCGACGGCGCGGGAGCTGCGGTCGGGCCTGGTTATTACATAGCGCACATGCACAAGGGTACATTGCAAGTAGCATATACAGAAGACGTTGCTCGGCCACGGCAAAAACACCAGAGAGTTTGTCGCCTAGAGCTGTAATTCGTCCAGAATACATTTTGATGGAAACAATTCTGCAACTAGTCGACGTCCGTGCAGAAGCACTGACCGTGGTTTGCCTTGTCACCGCGCCAGGACCGAGCTAGAAACAACTCACGCATGGCCTCTCGCTTGCCGACAGATAGAAGTGGATGGCCTCCCATGCGATCGATCCGCTGGTCCTCCGGTTGGGCTATGCCCCATTTTTTAAGCAACACAGTCTTGGCTTGCAGCTCAGGTTTGGACGCACGTGGTGTAGAATTTCAGCAAACTGTTTTTCTTTCCCCGGATTGAGTCTGAGGTGTGAAATAGATCTTCGGCTTTTACAAGGGGTAATAAGCTCTTTCATCTACGAATGTTATTTTCCCTGATCAAACTTACTGCAAATATTGTACTCCGATTTTGATAATCGAAATGTAACCTGCCCAAAAATATTGAAACAAGAGTTTCTACTGCCTTAGAAGCCTGCATCTACAAGGAGCTTCTACCCAGTGCAAACAGCCGTCCTGATGCTCCCAAGCGTACAACTACAGAGCAATTGGCTCGGCGAACATCTCGTCTCCGTTTTCACCAAAACCAAAATGGTCATAATATAGTATCGTGCTCCTTCAACTGCTGCAGGTCTGGAGGTGCTCTTGTGCAAACTGTTCGAGATACTTGACCAAAATTTAGGAAACTCTTGGAGATGCTCTAATGGTAGAGTTTTCGCAAACTGTTGCTTTCTTTCCCCTGGTTAAGTCTGGAGATCTGAAACAGATCTTCGGCTTTCAAAAGAGGTGATAAGCTCCTTCCTCTACTCCTGTTGTTTTCCCTGAACTTGCTGTGGAAATGGAGCCTTCCTAAAAAAATATTGAAATGAGAGCTTCTAGTCTACGCATGAAGTGCAAAGTGTCCTCTTGATGCCTTCCAAGCCTTCTCAAGCAATTGGCCGGGCGAACACCTTGTCTCTCTTTTCACCGAAAACAAAACGGCCATCTCTCTCATGTTTTAACATGGTGTCCTGCTCCGTCAACTGCTGTTGTGCTCCTTTATTTATGGAGTACAAGAGAGCGCACTATCACAAAAGAATTGTAGTTTGGTACTAGCATTTGATTTGCATCAAGTTATTAAATTCCTGTAATTTCATTGAATGGGAACTCACCAGAGGCCACTGCTGATGTACCATGATAAACTGCTCAAATAGTTGGGTACTCATGTCTTCAGAGTTGCTGAGTTGGAGATAGCAGTCAAGCCTTCGATGCCAATCTCATCGAGCATGGAAGCGCTAAGATCAGAAGTGTGAACTCTGAACAAATATCATCAAACATGGCAGTTGTGAGATGAATAAGCTAGTTAAGATAGACTGAAGAAGACCAAAGCCTTGTAAGATCCAGTATCTAGTTATGGTCAAGAGGTTCAAATTCGTTTGTGCTCTTGTAGTGCATTTTGAATTGCCGGCCTCCTAGATACAGTCAAGTTCAGTGGAACGCCTACGACTGTATGATATTTGTCCAATTGGGAGCAGCTAACGTTTCACGTTTGTGTATTCAGTTGTTTAGTTCAAGGCAAGGGGTCATATATTGCTTCTGCCATTTGGTAGCGTCAGGTACGTCAACCAACCATGGACAGCAAATATGAAATTAGTGTTTAGTGCGTTGCTTATGATTCATTGAAAGATGAAATGCACAAATAATAAAGAGTAAATTACACCCCGACTATACAACAATTTGTATGGTTGTATCTCTTTGATCCAACAAGTTATAAAACGTGTAAACATATGCATTCACTTGTTAAATGTGTGCATAGTTGTAGCTCCATTATACCATCACATTTCTGTAAACTACTGCCATGTATGGACATAATAAGTAGTAGATTAGATTGGTATAACTGTTTATGCAAGGAATTGACCAGTCATTCAATCTAATCATTTTTTTGTAATGGCAATGGGCTGCAAATTCACAACATGGAAAATGAAAAATCGTGGAAAGAAACAGTAGTCCTTCTTGCTTGGGCATATCACGGCATACTTTATCAAGGTAACAAGCCCAACCTCCTCTTTTGCACACCGTTTCTGCCCGCTCTGCCCTATGCTAGTATGCCGCTAGCCACCATGTTCTGGTCGACCTCAACTAAAGCATGCTTGAGAATCGGCCATGACAAGCTCACGTACATACGTGAATACGTGATGATTGACGTATCCAGAAATGCAAACCCTTTAGTGAATACCACCAGTAAGCCTCCGCCACACATCAGGCAGAGACTGTGAAGAGCCCTCCTGGCTCCTCCCAAGCCTAGAACTACATAGCAATTGCCTTGGCTAACATCTCATCTCCTTTTCACCAAAAACAAAACAGCAACGTCTCGCATGTAAGTCATGCCCCTTCAAATGCTCTAGTGCTCCTTTATTTATGGAGTAACAAAAGAGAGGGCAATTTCACACAATAAATTAATGTACGTACTACCATTTGATTTGCATCAGGTTATTCACTGTGTATAATTTCAATGAATGGGCACCGGCCAGAGGCCATCACTGATGTTCGATGATAAAATGCTCAAGCCTTCTGCCAATCTCATTAGAGTATGGTAGGTCTGAGATCAATTTAAGTGAAAACTACGAAAAAAATCTTATCTAGCACGGTACAGTGAGATGAAAGAGCTTCAATTTTTTGTGCTCATGTAGTGTATTTCGATCGAATTGACAATGCTACCTAGCCTCAGAACTGTATTCCCGTTTATTGTCTGATATTCATTCAGTTAGGAGCAGCTGACAGTTCATAGTAGTTTATTCAGTTGTTTACTTCAGGCCAAGGTTCATATATCTGCCATTTGGTAGCATTAGCCAACCCTGGAAAGTCAAGATTAAATTATGTCTAGTCAGTTGCATATATGATTCAGTAAAGAACAAAATGTACTAATAATAAAGGCATTAGATGAAACATATCTGAATATTTATCCAGAAATTTGGTAAAAGACGCCCATCCTATCATGTAGATTGACTCCCTAGGAGGTCAATGCAGGAACTACTAAACCTAAGTCCCGAAATCTTGGGTTCTAGGTGTCCCACCTGCAATGTGATGTACTGATGTGTCATCTTTCACTTTTTTCATTACAAAAGATTTGGCAAAGAAATTATTAGGAAAAACAGAAAACATAATGTGACCATAGTGGCAAATGCCCTCCCCAAATGGCGGTCATTGTGCAACTCGTTTTCGATGTAGAACGCTTCTCTTGCTTTGTTTTGCTTTTATGTTGAATTGGGGCTTGGTAAGTTTAGGCTTGCCTCCTTGTTCTTGTAATGTTTTAAACTGCTCTTCTGCTTAATGAAAACGTGCGATGCATGATCAAACAAAAATGGTGATCGTCGCACCAGGATGGGAACTAAGACTAATCCATTGCACCACTCTTGATGTGTCATTTGTGTATGAATCAGCCCTCCATTCCTCACGGACAACTTATTCCTTTGTCTTTGTCATAATACAGTATATAACCACGTTTTTTCATCCATTTGCCAGCATCCAGTCAAAGATAACACGGACCTCAGTAATTCTCGAATTGTTTGAAAAAAACATATATAATTTTTAAGGAAAACAAAACAGAGGTTATAAATAATTAAAATAGCAAGAAGCTATTCAAATATTTGTCTACGAATTTGAGCCCATTTTTCGTGCCATATTTTTTTTTCCAATGTTGTCTGATTCAACATTGCAGCTCGGCTTGATTTCAGTGGATCACGATTCGCCGGGTTGGAAGGCAAAACAGCAAATTCACGGCATTGCACCCTCCACCAAGCTCGTTCTCCTCTTTCATCCCAGAGCAGATATAGCCAGCATGGTAGGTACTTGCACGGTTCACTTGGCCCTTCACTGATGTCCTAACGAGAATTGCGATAACTGTTTCTGGATGCTATAGCGCGCTATTCATTTTAATGATATATAGTGATTGTCAGGTACAAAATATAGAAACATGAACATACATACATTGACAAAAAGTCCTCAAATCTGCATTATATCAACACCAATTCATGCACAAATGGTAAATAATTTAATTCCAAATTTATTGACCACGTTCGAAAGTCAATATGTACCTGGAGTTTTGGCATTACCTGGATCTTTTCTTTTGAATCCATCTTTATTATGGTTCAGAAATTAAGCAACCAAATTAAGAAAAAATATGCTTAAGTCCCATTAGAAAAGGCACATCTAGCCTTTGTGCGGAAATGAGGCCCCGATACCAGGATTTTCTCCTTCGTCACCCATTCAAAGTGAAACAAGGACTCCTCCTGATGCCTTCCAAGCCTAGAACTACACTAAGCCATAGCAATTACCTCAGGTGAACACCTCATCTCCCTTTCGAAGCCTGCACTATGCCTTGCACTCTTGCTCCTTCAACTTCTTTTATAGAGTGAAAGAGATGGCAATATCACACAGAAAATGTAGGTAGGTACTAGCATTTGATTTGGTTCAGGTTATTCAGTGTCTGTAATTCCATTGAATGGGCACCGACCAGGTACTAGGCCACCTCTGCACTACTGATGTTCCATGATAAATCGTTCACTCAGTTTATTACTGTCAACAAACCGCACCAAGCCACTGGGCGTGGTAGGGCTGACATCAAGTGATAACTCATAATTGTTGTTCAGGTAACACACACAAGTGATGAATTGGCCTCAGGATTTAGGTGGCAGCAATAGCCATAGCTGCCTTTAGCTTCATTATATTGGAAATAGTAAACTTGGTGCATAAGAAGGCATCCCAACTCACTACTACATAAACGAATATGCACAGCGTTACACTTTTGCATTCCGTGGCGGGCTCCTATTTTTTTCCTCTGCGGTAAATCCTATGATATACCGTGGCAGACTTTTTTTATTTATCGTGGTGGACACTTTTGCCCATCATGATAAATCGATTTACCGATGCCCGTTACGAAAAATACACTATTAACCGTGGCGGGCATCCTAAGGTTTCCACCATGGTAAATCAATTTCCCGCCGCGGAAAAGGCCATGGCCCAATGAGCCTAGGCGTGGCCTAATCTAGCAGATACATATATAATGTGACTTTAGGGTTTCAGGTCTCTCCACCTTACACTCTCTCCCTCGACTCCTCTCTTTCCTCCTTACGGTGGCCTCTCCTTTCCTCCCCACATGCGAGTTCACTCCTTCCCTCCCCACGCCATCACTCTCCTTCCCTGTCTCTGGCTCTCACTTACTCTCTCCCTTTGACCCTCCCTCCACTCCCTCACGGCGAAGGGCCAGTCGAGGACCGCGCACGAATCGAGGGCGACGCGGCCCCAACCAGCAGCGGCGGGCACGAATTAGGGCGGTGCGGCATCAACCGTCGGCGGTGGCGCCGATCGAGGGTGGGGAGGCCAGTCGCTCCCTCTCGTGTGCACAAGAGCTAGCGCTCTAACTCCCTTCGACCCTCTCCATCTCCTCCGGGCGGCACTGCAGCAAGGCAGGGCGGCGGCCATGGCGGGCCTAGATCCGTGGATCTGGCGGCCTCCACCATCACCTCCATCCGTGGATGATAGAATTCCGATCTCAGCGAGAGAGCAGAAACCCTCGAGACACACACGAACACAGGTGGAGAGACAATATTTTGGTGTTGTAATGTGGTAGCATTTTCGGTTGATTGCTATATCTATATAAAGCAATTACATGCATCTTTACATGGTTACAAATCACTGATACAATCACGGCATGCTCATGATCAATTATTGCCATCCCAACAACCTAGGTCATGCCATGAATGGTGCTAATCACCTCTACCTTCTATTACAAGCTCATGGACTTATTCAATCAATCTCCTCCTAAGTCCTAGAGCATCTAAACTAATTCTTCATGCCAATCTCGCCACGAAGCTCCTGGAACCGAACGCGCCCGAGCGCTTTAGTAAGAATGTCACCTAGTTTAACCTGTGCCAACGAACTCGACGTCGATCAGATTCCTGTCGCAGCACTCCTAGATGAAGTGGAACTTCATATCAATATGCTTACTCCAGTCATGATGCACAGGGTTCTTCATCAATGCGATGTTACTTGTTGTCCACCTTGAGCTTGGGTGCGAGGACTGCTCCTCCGATGAGCTCAGCCAGCAAGCGTGCTAGCCAAATCGCCTCACATGCATCTCCAGCAGCCGCAATGTATTTTGCCTCGCAGGAAGACAACGCAACCACCTTCTGCTTCGCCGATTGCCATGCAACCGGCCCACCTGCAAGGAAGAAGATGAGGCCACTGGTGCTCTTTCGATCGTTGATGTCTCCGGCGAGGTCACTATCAGAGTAGCCCAACAGCTTGGGAATGCCTTCATTCTTCCTCCCTGGATGATAGTGCAAGCCCCAATGCACCGTGCCCACAACATAGCGGAGGTCACAGTTGACCGCTGCGAGGTGTTCTTGATGCGGCACCTCCATGAAGCTGCTGAGGTACCCAACCGAATAGGCCAAGTCAGGTCTCGAGTTGCACAAGTACCTCAGGCTGCCAATGAGGCTGCGGCACTCCGTGGCATCGACGGTTAGCGTCGAGCCATCCTTCAACAGCTTCAGCTTCATCTCCATGGGCGTGGCGCTTGCATTGCAGTCGGCTAGCCTAGCCTTATCGAGGATTTTGGTGGCGTAGGCGCTTTGCACAGCGTGATGCCATGGGCGCCTTGGGTGACCTCGAGCCCCAAGTAGTAGGAGAGGAGCCCGAGATCGCTCATGCGAAACATGCTCAGCATCTGCTTCTTGAACCTCTCCACGGCGTCGGCATTACCTCCTGTGATGATGAGATCATCTACATATACGCCCATGATCAAGCGCTCAGATCCACTCCCATGAGTGTACAGGCCGTGTTCGTTCACACAACGAGTGAACTCGAGACCCATCAACTCAGCATCAAGCTTCTGGTTCCAGGCTCGAGGTGCCTGGCAGAGCCCATAGAGGGCCTTGTGGAGGCGCAACAACTTGTGCTTATGCTTGCCGTCGATGAAGCCGGGAGGTTGTTGAACGTAGACATCTTCCTAGAGCTCACCATTCAAGAACGTCGATTTGACATCCATGTGATGAACGCCCCAGCCAAAGTGAGCAGCAATGGCGAGGACCAGTCGCACCGACTCTAGTCGGGCAACCGGGGCGTACACCTCCTTGAAGTCGACGCAGGGTCGCTGCACGTACCCCTTGGCGACGAGACGCACCTTGTACTTGGCAATGCCGCCCTTCTCATCACGCTTGGATCGACTTCATCTCCATCTCCATGGCAGCAACCCAATTGGGGTCACCGTCAGCTTCTTTGAGCGACTGCGGCTCCTCCACACTCACGGCATGGCTCACCATGTGCAGCTCGCCCTCCTCGGTGTTGGGTTGCCCTAGTCCAGGTGCAGCATCCACGCCGAGGATGTTGTCGAGGGTCCCGTACCAGTGCTGCACTTCCCCATCGTCGTACGCGTCGAGATTCAGGTCGGTGGTGAGGGGCGTCGTGAACTCAATCTGCGTTCCAGCCCGAGGTGGTGTCGACTGCATAGAGGTGGCCCGAGGCGGTGTCTCGGCCTCAAGGGGTGCTCGGTCGGCCTCGAGGGTTGCCCGGTCGGCCTCGAGGGGTGCTCAGTCAGCCTCCACGCATGGGCCTCCTAGCCCATAGTGCTCCGTGATGGTGAAGAGGGGCTCACAACTCACGTCTGAGGAGCCTGCCCAGTCCCAGCGCATGCCCTCGTCAAAGATGGCATCGTGGGAGATGTGCACACACTCAGCAATGGGGTCGTAGAAGCGGTACGCCTTGGAGCCATCCTGGTACCCGATGAACACGACCTTGAGACCACGGTCATTAAGCTTCCTCAGGTGTGGATGCACGCACTTGATATAGGCGACACATCTGAACACTTTGAGGAAGTGCACGGGTGGCTTCTTACCGTACCACGCCTGGTACAGGGTCTGGCCAACGAGCGTGCTCGTCGGCGCTCGGTTGAGCAGGAACACGGCCGTGTGGATAGCTTCTCCCTAGAAGTGCCCAGGTACGCCATGGGCGCGTAGGATGCTCCTGGCCATGGCCACAATCATTTGGTTTTGATGCTCAACGATGCCGTTTTGCTGAGGTGTGTACAACGCCAAGTAGTGTCACTGGATGCCTTCACCTGCACAATATTCACCAAATTCCACTAAAGTGAACTTACCACCATTGTCGGTATGGAGCACCTTTAGCTTCTTTCCACACTCACGCTCGACCTGTGCCTGGAATGCCATGATGGCCGCCAGTGCATCCGCCTTGGAGCGCAGAAGGATGAGCCACATATAGCTACTCATGTCATCGATGAGCAGGAGGAATTAGGCATTTCTAGCTGGTGTTGGTGGCGAGATCGGGCCACAGATGTCACCGTGGACCAGCTCGAGCTGATTCTGAGCTTGATACTTGGCTGCTCGAGGGAACACCATGTTCTTCTGCTTCGTCAGGGCGCAGTCTTCACAAACCTGCTCAACATGGTCGATGACAGGCAGTCCATGCACCATGTCCTTGCGCCTCAACTTCCTCAGCGACTGGAAGTTTATGTGCCCGAACCACTTGTGCCACCTCCAGGTGATGCC
Source organism: Bothriochloa decipiens (assembly GCA_023333625.1). Lineage (NCBI taxonomy): Eukaryota > Viridiplantae > Streptophyta > Magnoliopsida > Poales > Poaceae > Bothriochloa > Bothriochloa decipiens. The sequence continues at coordinate 9,502,939 of CM041646.1, forward strand.
ATTGGTGCGTGCGGTGAGACACACCAGGTGACGATGTTCATGTCGAGGAAGTAGAGCCGGCTTGAAGAACTCTTTACCTTAGTGAGGAGTTAGCATTGCGGATCATAGAGACGCAGGATGCCGGACTCAATGTCAATCTTGAAACTGTCCTCGTCCATCTGGCCGAGACTCATGATGTTGGTGGTGAGCCATGGAATGTAGTAGACCCCCTTGAGCCGGTGGTGTTCATCAGACTTGTAGGTGAAGAGGACAGTCCCCTTTCCTTCGATGTCGACCACGGACCCATCACCAAACTGGACGGTTCTAGTGACGGCGGTGTTGAGCTCGGCGAAGACGCTTCGGATCCCCATCATGTGGTTCATCACGTCAGTGTCGAGCACCCAGAGGTGTGGTCCCATGGCCTCCTTGTCCTCCTCGCTGAGATGGAAAAGGATCTTGCTCTCGACGAGGTGGACGCATGATTGTGGATCGACGGCGGGTGGTGGGGGCGGCTGAGATGGACGGCTCAGATCAGACCGAGTGGTTGAGAGAGATTCGACGGGGGCCTCGAATGACGGACATTCACCCACGCAGACGACCCCCCGTCAGAGTGATGGATCTCCGCACTGACTTACTCGAGCCTCGACTGATGGACTTTCACCAATGCAGATGACCCCCCTGGGTCTCCGTCATTGCCTCGATGTACATCAAGGCCCGTTTCTCATCCTCCTCGGCCTGCGCGACATGTGTCACGCCCTTCTTCTTCCCGCGGTAGTCTTTGGCCCAATGGCCCTTCTTGCCATAGTTCTTGCAGCGATCGTCCGGGGGTGGGTGCCCGCCACCGGCGTTTCCGGTTTCCCCGGCTTGGCCGTCGCACGACAAGGAGCCTGCGCCGCCGCGGCCACGGCCGTGTCCTCGGCGCTTCCCATGATTGTTGGAGCCGTCGCTGCCACCGGAGCTCTCCTGCTCACGATGGGTCTTGCGACGCACCTCCCAATCTTCCTCGCAGAGCATCAGGAGCCCCATGGCATTTGTGACCTCCTTGGGCTTGCCGCGATCCTCGAACACGCGGAGCCGCCCAATGACCTCCTCGATTGACACCTTGTTCAGGTCGAGGAACATCTCGAGGGAGACTGCTACCTGGGACAGCCAGTCTGGGACCACCTGCAACAACTTTTCACTACCTCGGCATCCGTGATGTTGTCCCCGAGGGTGCGGAGGTTGGTGGCGAGCGTCATGATGCGGATCCTGAACTCGGTGACGTTCTCGCCCTCCTTGAAGGAGAGGGCCCCGAATTCACGGCGGAGTTGCTACGCGCTGGCGTCGCGCGCGCTTTCGTCCCTGATCCGCAACACCTTGACCGCGTCCCACGCCTCCCTCACGGTCCGCTTCCGGGCGAGGGTGCTCCACATGTCAGAGGGAACCAAGCGTAGGAGCCCCACCATCGCCTGGCGGTCATCGTGGTACTCATCCTCGTCGGGGTCGTCGTTGATGCTGATGTCGACGGCGTCCCAAACACGGAGGGTCTGGAAATTCACCTCCATGACCAAGGCCCACTCTGGATAATTCGTCCGGGTCAGCATCGGCCACGCGACGTTCACAGATGGCTGCTAGATGATGCGCTCAATGACGCGCAAACCGAAGCGGTTGCGCGAGCGATGGCCTGAAGAGCGGCCACGGTGATGTGGCGGCGAACGCGACGACTGGACCTTCTTCTCACCAGACTGCAAGGCCATGGCGACTATCAAACACTGCTCCGATGCCAATTGATAGAATTCGGATCTCGGCAAGAGAGCAGGAACCCTCGAGACACACACGAACACAGGTGGAGAGACAATATTTTGGTGCTGCAATGTGGCAGCGTTTTCTGTTGATTGCTATCTCTATATAAAGCAATTACATGCATCTTTACATGGTTACAAATCACTGGTACAATCACGGCATGCTCGTGATCAATTGTTGTCATCCCAACAACCTGGGCCATGCCATGAATGGTGCTAATCACCTCTACCTTCTATTACAAGCTCATGGACTTATTCAATCAACGGATCTGGGGGGTGAGAGCGGATCAGGATGCAAGAAACCAATTCCGCCCGTTGCGGAAAATATTTTGCATAGTAGTGCCTACTACAACATATTCTAACTGCACAAAGGAGATACTAGGCATATTCTAGATGCTAATAAGGTAGAAGGTCGGTACAGTTTTAGCAAACTCAGAAATTAATTAGATACATAGGTAAAAGGACTAAGGCTTAGCTCTCAATTCTCCCCCTAAGCCTTGTGCTCAGCCGAATCCTTCCTCTCATCTCCTGGATCTTTGTTCTTCCCAGTGACTAGTCAGAAGTGCTGATATGGTTGGCCTTCACACTCCCATCTTCCAGAAGTGTTCGCTCCTCTCATGAAACGCTGGGTTTTCGGCCAGAGCTAGAGCAGACTTGTTGTCCACACTTAGTGTGACTGCTTCGACACCCTTGACAGCTCATAGAGCTTCAGTAGCAGCAGAGGCGATGGCAGCTTCATAGCTTGATAGAGCCACCCGTGACAGCGAGCTCATAAGACACTTGCCGCGGAAGAACATGATTCTTGAAATTATGTCCTGATGCTTTCCAAGCCTACAACTACAATATGAAATTACCTCAGACAACACCTCATCTCCGTTTTGCAGTCTGCACTGTGTCTTACAATCTTGCTCCTTGAACTTCTTTTATAACGAGTGAAAGAGATTGCAATATCACACAGGATATGTAGGTAGGTACCAGCATTTGATTGGCATCAGGTTATTCAGTGCCTGTAATTTCATTGAATAGGCACCCACCAGGCGATCACTGCACCAATAATGTTCCATGATAAAAAGCTCACTCAGTTCGTTACTGTCAACAAACCTCACCAGTGATTTCAAGCCTTCGAGGGCAATCTCATCGAGCGTGGTAGGGCTGACATCAAGTTTAAGTGACAACTGTGAACAAATCTAGTAAAAGAAATTTTAGCAAAACCATATATACTCCCCCTTTTCCTAGACGGCAGATCAGGTTCGACCAGCAATACATTTTGGGTAAAATTAACCAATGGCTTGCATTAAAAACTCATCAACTTGCTATTCTTCTGTAATCAATGCCTCCCAAAACCATTTATCTGGCACAGAGCTGTTTACATTATCATGTATAACCATTTCTCAGCTCAAAAAAGTTAAACAAAGCAAAAGCCCTAAACATTCTTTTACCCCATATCCCCCCAGAACCAACCGCTACAAGTCACACGAGTAAGACTAACAAGAACAAAGGGTAACATGGTGCTAGTGGAGGCCCATGGTGCGCTCATCCTAGGCTGTGGGCACTCGGATTCCTGGACTTGGTGGCCGGGATAGATCCAGTTGGCACGTTGTGGCGGCTCTACTTAGTGGCAGTGGTGGCCATCATGCCTGGCAACTGCGGCCAACCTTCGACATCCGCAGTGGGCAACACACGTCAGTGGCGCCTAGTTTTTCATATATGATAGTTGGCGGCCTTCATGGCTAGATCCAGCTATCGGCCTCATTGTTGGCAGTATTTCTAGGCTTTGGTGGTTGCTCACTACCATGTTTCGATGGTGATGATGCATTGGGCGCCACTTTTCTCGTTGGAGGCGTCGTCTCAACGCCATTGTTCTCCTACCTGGTGAAAACCATCACTGGTGTCTCTGGTTGGACAACGATTGCGTCTTTGGATTTCATTCTCTTGTTGGAGACGTGGCTTTTAGAAGGTCTCTTGAGTTGTCGGCTTTGGTGCTGGCACCGAGATGGTGGTTCCCTTGCACACCACGTGCATCATGCCATAGCCAAGATACAGTATACAGAGTCTGTAATGGTGGTCGGTGTTCTACGATCTTTCAGTACCGATCTTTCAATACCCTTGTTGGGTCTAGCGGACGTGTTTTGGTGACGATTTCTCGACTTGGTGGTCATACTTCATTTACAAAGATGGAGTTTGTTATTTCAATGTTTTTGGATCTGTCTCAAACTCAAGTTCTGTTTTCTCTAGAGTGGTGAAGCAAGTTCTTTTGGAGTTGACTTCACATAGCAAGTCAGAATGTCGTGTAAGACTGCTCGAGTTCCTTGCTGGAGATGTGATTTTTTTGGTCGTTGCTTTTGTTTTTAGATTTACCAGAGTTGTATGGTGTCTTGGCTATATGCGCTTTGGGACATATGCCCTACTTATAGATTTAGCTACCTCTTGTAATAATCATGGCCTGATGTATCCTTAATAGAGTATGACAGAAGCCAAAATATACTTTCCATTGTCTAGAAAAAAAGGTCATGAACTACAAAACCTTAAGTCCTAGACACCTTGGGTTCTAGGTGTATATTTGACAAACTATACTATACACAGGAGCAAGATCAGAGCAATGTGATGCACTGATGTATCATCCTTCACAATTATTTTTATGCTTACACATTTGATAAAGAAATTATCTGTCCTTATCCTCATCTAAAGAAGTTAGCTCCACCAACAACGCTATTAAAAAATTATGGGGAGACAGGCCCTAACCAGTACAGAGATAGGCGCAAAGTGTCCTTGTCTAAAAATATGATGTGGTTTCTAGAGGCAGGCAGGTATTTACAGACACTTAGAAAACAACCACTAAAATTAAGGCGAGGTAGAGGTCCGCCTCTTTAAATGTGGATTATTTAGAGAGTCAGGCCCATTAAGAGGCTCACCTTCGAAAATAGCCCAAAAGTATGTACGAATCGTATGAATCGATCGGCCCATCTTAGACTTATATCGATCTCAGAGTATATAAATAGTAAACCTGAAACCCTAGCCTACACTCTCTTTCTCCCGGTCGCCGCTCCGCTTCTCCTTTTTGTGCACTCTCTCTTATAGCGACATCCTCCACTCCTCCATCACTGCCCCCACCCCTCTCTCTCGCCTACTCCTCTCCCTCTTGGCTGGTGGCTAGGGCGAGCACCTGCGGCGACGGATCGCTCGACCGAGCATGCTCGCGGTTGTACCCGCCACAGATCTACGAGGAGACTACGATAGATCTATGAGGGTGCTCTACTCTCTCTATCTCTTTGTCTATCTCTACCTCTCTAAGTCGGTACTTACAAATCTAAAGTGGAAGTGGTGTAGGATGGAGACGATAAGGAGGCAACGGATTTGAGGAATCAACAACAAATCCGAGGCGCGGGAGGCGCACGCGGATCGAGCAGGTGTAGCGATGTGGCTGCGGATCAAACAAGCGTGATGGCTTGGCAGCCTTGGTAGTGAGCTCAGCCGACGAGTAAGGTTTTTTCTCTTGATTAACAGTGGATAGTGGTGGACGACAATAAAGGTACGGTGAGTAAATGACGTAAAAGGCAAAATATTATTCAAAATATGGTCTTTTTACGAGAAAAGTAGTCTTTTATGTACGTTGAATACGTAGTGATTGTCAAGTACGAAATATAGAAGCAAGAACATATATACATATATGGACAAAAAGTCCACAAATCTGCATTCCACTAGTTCACTGTACATGCACAAATGGTAAATAATTTTATTCCAAATTTATTTGCCACGTTCAAAAGGCAATATGTAGCCGGAGTTTTGGCATTGCCCTAGAATCTTTTGAATCCATCTTTATTTAATTATTTTCATTGTAGTTCACAATTAAGCAACCAAATTAAGTAATTGACCAACAAATTTATAAGCAGATAAGACAAGAAAATAACAAACCGTGTATCTCCCTATTTCACCAAGGAAGCCATATTGCATACATGGTCACATGAAATTTATGGTTTTGGTATAGCGAAGAATTTTACAGGTACAGTACCGCAACCTAGCTATATTCCAGACCCAAGTAAGATCAGAGACAAGGCTGGACGTCAAAAGACAAGACGTATTCGAAACGCCATGGATGAGTCCGAAGCAGGTGGAAGGTACAAACGTTGCAGCAAATACGACAAGGAGGGACATACTTACAAAAAGTGCCCGAAGGACTCAGACATGCCCACAACAGCAGAAGCCCCGCCATCAGGATCCGGATTGGATGGTACCCCGCCAACAGGGGAAGGGACAACTTCTAGGCCCACCAGGCCAAGGCGTGCACGCGTGCCTCGTGGTTCGGTCGTGTAGTGATGTGTAGTAAGCTTGGTTAAGATTATGTAATGTACTGTTTTTGCTTTGTTGTAACTGAAGTGAACAAACTTGTTGTTTCAACCTATCTTGCGGATGTAATGTTCTGTGATGTTCCTAATCTCTGTCTTGTATTTGAATATATTTCAGTTACATGTTGTACGTGCATTCTTTATGTTTTAAATTCGATCATTTCTTGTTGTACCTTAAATTTATTGTTGTATACTTTTTCGCTTTCTGTTTGCATGTGTCATATGTGTTAACTGTGATAATATCATGCAGGGATGGCGGACGACACACCAGAGCTGCTAGATCGAGGGATCGATCTGCACCACCATTCGTACCGTATTGCGGTGCAGAACGCCACTCTGCCCGTACTTCGACCGTGACCGTCCAGATGTCTACTTTCAGTGGACCCTCGGTTCTGTTCCAAGTATCCGTTGACTCTTCGAGGTCTCCCAATAAAGTACACATGGCTTGTTAATAACATATAATTTTTATGTGCAGGTTACGTGAGGCAGGCCTCCTCCCGTTGTGTCGCCTTATGGAGGCTCGAGCTGCTGAGGCCGATGAGACGAGGAGGTGAAGTTTCGATAGGTCTCTTCTAGCAGCCCTGGTCGACCGATGGAGGCCGGAGACACACACGTTCCACCTGCCGTGCGGGGAGGTTGCACCGACGCTTCAGGACGTTGCGTTCTTTCTTGGCCTTCCCCTCGCTAGCGATGCCGTTGGGCCAGTCGATGGACTTCATGATTGGCGAGACGACATTATGGCCCGCTTCAGTCACGTGCGGCGTCACCCTGCACTTCCAGCTATGAGCAGCCTCCCTCCGTACATGACCATGGGCCCGTCGCAGCAGTGGCTCATGCAGTTTACCGTAAGGCCTATTTGAAAAGAATTTTATCAATTTACAGTTCTACTCAACTTTATTAACTGTATCTTTTTCAGTCCGATCAGCTACACCCAGAGGCTGACATGTACTCTGTGTGACAGACCTTGGAGGCCTACTTGTTGTGGCTTTTTGGCTGGGTCATGTTCACCAGCAGCGCAGGACATGCCGTCGACAAGGTCATGATCCCCTACGCGCGCACGATCGCTGATGCTGACGAGGGAGCAGTGCCACAGTGGAGCTGGGGATCCGCAGTACTGGCAGCGATGTACAGGGGGCTTTATGAAGCATGTACCAAGATAGAAATAGGTTCTTTGCTCACTGGTTGCCCCCTCCTACAGCTATGGGCAGCTGAACGGTTCGCGATTGGTCGACCTGTGGTGGATCACACCGCCTACGAGGACGACCTGTACTTGCAGCATCCGCCCGAGGACTTCCCCACCATGGGTACAGTCTGGTGCCGTCGTCAGGTTCGTGTTCCTAGCTGACATATATAGTTAATTCGTATCGTACCTTCTAACCTATTGATTGTTATATTTCAGCGACGATGGGCACATGTGCAGGTCACGCGGTCGTACAACGAGTTTATGCTGGAGTTCGACAGGATACAGCTAACTGACATGATCTGGGAGCCTTACAGCCAGGAGGCTATCCACGCACGAGCTCCCCTTGGGCTATCCACGTTGTGCACACGTGACCAGGCCTTCTGGCTGACGCTCCGACCGATGGTGTTCGACATATTTATCGAACCGCACTGCCCAGAGCGTGTTTTGTGCCAGTTCGGTCTCATGTAGCCGTCCCCCGCCCCTATTATCTGTACCGTCCCTACAGATGCTCACAGGTAAGTACTACTAACAACTAACTTTGAAAAATTAATCACAATAGACATGTCTTACTCAAATTTATGTTCAGGCTGACTCGGAGGGGACAAGTCGGCGGCAACTTATGGGTTCCATGTCTGCAGCCATACATGGACGACTGGTTGCTTGTCACAGAGGACGTCGTTGAGGAGTACCGCCCCCACACCGAGGACTCGTACATGAACTACCTCCGGTGGTACCAGCATCGTACCCGCACACATGTCACCTTCGTTCCTCCGGAGCAGCAGCCACACGTCGCCACCGTGGGTGATGCTTACCCTGCGCACCGTGGTCAGGATTACTTCTGCGCCGTGAGTACTTGAATCTCTCATATATATCAGTAGTTCATTACATATATCTTTCATCTAACTTAAAACTGAAATTAGGTCAACGGTGCGCAACTACTTTACACGGAGGTTGACTCCGTGTGCCGTCGCTTGGAGGGTGGCTTGGCGTTGACAGTGGACGAGCAGCGCACCTCGTACACGTGGATGCGTACGATGCTTAGATCCGTGCTGACGGCTCTGACTTGTCGAACCTCCGACGCAGCGCCTCGAATTCCTGCACCAGCACCCGCAGCACGTCCTCCTGCACCCCAGACCAGAGGTAACTCCGTGTACCCCACCTCATCTACCTATGTTTTTCCAATCTGGATGACTGTGTGACTTACGACGACACCTTTCACAGTGTTCTCTACGCTGTACCTTCGTTCCTCCGAAGCGGGGTCCTCGATGCACGGAGCAGAGGCATCCAGGCACTTCACTCATGCTCCGCCCAGCGTGTCGGCCCATGGTGAGGGTTCCTCTGCTCAGGGAGTAGCCTGGGGAGCCTGGCCTTCGCCCCATGGAGTGGGTACCTCCTCTCAGAGAGCAGCCTGGGGAGTCTGGCCTTCGCCCCATGGAGTGGGTACCTCCGCGCAGGGAGCAGCTTCGACGTCGGCCCAGGGAGCCGGCACCTCGTCACGAACCTACCGACTACCTAATGACCCCCCACTGACGCACCGATCAGTGACGAGGAGGTCGAGATCGGCCCTTCACAGCTTGCAGGAGCACCTCCGCCCTACACGCAGGAGTTATTACAGATGACTCCAGTGTAGCACGTCCATGCGACTCGAGGTGTTCCACCGGATCGCCACACCTACTCGTCGGGGCACGTGCGATCGAGGAGGCCGAAGAGGGGTAGGGGGCAGGGGCAGGGACAGGCTCAGGGACAGTAGTACCCTGTACGATGTAATTACTATCTTGATGTATGATACACACTTTTCTTTTGTCAAAATTTACCTTTTGTTATATTCTTCGTTTCCCGTCGTGACCCTTGCGTATTGTGACGATTCTTTTAAGTACTATATCTAGAAATCCCCATCGGTTCCTTATTCGTACCCTTTCGAACACAACTAATACATTCCAAAATTATAGGTCCGCTAGGGCGATGAGTTACTAATCCGAATTCATCTAACAAAATGGCCCTAATAATCCGAAACATAACCGGGAAGCAAGTCTTCATCTTCAGAACCACTATCCTCTCCCACAAACTCATTGGTACGGCTACGCTTAGTTGTGTTGGCCTTTTCTTCCTTTGTTTTGTAGTAAGCGGCCTCCAAGTCATCGAGGGCTTGGGTGAATGCTTCATCATACTCCTCTTCTTCCTTTTTTTGTAGTAAGCGGCCTCCAAGTCATCAAGGGCTTGGGTGAACGCTTCATCATACTCCTCGTCCTCGTCGTTCATCGGCATCTCCGCCTCCGCCATCTTCTGCTTCATCTTCGCATCAGCACTCCTCTTTTTGGCCTCCTCCATCTTCTCCCTCGCATGCAAGGATGCTTCCTCTTCTCTCTTCTTTTTCCATGCATCACAATCTTTCTTCCACCGAGCAGCACTTGGGGTTTGGACACACAATTATCGGGCATAGTCAACCTGCACTCGCTTTCGTATCTTAATGTAATTGTCCACAAGCTGAGTACCAGACCTAAACTTTAGGTCCATTAGTTGCTTTTTCTTCAGTGTATCCATGTATTCCCTGCAGTCTTCACCATGGGCAAAAACCTCCCGCTTGCATTTCTTAAGGCTCTGTGATCGAACGGAATAATTTAAAGTCAGCAAATACAAAAAGTTTGGATACCAAGTGAGCAACAAGTGGAACAAAAGGACCTTATCGTAATCAACCATATGGCCGCACCAATAGCCTATTCCAAGCTCCGATGGTAGTAGGCCATACTGCGCTTCGACACCACATTTGCACAACACAGGAGGCTTGGGGGTAACCACTTTTCTCTTCTTGTCCACCTTCGGCACGGGCCATTTGTTCTTTGGACCCCACAGCCACTCCCTGAAGTTACACTTCTGCAACAAGGTATACCCACCCTACAATGTAAAATATTAGTACATGCACAAATACTAAGAAAGCCATGACCGCATACAATTTGCACTTACTCCGGTGGGGTTAGGACATTCGAACTCGTTAGGCCTATCTGAACTTATTATAGAATAATCTCCGCATTTGCAACGAGGCGGAGATTCAAGCCGTCTCAATTGGGCTATTTTCTTTTCCTCGTTTGTCATTGGGGGGCTCAGGGGGAGGTACCACCCACCGCTCGAATTGATCGGGTGGATTATGCTTTCCTTTCCACCATTCGTCAAACTGGAGATACCTTGGGTCAAATTTGTCTGGACCGTCAATCCACTGAAAGAAAAAGCACCGCTCATGGGCCTACAAAACATGATTGCTAACGACATTGTTAGAGATGCAAGAGCTGCAATTACTATCATTGAATAAAGACGCAGTGACAGAGGTGCAATTACTTACATTGAATCCACCGCATGTGTAGTAGCAAGGGGCAGCTGTGTCCTCATGGCGAGATTGGCCAATATCGGCTGGTTCTCCACAGCCACAATTTGGGACAGAGACTGCAGGAGGAACAGGAGCATCCTTGCTAGACACGTCGGGATACAATTCTCTAGGGCGACCTCGTTTTTTCCAAAACTCCATCCGCCACAAGTTTTGCATATCTATTCAGAGAAAATACGATATTCATCACATTTCAAATCATGCAATCCATTGTTTAAAGCATAGCATAAACATCATTATTCCTAAACCCTACACCCTAAACCCTAAACCCTAAACATATCTATTCAGAGAAAATACGATATTCGTCACATTTCAAATCATGCAATCCATTGTTTAAAGCATAGCATAAACATCATTATTCCTAAACCCTAAATATATCTATTCAGAGAAAATACGATATTCGTCACATTTCAAATCATGCAATCTATTGTTTAAAGCGTAGAAGAAACATCATTATTTCTAACATGAACTGCAATGCTCTAACATCATTATTTATAGATCTAATATACATACTACTCACAGATCTACCCAGAGTCAACTAAAAACTAAACAATTCTAGTGCACATTATATTTTACTGATGCATAGCAACAGACTTGTAATGTATGAGAAACTTACCTAAAAACCGAGGTCTCAAACTGACAGGGCTTCGCCGTTTACTTCCTTCCCCTCTCTCCTCTCCTCTTTCTTTTTTTCTGGAAAATTTAGTAAATATAATGAAAATCTGAAGAGGGGGCTGGGTATATATAGGCGGAGCCCAAAAAACGCTCACTGTGTGGGCGTTTTTTACGCGCTAGGGGGCCGCCTGCAAAAGTGCGCGGCCGGCCTCGCCCTTTTGCAGGCGGCCCCCTGGCGCGCAAAAAACGCCCACACAGTGGGCGTTTTTTGGCTGCTCCGAGGCCCGTCCATAAAACAGCGCGCACTTTTGCAGGCGGTCCCCTCGCCACCAAAAAAACGCCCACGCAGTGGGCGTTTTTTGGGCGCCAGAGGGCCGCCCGCAAAAGCCGGCACCGGCGGTGGCCGGCCCTGTGCCACGTCACATATAATGCCCACACAGTGGACGTTTTTTTAAAAAACGCCCACTGTAGACGACTAGTTCTGTCATATTTCGAAACAAAAAATTAAAATTGTAAAAAAAAATTTAAAAAAATTAAAAATAAAAAAAAAATTCCAGGAACGTCGATCTCGTCAACCCATTATAAAAGGCCTATGGCCCATTAGAAAAGGCTCCTTTGTGCGGAAATGAAAACGCCAGGCCAGATAACATGTTATTCTTTTTTTTTAAAAAAAATGCTTCTTCCTCGGTTTGTCGACACGATTTAGACATCAATAGCTCCAGAGAGAGATTCATGGCAAACATGGTCCAGAGGGGTTCCCCGGTGAACTGAAGGTATGGCGGCCACACCATACCTAGCCGTCAGATCAAGACGTGGACAAAGTCTGATCCATGACACCACTCTTGATGTGTAGCATGTATGAATCAGCATTCCATCCCCAATCTAAAGCCAGCATGGTAACTTCTTGCACGGTTTTCTTGCCTCCACTTGTGTAGCAAGAAACGCCACCCACTCACAGTGAAACGAGCACTACTCCTGATGCTTTCCATGCCTACTACTACACTAAGCCACTGCAGTTACGTCAGACGAACTCCTAATCTCCCTTTCGAAGCCTGCACTATGTCTTGCACTCTTGTTTCGACTTCTTTTATAACAAGTGAAAGAGATGGCAAAATGTAGGTAGGTAGTAGCATTTGATTTGCATCAGGTTATTCAGTGCCTGTAATTTCATTTAATGGGCACCCACCACATGTACTAGGCTACCTCTGCACCACTGATGTTCCCTGATAAACCATTCACTCAGTTCATTACTATCAACAAACCACACCAAGCCTCTGAGCGTGATAGGGCTGACATCAAGTTTAAGTGATAATTATCAAGTGATAATAACTGATAATTGTTGGTCAGGTAACACACAATTGGGGAATTGGACTCAGAGGATTTAGATGGCAGCAATAACCATAGCTGCCTTCAGCATAGGTAACTAGGTAAACTTAGAGATAAGGACTAAGGCTTAGCTCTCAATTGTCCCCTAAAGCCTTGTGCTCAGCCTTGGAGGTGAGCTGAACCATCCCGATCCTTCTCTCATTTCCTGGAACATAGTTCTTCCACGTGACAAGCCAGAAGCGCTGATATGGTAGCCTTCACACTTCCCATCTTCCAGCCAGTTCCTGATGAGGTGATACCTGATTCTGACGTGCTGGCTCCTCTCTGAAAGACTGGGTTCTTGGCTAGAGCTAGAGCAGACTTGTCCACCCTTAGCGCGGCTGCTTGGACAACCTTGGCGATCAGCTCTCCCAGAAGCCTTGACAGCCGTAGAGCTTGAGTAGCAGCAAAGGTGATGGCAGCTAGCTTCACAGCTTGATAGAGCCACCACTGTTTGCCGTAGAGCTTGAGTAGCAGCAAAGGTGACGGCAGCTAGCTTCACAGCTTGATAGAGCTACCACTGTTTGCTTGAGTAACTGTCAGCTGACAAGACACTTGCCGTGGAAGAACATGGTTCTTGAAATTTCATCCTGATGCTTTCCAAGCCTACAAATACACTACACCACTGAAATTACCTCACTCATCTCACCCTCGCAGCCTGCACTGTGTCTTGTAATTTTGCTCCTTCAACTTCTTTTATAACAAGTGAGAGATGGCAATATCACACAGGATATGTAGGTAGGTACTAGCATTTGCTTGGCATCAGGTTATTCAGTGCCTGTAATTTCTTTGAATATGCACAGGCGCCCACCAGGCGACCACTGCACCACTGGTATAAACGGCTCCCTCAGTATGTTACCGTCAACAAACCGCACCACTGATGTCAAGCCTTCGAGGGCAATCTCATCGACCATGGTAGGGCTGACATCAAGTTTATGTGATAACTGTGAACAAATCTGGTAAAACAAAATTTTAGCAAAACCCTAAATACTCTCCCTTTTCCTAGACGGCAGATCAAGTTCGAACAGCCATACATTGGGTAAAAACTAAACCAATGCCTTGCACTTAAAACCCATCAACATGTAAGGTGCTATTCTTCTGTAAACCTTCCCAAAACCATGTATCTGGCACAGAACTCTCTACATTATCATGTATAACCATTTCTCAGCCCAAAAGAGTTAAAATAAAGCAAATGCCCTAAAGATTCTTTTTCCCATATCCCCCTAGAACCAACCGCTACATGTCACAGGAGTAAGACTAACAAGAACACGGGGATTTACATGCACAGCTGCGGGTAACAGCAGTCATCTGAAGTCAGAGAAATCTGCTTGGAATGAAGTCATGAACCCTTATTGGGAAGCTATAGAACTCCTCGTTCCTGGGGTCCGAGTAACCTTTGTGACGACGCAGAAATGGCTGAAACCATGAGAGCCCCCGGTCGGACTCGTAGCCCCTGAACTCCAATGTGTTATCCAGGATAGAAGCAACAATTAGCGCCATCGTCGGGCCGGAAGCAAACACGGTGTTTATAATGTCGTTGAACTGCATAAAGACATATTTAGATGTCAAAATTCTGGTGTAGTAGTATAGAGTCCAAAGTGCAAGACATAACTGCACCATCAAGTTGCAAACTCGAGTGTACTAATGAGGCATGCAGAAAATTTAACACATGCAGATGGTAGATGGTGATGCAAACTATACAAACACTGAATGTAATAACAACATATGTAAAAGGAGAAGCTTCAAATACCCATCCAGCATTTGTCCGGGCAGGTCCACGGCCGTCAGCTGAAGAAGTGTATTCATTGAAGTATTGAGGGATTGAGATGCCAAGGAACAACGAGAGTCCAATGATATAGATGTTCCTCATGGAGTTTTTGTTAGCAAACTGCATGAAGGAGACTCCCACAGCAGCTGACATCAACAAAATTCAGTGATAATTAGTATATGAATGATGAATCTGCACCAAGTTCTGCCTCTAGAATTCATCTATATAAGTATATAAAAATACAAGAAAGAAGTTTGACTCACCTACAATGCCAAACAAGATGCAGTAAATTGCTGCAAAGATTGGCAACGGAATTGATGCAAAGAAGGCACCAAACTTCCCTGCAAAAATAAAAGTTCATAATTGAGCAAAAGAGTTGCAAATCCTCTCCTGGCAACCAAATGAAAAAAAAAAAACAGAATTACCAAATATAGAAAAGAAGATCATAAACCCAGTTGATATCTGGATCACTCTCCTACTTCCAACTTTGGTCAGCCCAAGGAGGCCAATATTTTCACTGCATTGAACAAAAGAGAGAGAAAGAAGATTTTTTTCAGAACAAGCAGAAATGGTTAAGCATGTCTTCTAATAACAATCCTTATATTAGCTGAGTCTTCTGAGGTAGCATGTTCCAGGTTCAACCATAAAACTTTTACAAGAATTTTTAGGAACCAAGGTGGAAATTTTGAAGGTGCTAGAATAAAAAACCCTCACAGATAGGTGAGAAAGCTAAGATAACTTACACTGATACAGATGAGCCTGCTGGACAACTAAAGATCCCCTCTAGGAACATTCCAATACCCTGCATGCGAACAGTTTATCAGAAGGCTCGAAATTTTGTAAGCACAAGAAATGGTAACGTCACATTAGTGTAAGGAGCAACACTAGAATAGAACATACTAGTAAAAGCATTTTGGTAAGTAACAAAGGCATTTTAAGACAATTTACAAAGGACCAAATTTAGAATCTCATTTTGTCAAAGATTAATAACAGAAGTATCTCCTGGATCCACATTCAGATGCAAGGACAGCAATAAACGATGTAACAATAAGCTAGTAGCACTAGTCTTTCAACAGGAAACTCTGGTATAGATCCAACCTGCAAGCCAATGCTCCGACTAAGCACATGAGCTGGAGGTGGTGTAGCACCCGCTAGACGAGCAGTGGCAAAGTGTGCTCCAGTTGACTACAGCAGACATAACATATATTTAAAAAAATACCAAAAAGAAGATAAACGAATGATCTAGTAGAGATAGAAAAGCATCAGGCTTTTAAGTCTTAACCTCAAAGGCTGCAACAAGTACAGCACCCATCATCCCAAATGAATGACCAGCAGTGAAGATTGGATTACCCCATTGGAATGGCAATGGAATTTTAATCCTACATGAATATGCATGCAGAAAGTAAATTAAAATGGTTTCTCCAAAAAAATGATGTCTTTAAATCTCAATCAAAGGATCGTCTTTGTGGGCATACCATGGCGCCGATGACATGAGTAAAGACTTATCAGTGCGGCAGTGCTGCTGTGTCTTAAGTGAAACATGGTCATATGCACCCGCAGCAGTAAGGATGGCTGCAAAGGCCCACACAATGCCGATACAAAGAAGCAACGAATACCTCTCAAACAAGAAGGTGACCCGTTGATGGATATAACCGAAGTAATTTGGCACATACTGCATAGACAATATCACACTATTGATCTCCTAGCTAGTTTTATAACATCAAATAACGCAGGGCTATGCTAGGAATAAATATTTCACTTAAAATACATTTGACAAAGATTAAGTCATTACCTGTTGCACAATCACCGCAAGAATTAGCATTGGAAGTCCAATCTCCACACATTTCCCAACCTAAATTGGCAATCAAACATTATAAGGTTCTGTTCCTCTGTTTTGTGGTAGAAGTACAGAAACATACCTGGGGAAAGCCAAGTTCGAATAGTCCAAGACCAACAACACAAACAACAGGGGTCATTATTACAGGACTGAACTTCCTGCAAAGAATATCATTGAAGTGTTAATATCTTGGCAAATACAACATGCGAGGAATATTATTCTCACCCTAAGAGCAAATGCAATAAGATCCATACTTGGCATATGCCCCCCATATCGTGCTGAACCCAAGAATCATGTTGAGGATGGAAGCCACAATCAGAGCTCCTTGTGCTGTTCTCATTGTGTGTTTAAATCTCTGAAAATGCCCTAATAGGTTACAATTATTTGTATTACAAAGTAAAATATAATTAAGTCGATCATAAAGAATTGACTATGCTCCAAACAAATTTACCCACACCACAATAAGAAAAAGGGATGAGCATCCATTTCAAACCCAAAAGTGTAAGTTCAAGCAAATGGACATCATCATACCTCATGATTACTCAGCAAGTTATTATTTGATTCGATCTCTCTTGCTATTGACAGCACTGGGACAGCAAATGCATAAGAGGGGCTCATAACTGTTGGAAGTCTCGTTCCAACAAATGTTTGCAGCAGTGTATTTATGCCACTCATAAAGAGGAACGATTGAATAACTCGAGCCTTGTCACCCTGTCAGTAACAAGCACAAATGTGAGGTGGAAAAACACTGACCCTTCAAAAGGAAACAAATAACTGCCAGCCAAAGCACTCAACACTTACAGCATTACCACCCATTGCAGGAACAATAATTGATGCAAGCATGACGGTAGAACCCAACATCACAAGATAGTGAAGGAATGCAAGTGCTGCCACCTGAACTGAAGATTAAATCAACAATAACGAGTAAGGGTAAAGTTTCCATAGCCTAATCATGTCTATGACACACAGAGTAATTAATTTCTAGCAGTTCAGTTCATTCCTAAACATCTAAGGTAGCGTACATGATATCCAAAGAGAACTCAATTCTAAAGGCGATGCACCTTTGAAAAGTAGAATAATGCTGCTAAATCTACAAACAAATTATACAGAAACTATACTTATGTGCTGACATGGCTAACCACCACCACTACCCCGTGAAAACTTTTAGTTTGTAATTTCAAATTAGCATGCATGGCTGCTAGTATCCACGTCAGCACGTAGGTAGCGTTTTGTGGAATATTTTTGTATGCGTAGTGTTACTTTTGAAAAAATGGTTAGGTACAAAATTTGCCCACTTGATTATCTAAATACAGAAATTTATGATCTGTGCATCTTCCTTTAGATAATTTATCAATGCAGCAATTAATAGCCGGTTGTTTATATTGAAATCGCCGAGTGGTTCCATGTCTAAATGACCAAAGCATTGTGTTCCATTCCATATCTAGTGACCAAACTACTCTATTCCAATAAAAGGCTACATAATTCCATTCTGCATGCGAATAGCTACTCACAATATAAAAAGGTAAACCACAAAGTCTTAGGTAAAACAGGGGAAGATCACTATTGTCGATCAAATTAAATATACCCGAGGGGATTCGTAAAACCCTAGATTAAGGAGGTCGCAAACAAAAGTAAGAGAAATGAAACATTTATTAGCATGTCAAATATAATACCAGCATGACACAAGTAACAATAACCCGCCACTCAAAATCCATACAACGTGCCAATAACATGTGTAGACAACATCCAACTAGCAACAAAAAAAAACAAATCTTTGAACCGACATAGTCAAAATTACTATCTAGATATGTTAGGGGAATAATAAGAAACGCCATCTAAAAGAACAGGGCATACATTACCTTACACCCTGACTCATATCTAGCACACCAGAATAAAGTATGGCAGTCAATCAACTTAAATATACCAGAGGGAATTCGCAAAACCCAAAATTAAAGAGGTCACAAACAGAAGTAGAAGAATGGAAACATTTATTAGCATGTCAAGTATAATACGGACATGACACAAGTAGCGGAAACCGCCACTAGAAATTCATTCAATATGTCAATAACAAGTGCAGATTACATCTAACTGGCAACAACAACAAAAAAAAAAGCAAATGTTTCAACCAACATAGTCAATATTACTATTCAGATTGACATGCTAAGAAATATCATTTACAAGAACAGAGCAAGCCTTAAATATGACAGGGAATTCATAGAACCCTAGATTAATGATGTCGCAAACAATAGTAGGAGAACGGAAACATTTATTAGCATGTCATGTATAATGCAGACATGGCACAAGTAACGGAAACCCGCCACTCAAAATCCATTCAGCAAGCCAATAGCTTGTGCAGATAACATCTAACCGGCAACAAGACGCCAAATCTTTGAACCGACATAGTCAAATTACTATCCAGAGATGTCAGGTGATAATAAGAAACGCCATTTACAAGAACAGAGCAAACATGTACACATAAAAGCATTTTTTGGTGAATTTAACACATAAAAGCATTTAGCCCCCTGATTCTACACTACACCAGTCTGTCAATCAACTAAAATACAACAAAGGGAATTCACAAAACCCTAGATTGGGGCGCTGGCAAACAAGAGTACGAGAACGGAAGCATTTATTCGCATGTCGAGCATAATGCGGACATGACACAAGTAACGGAAACCCGCCACTCAAAATCCATTCAAGATGCCAATAGCATGTGCAGATAACATCTAACCGACAACAAAACGTAAAAATCTTTGAACCGACATAGTTAAAATTACTATCCAGATATGTCAGCGGATAATAAGAAACGCCATTTAGAAAAACAGAGCAAACACTGCCTATACATATACACACAAAAGCATTGAGCTTCCTGACCTATATCCAGCTATGTAATGGGAATAACAAGCAGCACCATTTACAAGAACAGAGAAAACATTACCCATATACACACAGAGCACTGAGCTCCATGACTGCAATCTAGTACACACACCAAAATAAAGCAGGTCAGGGGTGCCTCTGCTCATGCCCTTACCCCAGGACGGATTCGAGTGGACGCAGTAGTTGAGGTGGTGGAACTGCTCGTGGGGCGGGTGGATGGCGCCCGCGCCCACGGCCATCGGCATCATGGCCTGCATCGGCATCATGGGCGGCGGCGCGGCGACCGGTGGTGGCGGCGGCGGCTGCTCGTTCGTCTCTCCCATCGGATCAGCAACGCAACGCGAACTTCCGCTTCCTCAGACCGGACTGCTGACTGCAACAGGAGAAAGAGGAATCGAATTATAAACCTACTAAAATGCTCCACCTCTTTCCTCGAAGCTTTCTTACTGCTATTAATCACTCGGATTTGAGGTGGCGTAGTTAAGGGAATTAAAAAGATGCTGGTAATAGCAAGTCCAAGCGATTCACGAGGGGGAGAAAGCAGCAAAGAAACCGAAACCGACGACGGCGAGAGCAGCACTCAAAGTTGGCCACCTTTTCTTCCTCGTCAATCAATCAAACATTCAGGAAGGGGGGAAAACCAGAAATCGGTAACATTTCCTGAAGATTGCTTAGCAAAGACATTATCTGAAGATTGCTCAGCAGAGAGAACACAAGAACACTTCACCTTTGCTGCTGCTGCTGCTGCTGCTGCTGCTGCTTCGAGCGCCTCGCGCCGCTAGAGTGGACTCTCACTCAGATGGAGTGGCGGCAGCACGCAGCAGCAAGAGACTCCGTGGACTCAAAAACAAAAAGATTTATATTTCCGGAAAGATTCAGAGGCAAATCTTGGGGAATCGAAGACCAGACCTCCAGCGATTCCTCTTTCTTATCCCAGAAAGACCTGGCGAGACAGGGACACGCAGAGGAAGGATTCGCGCAAGCAGTCGCTCGCTTGTTCGAAGAACTTCAGCTACGCAGTGAAAAGGATGCAAGTATTGAAAACTCAGCAGCGCACTAAAATAAAGAACGACATCGATTGAAAACGAAACCCGCACACCAAGAAAAAAGAATCCAGGAAACACAACAAAAAAAAAATCCAGGAAACAAGACACAGGAATTCCACAGAAGCTCATCAGGCTGCTGCGGGTTTCTCTCTCCCACCCAACGCACCTCGCGAAAAGCAGGAGGAAAGAAGCTTCCAGAGGATCCAGCAGGGAGATTGAGGTGGGGCGGAAAAGGGCGAAGTGCGCGAGTGGGAGAAGCAAATCGATCGGAAAAAGCCCTCACCTTTCTACGCCGGCCCCCTTTTCCTCTGCTGCCTGTGCTCGTTTATTCTTATTCTTATCGCTTTATATGGTGGCTGGTAGACGAGCTCGCTCTCTCGGTACGCAGCCAGCGGCGGCGGCGCGGCGAGGTGGGGCGGGGCGCAACAGGACAAGCGGGGGATTTATAACCTTGCCGGAGATCAGGAAAAGATTGCGAATTCGAGAACACCTACCACCTGCCGCTTTAGGCTTTACACCTGTGTGTTTTAGGAGCCGTGTTGATTTGCTGCCGCAACGGAAACGCTGGCGGTGCTGTGCTGTGCTGTGCTGGACGACGGCTGGACCTCCGATGGCTTGATGATGGTGTGGATCTGGGCAGGACTGGAGTGAGAGTTGTGAGAGAGGGCTGGACCTGGACTGCATTGACAACAGTTCTTGTTTTTGGGAAGGCGTATTGAATGTAGCCAGCGGATTCCGAGGATGGTGAGGGTGAGGGTTGTGTTGGGCAGTCAGCTGCCGGTGCCGTGGTGGTGACTGGTCGGACATTGTGCTAGAATAAATAAATGTCCAGCCTTCTCAATCTCAAGGCTTGAATGAATTTGCATGATGTTTGTCCATTTTGAATGGGAAATTTGACACCACAAGATCAGACACAGGGACAGCTGTTGCAGAAGATCAGGAGCCCGGTACTGTTTCCCTGATGGCAGGTTAAGCATGAGCAGCACATTTGTTTAGTGTGTTTGAACTACCCAAAGCCAGCCAGTTGACGCCTTGCTGGCTAATAACCGTATCAAGGATCAACACCCCATGATCCTGGGTGGCACTACTGCTCACCGGTGGTCACTGCCCCCCTACGGATTTGACACAGCTTTTTGAATGGTGCTGTGTTGCACTTTCGATCCGTGGCGCCCTGCAGGGCCCACGAGCCTTTGTGCTGCTGTTTCGTGCTCGTGCCAGGTCGGATGAGGCAGGCCTGGGAGTGTGACCGTGGAAAGGAAGGAGAGGCAGGCAGAAAGGTGTCCTGATCTCACTCCAGACAAAAGCATGTTCCACCTTAGCAGGTGCGCATTTTTTTTAATGGTTGATCTGGTTTTAGTATGATAGATAAATGATATTCACTCCAATCTTAAAAAAAAAACATATAATTTTTGCACGATACTAAAAGAAAATTGAAAAAGGTTTAACCAATTGTATAAAAAGATGCACATATTTATCATACTAAATAATGAGATGTCATATAAAACGATTTAGAGAGGGGATCGTTTTATAGGAGCTGAAACTGTTTCGAACGAAGAACCAGGGCAGAGCTGGTTTTTTTTTTTCTTTTTTTGGGCGTGAGGACTGGCCGGAGCTATGAAAAGTGGTTGCTCCTCACGTGAGCAGGAGCTATCTCAAACTGTCTCCTGTAGAATGAATCGTCGCAAAGAAAATCGTCGTTGCCTAGTAGAATAGGGTCGTTGCTAGTAGAATAGGATATTCTTCGTTCGAGATTGAGAGGAAGCAAATTATTAGATCGGCTCCCTCCACACTCCATATCATGCATCATGGATGAGATTACGATTACGATACCTGTGATGACTGAATGATCGCTCTGATCTCATGGCTGAGTTGGGCGGGATAAGATGGCGACGTCAGGTACGGGGACCGATCTTTGGAAACACGTATGTACGTACATGGGTCCGGAGGCTGGACCGCCGGCTCATCATTGGTCGCGCTTTTGTTGTGTTATTAGGGACGACTACTACTACCAGCCAGGGATGATCGAGCAGTGACCATCGGATTAGGCACGAAATCCTTTTTCCATTATAGAATTTTATTTTTTATTTAATTTTTGAGCTTGATTTGTTAATTAATTAATGATTACTGATGATGAATGATTAATAGGGGGTTGCTAATTGGCGCCAGCTTTTAATTAGCTGCGGTCGTTTCACATCTGGACCGGCAGGTGGCTTTGTATCTTGGGCCTGATATCTGTCATGTAATACTAGCGGTTGTTAAATGCCAGCAATAATGGGCCATTGTTGCCTATATGTCCGGTCTTTTATTTCTTTTCTTTTTTTTTCATTTGTTTCTTGGTTTTTATGATGCAATAGATTATCCTGTTTATTAGAATTTTTATGATTTTAGACATTTGTCCCTACTTCGTCATTCTTGTAAACATTTTTTTAAATTGCAAAACCTAATAAAACTTTTGGTTTTAGATTAAAAAAACTAGTTCTATCACATCCACGTGAAAAATGCCGAGAACCCAGATCGGTAGCATACAGGTATCTCCGGCTCAAATCTCTATAGCTTACTTGCCTTAGAAACCACTCTTGCTTCCTAGCCTCAAAGAGCTCTTTTCCCAAGTTTTTTTTCCCTCCCATTCTCACCGAGGCAGCAAGAAGCAACGGCGTTGAGCTTCCTTGGAATCTGACGAATTTTTTTATTTTTAATTTTTTTTAAAATTTTTTTTACAATTTTAATTTTTTGTTTCGAAATATGACAGAACTAGTCGTCCACAGTGGGCGTTTTTTAAAATATGACCTTCGCCCTCCACTTCCTCATTCGCCGCATCTTCGTCCGGCCTCGCCCTTTTGCAGGCGGCCCCCTGACGCGCAAAAAACGCCCACACAGTGGGCGTTTTTTGGCTGCTCCGAGGCCCGCCCGCAAAACGGCGCGCACTTTTGCAGGCGCACTTTTGCTGCGCCAGGGGCCGACCGCAAAAGCCGGCACCGGCGACGGCCGGCCCTGTGCCACGTCACATATAACGCCCACTGTGGGCGACTAGTTCTGTCATATTTCGAAACAAAAAATTAAAATTATAAAAAAATTTTTAAAAAAAATTAAAAATAAAAAAATTCGGAATCTGACCACAGTTCAGAAGCCAGCTGGCCCAAAAGTAGTAGCATTGGGCTTTTGCTGCAAACACTAGGCCCATACGCATGGGTCGAGCCATGAATAAAAATCAAAATCAAAATTTCACGGCTTAACAGGTGTTGGTTTGCACTTTTGCTGCAAACATTATGCCCATACGCATGGTCCACACATTGCAACCAAATTAATTTTGTTTTGGTTGGGGTGCGCCAAGCTTGTGCAATAGTACAACGCCAAGTGACGCTAAAGGACCCAGCAGTGGGTCCTCCCCAAAACAAATAAATTTTGAATATCAAAGTGGACACATGGTCCACGTATCGATAAGAACAGATACTACACTTGATCTAAGCCAAAAGGTCAACAAAGGTTTAACTTTTCAATCTTGGGTATCCCTGGTTTTATGTTGACCTCCATCGCCTCAGATGTTTTGTGCAGCGATATGACACTAATCCTATGGTGTTGAGAGACGGATTATCTAATTTATATTATTAACACGTGATGGGAAAGGCGCAAGGGCAAAACCATCCCATGCTATCGAATTGGGCTCAATGTTTCATCTAGCTAGGTACTAGGACGAGGAAAAAGTCTCTTTTTCTCCCTCATCTTTTATGAAAGTCTGATTTTGCTCCCTAGATGTGAAAACCGGACAAAAGTCCACCCTCGTCTATCCAAACCGTGCAAGTGAGCCCTATAGCTCGTTTGGACTCTGATATTGGCACTGCTGGCGGCCACGTCGCTTAGGGCCCACGATGAGTCAACCAAGGCAAAAATAGAAAAGAGATGTCGTTTACGCCGCATCTCATGAGCGCCGCTGCTCACGACCTTTTTTTTCTTTTCTCTGACGCGCTGGCAGGGGATGCGAGCGTCGCCGGCCACACTGCTCGCTGCGTCAGCCACACCCGCGACCTCTGCCAGACCCGCCGCACCCGCCGGCGACTCCGGCCCACAAGCTCCTCAGGTCACGCGCCATGGCCGGCCACGAGCTCTGCGCTGGTCGTGTCCTCCGCTGGCCCCGAAGCAGCCGCCCAGTCCTCCGCGCCGGCGGCGGTACGGTCACCATTGTCGGCCTCGCGGGCTCTGGAGGCAGCTCACCCGCCCGTCCTAACGAGTCCGCGCGCGCTCGCCCGCCCCGGTCGCGGTCTCCGGTGTCCTGCCCCGGCGACGCGAGGGCTTGACGCCGGCCGCGAGATCCGCCCCGACCATGTCCCGGCGCTGCTCCAGCAGTCCACCATCGCCCTGGCCGGTCGGCACCGGGCCAAGATCTCTGCTCTGCTCTACACTCTGCATCGGCTCCAGCATGCTGCAGCACGCGCAGCAGCTCGCTACCTCCGCTGGTATACATCTCTGTACGACCGGTCGTCGTCGTTCTCCATCACGGTGTTCTTCAACCTGGACTGTTATCAAATAATGCAATCAAGATCGAACACGAGACACAGATTTTTACGTGGAAAACCCTTGTGGGAAAAAACCACGGGCGCCAACCGGCGATCTTCACTATATGGAGAGAGTTTACAGAACGCAGGGAATACAATGAGTCGTCTACTCTTCCCGTGCGGCTTACAAGATGTATTTATAGGATGGACTGACTGCAGTCAAATACGGAAACAAATCCGCTAATAAACATGACCGAACCGTGGGCCCTCCAGGCGTCCCCACAAGACTCACGTTATAGAATTCGGATCATATTCCAACAAACTCCACCTTGAGACGAATTCCATCTTGTAGCAAATGAAGTATCATCAATCAACTCACTTCAATAATAAATAATCACCGACGCCAAAAGTCACTAGGACTTAATTTTTAATACGAACTAAGTTTGAGCATAGCCCAAACTTAGCTCCAGGAACTGGCTTTGTCAACATATCAGCAGGATTATCATGAGTACTTATCTTGCACACTTTAACATCACCTTCAGCAATAACACCTCGAATGAAGTGATACCTCACATCAATATGCTTAGTCCTTTTATGAAATATCTGATCCTTAGTCAGACAGATAGCACTCTGGCTATCACAATGTATAGTAGTGCAAGTAGTAACCCCGCAAAGTTCAGAGTATAAACCTCTCAACCAAATAGCTTCTTTACAAGATTCAGAAATAGCCATATATTCAGCTTCTGTAGTAGACAGAGCAATAGTAGACTGCAAACATGCTTTCCAGCTAACAGTATAACCACCAATGGTGAAAACATAACCCGTGAGAGATCTCCTCTTATCCAAATCACCAGCAAAATCAAAATCAACATAACCAACAAGTCCATCTCTAGATTTCCCAAACTGCAAACAGGCATTAGAAGTACCTCGCAAATATCTAAAAATTCACTGAACAGCTCTCCAATGCTCCTTTCCAGGATTAGCCATGAATCTACTGACAACACTCAATGCATGAGATAAATCAGGACGAGAACAAACCATGGCATACATAAGAGAACCAACTGCACTGGAATATGAAACTCTAGACATGTACTCAATATCACTATCTGACTCTGGACATAAATCTGATGATAATCTGAAATGTGCAGCTAATGGAGTACTCACTGGTTTTGCATTATACATGTTGAAACGATGAAGAACCTTTTCAATATAACCTCGCTGACTGAGGAACAATTTACTAAATTTTCTATCTCTAGTAATTTCCATACCAAGAATTTTCTTAGCTGCACCCAAGCCCTTCATCTCAAATTCTTTACTCAATTGTGCCTTCAATTTAGATATTTCTGATTTATCTTTAGCAGCAATCAACATAACATCAACATAAAGAAGCAAATAAATAGCTGAACCATTAACAATCTTCAAATAAACACAGCTATTATAATCAGACCGCCTAAAGCCACGAGAGAGCATAAATGAGTCAAACCTTTTATACCATTGCCTAGGAGATTGCTTTAAACCATAAAGAGACTTCTTTAGTCTACAAACAAGGTTTTCTTTTCCAAGAATAATAAAACCTTCAGGTTGGTTCATATAAATGTCTTCTTCTAACTCCCCATGTAAGAATGCAGTTTTAACATCAAGTTGCTCAAGTTCATAATCATGCATGGCAACAATACTAAGCAAAGTGTGAATAGAATTATGCTTAACAACTGGAGAAAAGACATCATTATAATCAATACCTGGAATTTGACTATAGCCTTTAGCAACCAACGTTACTTTATACCTTGCTAGCTCACTAGGAGAAAGACCCTCCTTTCTTTTATAAATCCATTTGCAACGGACAGGCTTTTTATTCTTGGGTAATTTCACTAAATCTCAAGTACCATTCTTTTCAAGTGACTCCATCTCATCTTGCATAGCGGTCATCCAATTGTTGCAATCAACAGAAGTAATAGCCTCAGAATAATTAGAAGGTTCTGCATTACCTTTAATCTCTTCTGCAACACTCATAGCATAAGCAACATTGCATTCTTCAATATACCTTTTAACAGGCTTTGGCTGCCTTTTAGGCCTATCAGCAGAAATAGAACGTTGTGGAGACTGCACAACTGGAGAAGAATGCTCAACAGCAGAAGAATCATCAATAATTGGAGAAATTTCAGCAATAGGTGCATCTTGCACAACAACATTATCAACATCTAGTGAATCAATTAAGTGCTCCACCTGCACACTTATTTTCTCTCCCTCAACAGGAGCATCAACAGAAGGATTGTCAACAAACATAACAGTCTCATTAAAGATAACATTCCTACTAAGCATAACCTTCTGAGTCTGGGGATTCCATAATTTATAACCTTTAACACCATGTTGATAACCAATAAAAATGCATTTAACAGCTCTAGGCTCCAATTTACCATTATCAACGTGAGCATAAGCAGTACAACCAAAAACTCTTAATTATGAATAATCAGCTGGAGATCCAGACCATACCTCAATTGGAGTTTTCTTATCAAGAGGAATAGAGGGTGAACGGTTAATAAGATAGCAAGCAGTGGAAGCAGCTTCAGCCCAAAAACGGCTATTCAAGCCAGCATTAGACAACATGCAACGGGCCCTGGAGATGATAGTCTTGTTCATACGCTCAGCTACACCATTCTGTTGAGGCGTATAAGGAATAGTGTAGTGCCTAACAATGCCTTGAGACTTGCAATATGCATTAAACTCATTAGAACAGAATTCCATCCCATTATCAGTGCGAAGCTTTTTAACCTTCTTCTCAGATTGATTTTCAATCATAATCTTCTACTCTTTAAATGCTAAAAATACTTCTGATTTATGCTTTAAGAAATAAGGCCATACCTTACGAGAATAATCATCAATGATTGTCAACATATAACGAGAACCACCAAAAGAAGGCTTATGAGATGGTCCCCATAAATCAGAATGCACATAATCAAGAATACCTTTACTTTTATGAGTAGAGATATTAAAAGACACCCTCTTGTGTTTGCCAAACACACAATGCTCATAAAACTTCAACTTACTGATGCTATGTTCATCAAGAAGTCCTCTCTTGCATAATTCATGCAAGCCTTGCTCACTCATATGTCCAAGACGCTTATGCCAAAACTCAGTAGCATCAGAATTAGATGGTGAATTAGAAATTACAGCAGCATCACCTGTAATTGTAGTACCACGAAGACGATACAAATTTGGAGATTTCAATTCACCTTTCATCACAATAAAAGAACCTTTAGACACCTTTAAAACTCCATCTCCACCAGAGTACTTGTACCCTTTAGCATCAAGAGTACTGAGAGAAATAAGATTCTTGCTCATACTAGGAATATGCCTCACGTCAGCCAATGTTCTAACAATGCCATCATGCATCTTAATTTGAATGGAACCAATGCCCACAATATCACGTGGACTATTATCACCCAATCTAACAGAACCTCCATGGAGGGAATCATAGGTGACAAACCAATCTCTATTAGTGCATATATGAAATGAAGCAACGGAATCAAGAATCCATTCATCATTACTATTATTAGCACATCCAGCAAAAGCAACAAGAGAATCACCATCGAAATAATCTGCCTTAAAAGCAGCAACAGAAGCATTACCTTCATCATTGGTTTTACCTTTCTCTCTATATGTGCCAGTTCTCTTCTCTTTATTTTTTAATTTGAAACAATCTTGGATAAAGTGAGTATCCTGCTTGCAATACTTGCAGAATTTATCACCTCTACCTCAAGACTTTGATCGGTCTTTGTAACGATTAGAACTTTTGCCTCTATTGCCATTGTTGGATTTATTTGCTGTCCTTCCACAAACAGACAACGCTTCTCCTTTGGAAGCAGAACCTTCAGAAGATACCATAAACTTCATTTTTTCTTTAGCATGCAATGCCTCATAAACCTCATCAAGAGTTAGTGTATCATGGCTATATAACAAAGTATCTCTGAAGTTTAAAAATGAACTAGGCAAAGAGCACAAAAGAATCAGACCCAAATCCTCATCATCATATTCTACCTCCATAGCCTGAAGGTCAGAAATGATCTCCTTGAAGACCGTCAGATAGTTAATGACAGAACCACCTTCTTGCAACTTGTGCGAATATAGCTTCATCTTCATATGCATCTTGCTTGTCAGATCCTTAGACATGCAAATTGACTCTAACTTGAGCCATAGAGCAGCTGCAGTTTTCTCCTGCAGACAATCTTGCAAAATATTATTTGAAAGATGAAGCTGAATTTGAGTCAAGGCCTTACGATCTTTTTTCTTCTTATCATTGGTCCAAGACTTGGAATCCTTGTTACCGAATTTATCAAGAGCATCATCAACATCAGCCTGCGTAAGAATAGCCTGCATTTGACTTGCCACAAAGCGAACCTCGTGTCACGATCCAGTTGAGGAATATCATATTTCACTGTAGACATGATGAAGAAATAATAGCAGTAACCAGAAGAATATAAATCTATAAAAATTTAGGTGTAACCCTAACAAGAACCTGCAGCCTGGTACACAACTTCGTGTACGGTCAGCGATAAAACTGAAAAATATATCTCCTGGTAGCCTTTACTATGTGCACTTGGCAAAAAATTCACCAATTTTTACCTCCTACTCACGATCACGAACGAGCAGCAGCCAGCAACCTGACAACTTGATTAGCGTGCACTCTGATCAGAAAGTCAGAAACGCAGCAGCAGCTTTTGTTGATCTCCGGCTCGAAAACAATCTCGCTAAATGAATGTGCAGGAAGCAGCCGATAGATTGGGACCACGGCGCCAACACCAATCCTGGCTTCCAGACTTGGTTTAGACCTGACTCCGTCTTGGACACGTCGGTGGGAACCCGACGAGTCGCCAACTCACGGCACGGAAAAAAACTGTAGATCGATCTGGTGACGCAACAGGAACGAGACCTTGAACTCCGCCTCGGCCTCTCTTGAGAAAATCCGCCTTGGACTCGTTATCGTCGAGCCACCAATTTACACTGGCACCGAAACTCCGGCGACTTGCACCGGTAGCATGACGAATTCGTCAAACTGAGCAGATCGATTTCTTGGATGGCGGCGGCGGAACGACCAGGGACTTAAAACCCTAAATTTTTTTTTCAATCTCGTGTCTAGCTCCGATACCACTTGTTATCAAATAATGCAATCAAGATCGAACACGAGACACAGATTTTTACGTGGAAAACCCTTGCGAAAAAAAGCCACGGGCACCAACCGGCGATCTTCACTGTATGGAGAGAGTTTACAGAACGAAGGGAATACAATGAGTCGTCTACTCTTCCCGTGCGGCTTACAAGATGTATTTATAGGACGGACTGACTGCAGTCAAATACGAAAACAAATCCGCTAAGAAACATGACCGAACCGTGTCCAGGCATCCCCACAAGACACGTTATAGAATTCGGATCATATTTCAACATTAGACTGCTAGAGCGTGAGGACTAGGAGAGAGTGATGGGCGGGCTAGCGTACTAGCAAGTAGCAACATGCACTAGAGCGGCAGTACAGCGTGGCAGAGACGCAGAGTCGAATTGTAGGACCAGGAGGCTGCTGCTCCTCTCTTCAGCCGTGAGACCCACCTTCATTCTCGAGAGGACACAGCACCTAAATGTGGACATGTAGTGGATGTATGGCAGCAGGTTGAGATAATGAGATGGAGACGGGGAGGTGGGCCATGGAGATGGGCGTGTGGACCTTGTGCCTTGGCGTCGGCTTCCTCGCCATGGTCAGGCGAAGAAGACGCCCTCCGCCGACTCCTGGACGCCGCGCCGTGCACCTGGAAACGTGCCCTCGGCGGCGGCCACGCAGTCGGCGTCGGCGCTCGCGTACGCATCGCTTGCGATTCGGCGGAAGCGGCAAGCTCGTGCGGCGGACGCGGCGAGGCAGGGGCGAGCGCGCAAGCTGTTAGGTGAGCCACCTCCGGCGAGCGCGCAGGCTGTTCAGCGAGCAGCGCGGCCGGCGACGCTGGCAGCGGCAGCGTGCTGCAGCGTCGGAGAAAAGGAAGAAACGCCGTGGGCGGCGGCGCTCGTGTGATGCGGCGTTCTATTTTTAATTTTTTGCCTTGATTGATTGACTCAGCGTGGACCCTAAGCGACGTGGCTGCCAGCAGTGCGAATACCAGAGTCCAAACCATGTATGGGGCTGAGTTGCATGGTTTGGATAGACGAGCAAGGGCTTTTGTCCGGTTTTCGTGTTCGGGGAGCAAAATTAAACTTTCGCGAAAGATGAGGGAACAAATGTGGACTTTCTCCCTAGGACGGGGTTAGACTTTGTTTAGACTGGACTTTAGATTATTCTCTGTTGAGCCAGGGCTGCTCGGCAATTGTACGTGGCTCCAGTGTATACTATGATTATTAATACTAATACTAATCTATTTATTACTTCCTCAAAATTTAATGATGATCTACGTCGAAGAATGAAATGACTATACAGTCCCTTAAAAATCATAGTTCTGCTAGTTATTTTTTGCAAGAATACTTGTACGTCACTATAGCTTAACCCCCGATTGTTGCAAGAATACTTGCATCAACACGAGAGCATTCACATGGTCACATCTCCATCTATCTGTAGGGCTCGGATCATCATCAGGACCAACACGAGAGCATTCACATGGCGCACACATGTTGGCATGCATCTAGTCTAGAGCTTAATCAGCCTGGATTGGAGGATTAGTATTCATGGAAAGCTACATTCATCTCAATCAACATGCATCGAAGACACCAATCCACTTTAACATATTTAGATTAAAATAAATACACTTCAACACATGTAGATTAAAATGAAGATGCACATTCAAACAAAACCTCGCACTAGATGTTACGAGATATCCCAACCTGTCAAGCATAAACCTCCAACTCCTGGCTTGAGTGGTTGGGCACCGGCATGCACAATTAAGCCACATGCAACAACGTCGATCGTCCCATCTCACAACCTTCACACGGCGACGACTGCTCTCGTTTGGATGGTAGAAAAATTTGCTGAAAAGTACTATAATATTTTCATTTATATTTGGTTATTATTGTCCAACTATGGGCTAATTAGGCTTAAAAGATTCATCTCGTGAATTATAGAAAAATTATGTAATTTGTTTCTTTGATCGACAATTAATTTTCCACACATGCGTGAGGGATCATGAAAAATTAATCGTAGATCAAAGAAACTAAGTTTTCAATTTTTCAAGGGAACTAAACAAAGGGATCTACTGTCACTTTGACATGACTGTCCAGATCATCGATGGTTAGTTAACCCGTCGAGATCACAAGTCAGACCGGTCTTTCTTTTTTAGGACAAGTACCTCCCATATATATCCACCATTGAGCTGCGTGCATGCATGCCCATGACATGGGTTGGACACAGGACATGGGTGGGGGATGTACACTACGCCAATTGCTTCCATCCATCTCCCCTCCTGATCATTCAGGTTGAAACGTTCATCAGTTCGATCAATGACCACCCACACCAGCTCCAACGAATGGATCTTGAGAGGACCATGCATGTCAGTCTGAACAACAATTTCAACAGCGATCGGAATTTGCTTCGATTTCGTCAGAGGACGCGAATGCGATGCGATGCAAACCCTAGTGTGATGCGATGCGATGCGAATCCGACTCACTTGTGACTGACAGTGTTCATCCGATTAAGTGAGTAGGCAATTCCTAGTACGTTGTATTAAGAGGTTGCATCGAGTGGCACTAGTTGTTCGTGTTACTAGCTGGTGGGCTTGTTACTTTTGGTGGTTGCCACCTCCTAAACGGTTTGGTGATAAGAGGCTCCGTTGAAGCACGCAAGGGAGATTGTGCGGTGTTCCGGAGAAGAGATTATGAGGGTTTCATACTTACCCCACGAGGATCGTGAAGAGAAACACTAGTAGAGCGCGTCATTGAGTTACCACACTTGTGGGGTTGGTTGTGCGGCGCCCGGCTGCGGGTTTGGCTTGCGATGCCAATTAGCTCGTGAACCACCAAGAGATGTTGGTCGACACAACGAGGACTTAGCTTGATGGCAACCAAGTGAACCTCGGTAGAAAAAACACCATGTCAACAATGTCTTCATCATTTCTTCTCTGTGGTTTGCATTTATTTTGCGCAAGCTTCGTATTTACATTTATATATGTTGTGCTTGTGTAGTTACTCTTACAAATAGTTAGCTTGTGTAGCTCTCTAGTTGCCTTCTAGCTTGTGTAGCATAGAAGTATCTTTTGTGTGACTAATTAGCTTATGTAGCCTAATTAGTTATGTTGTTTAGTTTGTGTAGCTAAGTAAATTGAGCTCTTGGGTTAGGCTTGTGTAGCCATTATCTTTGAGCATTTAGTGAGCTTAAGTTGACTTTGTGTTTTTGTTTACTAGAATTGTGTAGGTGTTCACTTGGTGCTTTAGGTTTGTGTGACCTTGCAAGCTAAAATTTATGAGGGCACTAGCTAGCACATCACCTTAATTCACTAGTACAAAAATGTACTTCAGTAATGCCCCTCATTTTGAACAGAGGCGATTCATATAGTAAGCCGTCTCTAACCACACATGGCTGCACTGTAGCTTCTTGACCGCTCCTGAAGATACATTTTCAGAGGTGGTTCCATTAAAAATCCGCCTCTGAAAATGAATGATTTATAGAGGCGTTTTTATTAAGTCAATCATCCCTGAAAATTAATTTTTAATAGCGACCATCATTTTAGCAACGGTGCCTGTTGATGCTCTTCAAAATTTTAGCAAATGACTGGGGAGCGCTCTTTAATTCGCGCGCTTGTAGTTCAAAGTTTTGGTGAGCACTGCTTTGAATATCATCTACGGGTCCATTTCCATGTGTAGGCCGGGACCCACCACATGTTCCTCCTCAGTTCTTTCCACGAGAGCATCCTTATCTTCTTTATATATTCTACTAGTGTCTCAAAGTCTTCGTCTCTCCAGAACTCCTCCAACTTTCCTCTCACTCCACTAGTCCGTGCCTTGGAGCCATGGCATCATCGATGTGCAGCCATGGTGAAGATGTAGCAGGCTAGCAGCCATGGCGTCGTCGTGCTGCAAGGTGTGGCAGCCAATGCGTCGTCGTGCTGCAGCCATGCTGAAGGTGCGGTAGCCATGGCGTCGTCATGCTGCAAGGTGCGGTAGCCATGGCGTCGTCGTGCTGCAAAGTGCGGCAGCCAAGGCGTTGTCGTGCTGCAGCCATGGCGAAGGTGTGGCCGCCATGGCGTCATCGTGCTGCAAGGTGTGGCAGCCAAGGCGTCGTCGTGTTGCAGCCATGGTGTCGTCATGCTACAAGGTGCGGTAGCCATGGCTTCATCGTGCTGCAAGGTGCGTGCGTTGCATTGCCGTGGAGACTAGACGGGTGTGGCAGCCATGGCGTCGTCGTGCAGCAAGGCGTGTGTATTGCAGTGCAGGCGAGCTAGTCTGATGTGGCGGCTTGGCATCCATCGTCGCTCTTTATTTCTGTGTTCTTGAGTATAATTGTTGACACTGTTTTTCGGCACGAGTCAGTAAGAATCGGAAACTGAGCTAATTGGCAAGGGATTGATTATTATTTTGTCTTCAGCATTGCTTTTGATGTTGACGATGTGTGGTTACCGATGAAGGGTGGATTGGTCTGAGTCATTGCCGATGAGGCTGAAGAGCTGTTACCGATGAGACTGGCAGGGAGCTAGAGGATTGCACCCGATGAAGCTGAAGAGCTGTTGCCGATGAGACAGGCTGAGGACTAGAAGATTGTTGCCGATACCAGAGAGTATGCCGATGGAAATATAACTTCATCATGACGGGAACAGACAGAGGATCGGCATCATATGAGCTTATGATTTTCGTAGTGTAGTCTGAGTCCAGTTCCTATACGAAGAGATAGAGTTCGTATAAGGAATAAGTTTATTTTTCTATATTTAAGCTTTTCGTATTCGGTTAGGATTCTTCGAATAGCAGAGTATAAATATGTGCCGAAGGGCATTGTAATGATGATCCAAGCATCAATAAATAAATCTACTTTTTATCGTAATTTACTACTACCAGCACTTTACTTTTCGATGACTTCGTCAAGTATTTTCTCTTTTCAATGAGTTCTTTCAAGATTCGACAGGCTGCATCAACTTGATCTTCGGCGACCTTGTAAGTTTTGCGTCTACCGAGCACGATTCAGGCTTTGACTTCTGGGCGTATTGCTGTCGTCTCGTCTGATCTGTTCAAAAGTTATCGAATATATTCAAAGCTTTGACGTCCGGGCGCATCGCTGTCGTCTCATTCAGTTTTTATTCAAGTTGTCATCCTTGTCGATTAACAGGTCAAATCGTCTGGCACGCTTCGGATATCAAATTTGGGTATTAGCCCGGTGTGTTTATAAATAGAACTTTACATCAACACATCTTTTGGCACGCTCGGTGGGACCAGTCAACAGATTTATCATGAAGAACCCTACTGATATCAATCCAGAGAACATCATCAAGATATCAGAGTCAGATCTCAAGGAAGATCAGAAGCTAGCCATGGCAAAAGCTATGGAGGATTACAGGAAGCTCTGCTTGAAGTCTTTCAGCAAGAATAGAGGAGGAGAAGTAATCTAGAAGCAAGATCTACCGTTGCCTCGGCAGGTAACTTTTGACTCCAACCCTGGTAAATTACAGGAGATGGTTAATTTTGCATTGAATCATGCTTTGATCAACCACTCCACCGTGCTGTCTAATACTGTTTACAATGCTGTTGTGCAAATATTAAGAGAAGGACAAGCACCAGGTTATGTCAGGCCAGTATATCATCAGCCGGGATCGGCATGTCAGTACTCCATCGGCAATTCCAGCCGTTGAGAGTATGGAAGCTCCTACTCCTCCAGCTTTATCAGGATCACCTAACATTGAAGCCACGTCGATAAGATCAGATCTAACATCTTAGGAAAGGTAGATCACTCAATTGGGTACAGACCTATCGACATCGGCAATGTCAGGTCCTTCAGGTCAACACAGCCAGGTTGCTGCTAACTGGTGGGGATATGGGATGCCTCCAGGACCATCTACCACCAATTCTAGATTGCCTCAGGTGCATGGTGTAGCAGGAAAGAGTCCTATGGTATCGGCTACTCTGGTCTGACCGATGACCCAGGTATCACATTATTCTACTATACCTCCTACTATACAGCCATTGACAATGGGATTCCACGTGCCTCCACAGCAGACATCTTATGCGAATCCATTGGCAAGTTCCCCGCCAATGCAACAGAAGGTTCCTACTGCAGGACAACCCATAGTGCTGTTTATATCTCAATCTGGGTTACCTGCAAATCAAGGCAATTATGCTGGTTATCATCCAATCATACAAGAGCATCAATTGTCAGCGAGCTATCAGCCATCGGCAAGTCAGGTGCCGATGAGTTATAATCACAATTGGTCAGGGCAAGCGCCAGCTCAGCAACATGCTATTCAGCTAAGCTACCAGGTGATGGGGACTCAGCTGTATTGTCCACAGGCAGCTTTTCAGGATCAAACATCGGCAAGACAGCCGATAAGCTTTGCTCCACAGACTGGTGCTGTGAATATGCCGATTCCTTCAAACCAAGTACCACAAGGACACGTAGAAGCATATCAGCCAGCGCCTCTAGCAGAAATTCAGCCAGTGCATCGGCAAGATCAAGATGCGTTTTGGACCGATAAGATTGCAGAAGTGATGAAAGAGCAATTTAGAATTCAGCCCAAGATTAATACTTATTCTTATCAGACTCCGTATCCTCCAGCATATGACTCAATTCCTTTTCTAAATCGGTACAAGGTACCAGATTTTACTAAGTTCTCTGGACAGGATGATGCATCAACAATGGAGCATATCAATCGTTTCATCATCCAATGCGGAGAAGCAGCTAACAGGGATGAATTGAGAGTTCAATTATTCTCATCTTCATTGTCTGGATTGGTATTCACATGGTTTATCTCATTGCCACCGAATTCAATTCGTACTTGGGCAGATTTGGAGAGACAGTTCTACAAGTACTTCTTTGCTGGTGTCCATGAGAAGAAGCTTACCGATTTAGTGAAATTGAGACAACGAAGTGATGAATCGGTGGAGAGCTTTGTGCAAAGGGTACGAGATATGAAAAACAGATGCTACAGCTTAGTGCTTGATGATCGCCAGTTGGCTGGTTTAGCTTTTCAGGGTCTGTTGCCGCACCTCAGAGACAAATACGATTCTCAGGAGTTTGAAAGTTTAAGCCATATCATGCAGAGGATTTCTGACCAAGGTGCTTGAGCTCGAGAACCTAGAAAGACTTGGAATAGAAAGGTG
Source organism: Bothriochloa decipiens (assembly GCA_023333625.1). Taxonomy (NCBI): domain Eukaryota; kingdom Viridiplantae; phylum Streptophyta; class Magnoliopsida; order Poales; family Poaceae; genus Bothriochloa; species Bothriochloa decipiens. The sequence goes on from CM041646.1 coordinate 9,539,860, forward strand.
TCCTTTGTAGAAGAAGCAGAGGAATCAGACTCAGATGAAGAACCAACTATTGGCCTGGCTAGGTGGGTGAAAGGTAAGAAGCCAATATCTTGTCCTTTTGGTCAAAAGGAGCCAGAGAAGTTCACATTTGACATCACGAAGGCTGATAAAAAATTTTATTTGCTGCTTCAAGAAGGCCAAATCAAGCTATCACCTAATCATGTGATCCCATCGACAGAAGAACTAAAGAAAATGAGGTACTGGAAATTTCATAATGCAACTTCGCACAGTACCAATGATTGTAAAGTATTCAGGAAATAATTGCAATCGGCTATTGAGTCCGGGAGAATTAAGTTTGATAACTCTAAAGCTCAAAGGCCGATGAAGATTGATCAGCACCCTTTCCCAGCAAACATGGTGGATGCCGTGAGCAAGACCAGAGTATTAACATCGGCAAATGCTAAGAGGAACGCATCGGTGGATCCCAGAAATCAAGTAACCATCGATGACTTAAGAGGAAAAAGGGCAGTTGAAGAAAGCAGCAGTTCCAGAAGACCTCCTAGACCTGCTCCCTATAGAATTTCAGGTGATGCTATCGGCAGCAACAGGAAGAGTTGCGTCGGGAAGAATGGCGTCGGCATGAAGATCATTGGAGATGCCCGTTCTTCATTTATTGCTGGGAAGAAGGCATTAAATTGCCTACTATTGATAGCTGCGCTGAGTGCAATGGTTACGATCGAGCCGATCGGACAAAAAGAGGACCGTATTATGGCGATCAGAGATGGTGCGTCAATGAGCCGATCGGAGGAAGGGCATCAGTGCATGATCGGCTGGGGGGCAGAACCAGTGTACATGAAAGGCTAGGTAGGCATGACAACTGCTTTTCGATGGATCAGGAAGAACTCGAGGTGATGGCCAATGCAAGAGTTCCCGATGAAGCAATACTCTGCAGAGATCCCAACATAAACTACTCAGATTCGAATACAAAACGTTATCAGCCTGTCTGGAAGACAAAGCTTCCTCAATGGTGCCCTGAAGGTCTGACAAAAACTCAGCAGAGGAAGATGCAACATGAGCGCAAAGAAGAAAACTCCCGTGGGGTGAAGTCTCAAGTGTGGCAACCAAAGCGCAAAGATGAAAGCCCATCGGCAGATATCAACATGGTTTTCATGTTGCCGATGGAATTCCTAGCACTTACCAATGACAAAGAGGAAGTTGTTCCTTCCGAACAAGTAGCTCAGTTGACCTTAGATCCAATGATGGCTGTTTTTGAGAAGCCTACCGATGATGAGAGACAGTATCTCAAAGCTTTATTTGTCAAAGGCAGAGTTGATGGGCAGCCAGTATCCAAGATACTCATAGATGGGGGAGCTGCAATTAATATCATGCCATATGTCATGTTTCGAAGGCTTGGGAAAGGAGATCAAGATCTGGTCAAGACTGATATGAAGCTTAAAGACTTTGAAGGTAATATATCACCAGTTAAGGGAGCGCTTTGCACTGAGTTAACCATCGGCAGCAAAACATTGCCGACCACGTTCTTTGTCATCGGTGGTAAAGGTGCTTATAATCTGCTATTAGGAAGGGATTGATTCATGCCAATTGATGCGTTCCTTCTACAATGCACCAGTGCCTCGTACAGTGGGTGGAAGATAAGATTGAAGTAGTCCCTAGTGATTCATCTTATATAATTGCATTGGCAGAGTCAGAAACTTACGAGCGGTCCAAGTGTATATCGGGGGAAGCATGGGATTCAGAGTTTCTCAGAATTACCGATTATGAGCTGCCACCGATCCAAGCAGTCGGATCCGAAGATGAGTTATAATAGATAGGTTTGCCGATGATGGAAAATTAGGCCATGGATTTACATCGGCTGATGACTTAGTAGAAGTAGACATTGGTGATGGCAGTAGGCCAAGGCTAACTTTTGTTAGTGCTAAGTTAGACCTCCAGAGCAGAGAACAATTGATTGCTTTATTGAAAGAATATAAGGATTGTTTTGCTTGGGATTACACAGAGATGCCCGGATTAGATCGATCAATTGTTGAACATCGGCTACCTATCAAACAAGGATTTCGGCCACATCAGCAGCCAGCACGCCGATGCAATCCTAAAGTGCTGCCTGATATTAAGGCCGAAATAACAAGATTAATTGAAGCAAAGTTCATCCGACAATGCTGATATGCTGAATGGATTTCTAACATGGTTCCTGTCTACAAGAAGAATGAGAAACTTCATGTCTGTATTGATTTTAGGAATCTTAACAAAGCTACACCGATGGATGGCTACCCGATGCCCGTTGCCGATTTACTAATTGATGCTGCTACTGGACATCGGATTATTAGCTTCATGGATGGAAATGCCGAATATAATCAAATCTTTATGGCCAAAGAAGATATCTCCAAGACTGCCTTCAGATGTCCAGGTCATGTGGGGTTATTTGAATGGATAGTCATGACTTTTGGTTTGAAGAATGCCGGTGCTACTTATCAGAGAGCTATGAATTACATTTTTCATGAGTACATTGGCACATTGGTTGAAATTTATATAGATGATGTGGTGGTTAAGTATAGAGACTTCGAAAATCATCTGGTTGACTTGCAGAAGATATTGGAGTGCACAAGGAAACATGGGTTGAAAATGAATCCCAATAAGTGTGCATTTGGTGTATCGGCGGGACAATTCTTAGGCTTCATGGTGCATCAGAGGGGTATTGAAATTAGCAGGAAGTCCATTGATGCCATCAATAAAGTGATGGCTCCTACCGATAAGACTGAACTACAGTCTCTGATTGGCAAGATTAATTTTATTCGAAGATTCATATCTAATTTATCAGGAAGAATCAAAGCTTTCAATCCATTGTTGAAGCTGAAGGCCGATCAGGAATTCATGTGGGGAGAAGAACAACAGTTGGCTTTAGAAGAAATTAAAGAAGTATTTGGTGAATCCTCCAGTGCTAGTTCCACCTCAACACAGAGAACCCTTCAAGTTGTATTTGTCGGGTGATGATGAAGTCATTGGGTCAGTTTTAATCCAAGACTTTGAAGGGAAAGAACGTGTAATCTATTACCTGAGCAGAAGGTTGGTAGATGCTGAGACCAGGTATTCGGCCATTGAAAAGTTATGCTTATGCTTATATTTCTCATGTGTTAAATTAAGGCATTATCTGTTAATGGCCGAATGCACTGTTATATGCAAAGATGATGTGGTCAAATATATGCTGTCAATGCCAATTCTAAGTGGAAGAATCGGCAAGTGGATTTTAGCGTTATCAGAGTTCGATCTGCGGTATGAATCGGCTAAAGCAGTCAAGGGGCAAGTGATGGCCGATTTTATTACTCAGCATTACGGCATGGTAAACTCTTTAGAGATTGCTCCATGGACACTTTTCTTTGATGGTTCTACATGTGGAGAAGGAGCAGGCATCAACATTGTGTTGATATCACCTCAAGGGAAGAAATACGAATTCTCATTGCCGATTGCTACCACATCGACAAACAATCAGGCTGAATATTAGGCTGTGTTGAAAGGATTAGAGTTACTCAGGGAAGTCTGTGCCAATGCTGTTGAAACCTTTGGTGATTCAATGCTAGTTATTAATCAGCTAGCTGGAATGTATGAGTGTCAAAGTGAAGTTTTAATCTCGTATTACGAAAGATGTCGACAATTATTGAAGGAGTTTAAAGATTTCCGCCTTGAACATATCTCCAGATTGCATAATGAAGAGGCTAATCGGTTAGCATAGCATGCTGCGGGGTACCAACAGATTCAGGAAGTGCTGACATCGGCAACTGACACCGATGATTGGAGGAAGGAGATTGCCGATTACTTGAAGGATCCATCTAAGAAGGTCGAAAGGCGTATAAGGTTTTAGGCTACTAAGTACGTGCTCCTAGATAATGAGTTGTATTATCGAACAATGGATGGAGTTTTACTCAAGTGTCTTGGTAAAGAAGAATCAAAGAGTTTAATGGGTGAAATTCATGAAGGAGTATGCGGGGCACATCAGTCGGCTTTCAAGATGAAGTGGATGATCAGGCGAAATGGATTTTACTGGCCAACAATACTTGAAGATTGTTTCAAGTATTTTAAAAGGTGTTAAGAGTGTCAGAAGTTTGGCAACGTCCAAAGGGCACCTGCGTCGGCAATGAATCCCATAATTAAGCCATGGCCGTTTCGAGGATGGGCTATTGATATCATCGGTCAAGTTTATCCACCATCAAGCAAAGGGCATAAATTCATCCTCATTGCCACTGATTACTTTACAAAATGGGTTGAGGCAGTTCCTTTGAAAAATGTGACGTCGGCCAACATGATTGATTTTGTGAAGGAGCATAATATGTATCGGTTTAGTATTCCTCAGACCATTACGACCGATCAAGGAACCATGTTCACTTCGGGAGAGTTTGATGGATTTGCCGATGAGATGGGAATTAAGGTTTTAAACTCTTCTCCTTATTATGCTCAAGCTAATGGTCAGGCCGAAGCATCTAATAAAGGGATTATTAAACTCATTAAGCGCAAGATTAAGGAAAATCCCAGAAGGTGGCACATGGTTTTGAATGAGGCCTTATGGTCGTATTGAATGGCCTATCATGGTGCTACTAAGGTGTCACCTTATCAGTTGGTATATGGACATGACGCAGTTTTGCCTTGGAAAATAAAGACCGGTTCAAGGCGGATATTTCATCAAGATCAACTATCAGCCGATGACTACAATATACTCATGAAAGATGAGTTGGAGGATTTGGTGGGTCATTGGCTAAAGGCTTTACTCAGCATTGAAGAGAATAAGAAAAGAGTTGCTAGGTGGTATGACAAGAAGGTAAAGGTGAAGGAATTTGTCAATGGCGATCTAGTCTGGAAACTGATTTTACCGATTGGGACTAAGAGCGCAAAGTTTGGCAAGTGGTCTCCTAATTGGGAAGGTCCTTATCGAGTAAATTGGTCCGTTCCTGGTAATGCTTATATCCTAGAAACTCTTAAAGGAGAAATATTTCCAAGAGCGTTGAATGGTAAATATCTGAAGAAATATTATCCTAGTATTTGGATGGATGCGTGAAGAAACAGATATAATACTTGTTCAATAAGAACGTATCGGCGCTACGTTAATATGAAGTTTTACAAGTTGCCGATGCACTACTTTGTCGATGGAAAAGAAGTTTACAAGTTCAGCAGTGAGTGAATAGCCGATATCGCACGCAGGCGAATCTGGTTGGCTTCCTCTATTGTCCTTACATCTTCATCGGCATTACCTTCTACTGGCTTGATTCTCTTCTTAAGAGCCAGTGTCTTGAGGGCTTGGTTGTCCCTTTCCTGCTGAAGAATATGGATAGCGTCAGGCATTTGGGCTTTCTCTTGAGTGGCTATATCCAGGGCTTCTTCAACCTTTTTTAGCTCCACTAATAAAGCTTCTCTTTTTACCGATAGTTGGAAAATCTTCTCTTCCAGCTCTATACGGGAGGCTTCTAGTTTGCTGATGTCTTTGTGTTTCTCATCGGCAGATTGTTTATGCTTCATCATCTCCTCCTGGAGTCGTGCCTGGGTAGTTCTGTCGGCAATACGTTTAGTAGCTTTCTGATACTGAAGTTGCCGACTCTCTAGGTGTGCGGCTTGAAAGAGTGTCTCTTCAACATCGGCAGGGATCTAGCCTCGGATTGCCTTGAAAGTTGCCCTGGTGGAGTCAGAGTCCTGGGTTAGCTGAGATGTTTCCTGTTGCAGCAGGGATAGCAATGTCTCCAGCCTAGCCTTGATTTCGGATGATAAGGCTTCGGAGGCTGGAGCAGAGCTTTCTTCGTTCTCTTCATCGTCAGGAATATCTCCAATAATTGAGAAGGAAAATAGGCTATCGGGGGAATCTTGTTCCTGGAAGGGAAAAGTTGTTAGCTAAAGGATATAAATGTCAAAAAGTTGACTAAGGGAGTTAACTTACTTGTTTTAAGGCAATTTTTCGCCTTTGGCTAGAAGAAGCAACCTGAGGTATGATTACCGATGGCGTCTCCTGCGTTGGTACATCGGTTGGTTGCTGCTGCAACGCTAGTGCCGATGAAGGTTCTTATACAGGTACAACTGCCAATTAGAGAACAGTTATCGATGGGGAAGTCTGTGCAGGAACATCGGGCAATGTCTGGCAGGGCGAGGATGCCGATGATGCAACTGGAGCTAGTGTGAGCCTCGCCCGCTTTGATTGGGATTCTTTATCCGATGAAACCTTGCGCTTGTAATGAGAAACATCAGCGCCGGATGGCTGGAGGGCATCGGCGATGGGTGGATGAGATGTCTGCGCACTTGGGGCAGTTGCCGATACGACTACTTGATGCTGTAAGAGAAGCAGAGAGTAAAAATGCCGATACGATAATCAAAGTCTAATTTGAGGGGTACCTCTGGAGAATCGTCAAGGACGACAAAGTATGGCGATGAAGGTGCAGCAGGTGGAGATGAAGGGTGAGTTGCCGATGAGGATTCAACAAATGTAGAACTTGCACCCTGAAATATGAGATCAGTATATCACGGCAGTCGGCACACACAGAAGAAAATAAGATAGTTACCTGGGATGTCCGTGCTGAGGGTACAGCCGTGTCCGATGGAGCAGCCATACTTTTGGTCAGTTTTGATTTGGAGAAGCTCTTCTTGGAACGATCGCGGCACATCAGAGCATCTAATGAGGGAGCTCTATGGCCGATTATGGATATTGGGGATATCAGCCGCAGCCTTATGACTTTGCCGCTCTTGCTCAATGCTGGGATCGGATCATCAACCTGTTGAGAAGGAGTTAGTTGCCGATAGACTGAAAAAGAGAATTGGAAGAAGTGCAGATAGTCAAACTTACTGCATCGGCAGGTATGGCATGATCAGGGTCGATGAGATTCCAATAGAAGTGAGGCGATGTGAAGAATAGTTGCTCTTTCCACTCTTGCCACCATAATTTGAAAGATTCGGTGACGAAGGAAGCCGGTGCCCAATTGGTCAGGTCAACATTAGAGGTATCGACATCAGGAGGAAGAGTGAGTATCTTGCACCAATCCATGCTACTAGTGATAGTTTCTCTCGGCTTAATCACATCGGCATAGCAGAGTTTGATGGGCAGTTGCCCGAAAGCTAGTTGTCTTGCTACTACCGATGGATTGTAGAACTCATATGTAGTATTGATGTTCTTTCCACTTCCAAACATGTTGACCGGGATGGCACAGGGGGTGATCATTGCATTGAGGATCTCAGCGTCTTTATTCAAGGCATCATCGGCAATGTTGAAGAGCAGATGGAATCTTTCTTCTTCATCAATATAAGGGACCCAGGCCTAGAACTCAAGAGGAATGCCGATGTAGAGCCTTTGGAAGAAGTTGCCGATTTGGGCTCTGCTTTCCTCTACCCCTGGAAGTACTGCTAACGCTTCTCCAAAATTAAGGGGGGGCGTGTTGCCGATTCATCTTCTCCAAGTTGGTAATCTTCAGGGAGATCTCGAGGGAACTGCTGGGCAAATAAATCAAAGTGAAGGTACTTGTGCATATGTGCATTCAGCCACATATTGATGAACCACCAAGGACCTCCTAGATTGCTGATGGACTTGTCTTGTAACAGCCTTTGTGAAACTTGGTGGAGGAGATGATAGACTGAACCGAGAAGGTATCAGCCAAGAGGAAGTTTGACGCCATTAGCTAACATCTCTGCTGCAGATAGATGCATATTGGTTGGTCCAACTATTTTGTCGCAGAAGATGAACTTTTCTAGCCACATATTCAGGAAAGCTGAATGCTCCCTCTGACTGACCGATCCGGATTTTTGATATTCCTTGATGTACCCAGTCCAGCCTTCGATGTTTCGAGTAGTCAGTCGATATTCAGGCTTCCTTTGGAACATAGTGTTGTCATCGACAGTTGATATGTCTAGACCAGTGAGCATAAACACATCGGCAAGAGTTGGAGAGACTGGTCCATGTTTGAATATGAAGGCGTTCATGGTGTCAAACCAGAAGTAAGAGGCAGCAATCAACATTGATTCATTCCTCTCCATATCGGCAATGGACAGTCTAATGCATTGATCTAATCTGCGTTCTGCCCAATAGACCTCCATCGGCCTGGCAACCCTCAAGTACCAGTCTTTCCATCCTTTGGTGATCTTTGGCCAGGATCAGAAAGTATCGGTCCAAAGTTCTAAGTTGAAATTTTGAGCTCTGAAGGGGATGCGGTTGGTTTCTGCGTTGATGATATCGGTCGGATCTGGATTCCCCATTGGGCCTAGGCAAATTATTTGGCCTCGGTGCCTGGGGATGATGAGCTTATTGCGAAATTCCTAGATTAAAGGTCAAGAAGGAAGATAAGGAGGAGTCATGGGCTATGCGGAAAAGAAGAGAAAATATACCAAAAGATGAATGAAGAAGAAAAATTAACCTTGGGGACGTCAAAATTGATAGCCATGGCCGCGGATGAAGCCGAGAAGAGCGAAGAATGCTAATGGAGATTGAAGACTACCGTTGAGAATGTCACCACTCGAGTTCGCTAGACGACTGCTTGCTGATGTCACCGCCAGAGAGAGAAAATGCTAGGGTTGAATCGAGAGTGAAGGATGGACCGTGGCGGAGGAAGTGTTTTATGGGCCCATTGATACAGGGTTTTTACTGCGGCGCACGCAATATTTGAGGGGACGTTCAGGCGGCTCGGCAGTGGGTAATCATGACTTGGAGGAAATTTCGGTGCATAAAGTATTTTATACTCCAAAATTGGGGGCATGTGTTGACACCATTTTTCGGCACGTGTCAGTAAGAATCAGAAACTGAGCTAATCGGCAAGGGATTGGTTATTATTTTGTCTTCAACATTGCTTTTGATGTTGCTGATGTGTAGTTGCCGATGAAGGGTGGATTGGTCTGAGTCGTTACCGATGAGGCTGAAGAGTTATTACCGATGAGACTGGCAGGGAGCTAGAGGATTGCTGCCGATGAAGCTGAAGAGCTGTTGCCGATGAGACAGGCTGAGGACTAGAAGATTGTTACCGATACTAGAGAGTATGCTGATGGAAAGATAACTTCATTATGATAGAAACGGACAGAGGATCGACATCATGTGAGCTTATGATTTTCGTAGTGTAGTCTGAGTCCAGTTCCTATACGAAGAGATAGAGTTCGTATAAGGAATAAGTTTATTTTTCTATATTTAAGCTTTTCGTATTCGGTTAGGATTCTTCGAATAGCAGAGTATAAATATGTGCCGAAGAGCATTGTAATGATGATCCAAGCATCAATAAACAAATCTACTTTTTATCGCAATTTACTTCTACCAGCACTTTACTTTTCGACGACTTCGTCAAGTATTTTCTCTTTTTCAACGAGTTCTTTCAAGATTCGACGGGCTGCATCAACTTGATCTCCGGCGACCTTGCATTCTGCGTCTACCGAGCACGATTCAAGCTTTGACTTCCGGGCGTATCGCTGTCGTCTCGTCTGATCTGTTCAAAAGTTATCGAATATATTCTGAGCTTTGACGTCCGGGCGCATCGCTGTCGTCTCGTTCGGTTTTTATTCAAGTTATCATCCTTGTCGATTAACAGGTCAAATCGACTGGCACGCTTCGGATATCAAATTTGGGTATTAGCCCGGTGTGTTTGCAGATAGAACTTTGCATCAACAATAATAGTTCATCAATCTTCTTCCCTAGTCCAGTCCGCTCGATTCCTGCAAAGCAGCTGCGATGACCGCGACGATGGCGCGGATGCGGTAACAACAACCACGCCGCCGGCGAGCATGGCCGCTGGTGAGCACGATTGCCGGTGAGGATGGCCGCTGGCGAGCACGGCCACAAGAATTTTTTTAATTCTTAGAAGTTATTTTCAGAGGTGGTTGTTTTAATTTAACCGTCTCTAACCACCTCTGAAGATAGACCTTTAGAGGCGGTTGTCTTAATTTAACCGCCTCTAAAGATGTATCTTCAGGGGCGGTGAAAAACCCGTCACTAGAGCTGCTACATTTTTACGGTCGCTGGTTTAGTGGCAGCCAGGCAAACCGCCCCTAAAAAACGGATTTACCCGCCTCTATAGTAACTTTCTGTACTAGTGATTCTTGTTTAAGAATCTTCTATAAGGTGCTTATTATAGAGTTACTAGGTAAATTCCCGTGCGTGAATAAAATAATACAACGATAATTAAGACTCACACATGTGTTGTATTACCAAAACATGGTACTTTTGGTAAGATGTTTGCTACATTCCTAAATCTTTTATTTATTCTTTGACTCACCAAGGCAAGCATACAGTTGCAGACCCCACATGAGACCAATATGTGCACTTGTATAAACCATTCTTAGATCCCTGACAAAGGAATTTTCCAGGCTCCTTAAACCTCACAATCGAACAGTAAGTTGAATAATTTACTTGTACCTTGTATGTACACCAAATCACCAATCCTGTAAGTTACAAAATAGAATTCGTTTATAGGTGCAACCAATGTGTGAAGTCGTAAACAAAAATATATTAAAAACACAAGAGTGCTCTTGGATTTATAAGCATTTGTCTTTTAAAAAATCTGAGGAAAAATAATACTCCATTCACAGTATTATTATGCTTGCTAGCCACAGCTAGGCAGCCTATTGCAGACTTCATATAGGGCAGTAGTAGCCCAACGGAACTGAATGAGTTGATTGATACTCTGCCAAAATCCTTCAAACGCACATGTTCTAACATGTTGTAGAGTATTTAGTCTCTGGCTAGGAGTACTTCACTTTGCAAGTGCAACATTTCTTAAAAATCCAATGTACCTGCATTGAAGTACAGTGTTACTCCTTTATTAATAGGAAAACCATGCATAATTAGGAACAGATATACAGTAGAGTGTGTGATAAACTGAGATTCTCTTACAAAGAAACATACCTTTATAAAAACTTTCCTATCCCTCTCGATGGCGATGTCATGGCCACCAGCCAAAAGCTTATTGATCCATACAAAAGCATGATCTGCAGCTTTTTCAACAATTTCATCTGAAACCTATCAAGAAGAGGTGGAAAAGGCCTGCAGAGGAACCAAAAAAACTCATTCAGAGTGGAAAACGCATATAACCTTGTTACAATGGAAGTACACCGTACATTGTTAATCACAAAATATCACTCAAAATCATAGAAATCCAAATATCTATTAGGGACTTTACAAAATGAAGACCGAACCAATACCGGACAATGAGGAAATCTGATTGCATTGCTTAAAATCCAAATGCAATTAACTTCAATCAAGTGCTACAAGTTGTTGAAGCCAGATGCGACCGATGACCAACCATCAGAAGACGAAAACAGAGGCATAGAGCACTCAGTATAGAGAGTAATGAGAGGAACACCTAGGACTGCCTTGTATAACAGTACAACATAACTACAGGCTATGGAGAAAAATGACATGTGCTAGCGGATTAGAGTATCCAGCTGTTGTGTTAACTTACTGGTAAAGTAAAGCCAAGTCTTCTCTTTGCAGAGAAGGGATCATGTACTGATAGTACATGATTACTAATGTGATGAAGGTGAAATGCACATGCTCTGAGAAAAGGGTAAACAAGAGGATCCCCTGCCTAGTTAGAAGATAGATGAAGCCTTAACGACAACTCCTCTTAAGGATTATAATTCCAGATTATTAATAAACATTGACTATGCAACCTATACTGAAATCAACTCGTGAGATCCTTAAAATCACTAATCCATACACTATTTTGGTAGTGAGCTAGCTACTTGAAGAAAGGAATACGCGACATCCAAACCGATGGAGAGTTATCCAATTTTGTAGCAATCCATCGCAGACTACTCCCAATTCGTTAGAGGCCTAGCACCACGCCAACAAAGCAACCAAAACAAAGGAGAAAACGATTCCATATCAGATCTCAGATATATTTGCTCCAGGCAAGAAGCAGGTAGGCCAGGCTACCGCACCTGTTGAGCAGCGACGCGGACTTGGCCCAGAAGAAGAGGATGGCGATAAGGAGAGCAGGGCAGGACGGAGGGGAAGCTATAGCCCAGGACGGGGGGAAGCTGAAATATTCTTAATTTTTTACGAAGGGAAAACATACAGAATGAAAGATAAAATGATCGTCCAGGAGGTCAAATCATCAATTATCTGATAACAGTTGATTACAAAGCCATACATCGGATAAAAAAATACAATAGAGGGGTTTATATAAATTATTACATCGCCACATGGCGGGATCATCAGAGTATCTAGCATCCAGAACAGCTACGGAAGTAGAGGGATATCGCGGAAGCAATGTCTTGCACCATCTTGAGCGTAGGCACGAGACCATCTAATCCTTGAGCCCCTCGTCGCTGTAGACGTAGTTAGACTCACCTGCCAAATAGGTTTCAGTACGATTTGTACTAGCCATCTGGCTCCCACCCTATGCTTTGCTTATGCTTTGTGGTAGGTGGATGTAAATGGATATAATCAAAGAGACCTATTATTTGGCTGTGGTTTTCTATGCAAGTATCATCAATATTATATACAACAGTTCATCAAGTTTTATTCATTCCCATCGCATACCTGTACCACTAACCATCAACCTCTCATCTCACTCAGCAAACCACGCTCTCACGTGGCGACATGGACAACTCCCTCTCATCCATGCCTAACCGGCCATCATGTCGTAGGGGTAACCACAACATCACTCAGGGGGAGGTAGAAGGGACTCATCTCACTACTCAAGAGAAGCGTAGGTCGAGGGAAAGGCCATGCCGAGGCCGCGGACTATATATAGCTTCAAAACTCTACAGAGCATGTACTCCCGTAACCACAAGATCACCATCATCGGCGGTGTGCCCCGCCTAGGCTGATTTCGGCTGCTTTCTAATAGGTACGATGCCACCCTACCACTCAGTACTGGGACATACCGGATAAATACCACCGGCACACTGAGACTGTCAGGCGTAGTTACCTAGGCCACCAAGGTAACCATGCGGCTTTAAGGAGGGTGTGAGTCCCAAACACCCGTACCTCCCGACACTATCTGCTAACAACCTAGTAGTAGTGGCACCGTCCTAGCTAGTCATACATCCATCCCCCACCCATACAGGGGCGAGCGGTGAGCACGTAAGTCCCAAGGTTCCGGTTCTCAAGAGACAACAGGTCCTAGGGGGGACCAGACAGGATATCTCCTCAAATAGGGCCTCAGCGCCCCCTTCCTTCCCGGGGCTTCGTTCCATAAAGGCTCTCACCCCCAGGATCACCATATACCTCACAATGTATCTGCCACAGATACCTCATATAGGGATGCCCAGAACACACCCCTGGCAAGACTCGCTCCAAAAGCTCGTCGTAGATCCTGTCCAATCGACTCAACCCTCACCAGACAATCCTCCCACGTTATATTACCTAGAGACACCCATACAATCACCAAGTCCAGCACCTCGTGCCGAACCCACCCAGAGTGCACCACCAGCATCACATCACCGATATAATGCAAGTGGAGAAAAAGTAGCAAGTAACAAGCATTGTATAGCGTGTATATCCTATAAGCGGGTGAGCAGGGTAAAGGTTACGACAAGGAATAGGCATACAAGTAATCTACCATGCAATTCTATCATAGCATATCATAGCATTATTGCATAAAATAGAGCACTAGCATTCTATATTGTTGCATGCGTAATAGGATCTACGAGGTTGGGTGGGACGTGGCACCTGAACAGCTATTACTCAAGTCCTCCTTCAAGTTCTTGGCATGCTCCTAGCCCTCTTCCTCGAGCAACTCCTTCGCAGGATCTGAAATCGAGACATAACGGTCGCGGGAGCAACCCCTATAGATTAACACAAAGAACCAAATGAAATCCAGTAACTCCAAATGCAATCATACACAATTCTATGACGTAGAGCTCATTTTTATGAAAATTTGGACACTTGGTTCATATTTTTTGGAGTTCGTATGAATTAGTTATGAATTTCTGAAAATTTAATCTACTTCTAAAAAAAGAAAAAGATCTGGATAAACCAGAGGCTAACACGTGGCGCGATCTAGTTACTAACTGGGCCTGGTCCACACGGGGAAAATCCCCTTCTCCTTGTCACGCATGCGTGGCTAGGCACGGCGGGTTCTCGTCGAGCTCGAGGACTGGAGTTGAGGGATCGAGCTCGAGGCCCGGAGTCAAGGGTTCGAGCGCGTGGTCCATCGCGAACAAGATCGGCTCGAGCACGCGCACGCACGGCTAGGCATGGCGGGTGCTTGTCGGGTAAATCGAGCTAAGCTAGGCCAGCCCACATACAGAATCGTCCGAGCCAAGACCATCTCCTATTCGACAGGGCCCTCGAATGACAGACGTTCGCCCGCGGACGACCACCCGTTGGGTGACGGAGCGCGTCTCGGGCGGACGACCCCCCCGTCGGGTGACAGAGTGTAACTCGGGCGGTCGACCCCCCCTCGTCGGGTGACGGAGCGAATCTCGGGCGGACGACCCCCACCCCGTCGGGCGACAGAGTGTATCCTGGGCGGACAAGCCCCCCTCCGGTCGGGCAACAGAGTGTATCTCAGGCGATCGACCCCCCATATCGGGTGACGGAGCGAATCTCGGGCAGACGAACCCCCGTCGATTGCCACTCCCCACCTCAAACTACGTGTCTATTGCTACTCCCCCTTCGATTGCCACTCTCCTATCGAACTACGCATCGATTGCCACTCTCATGTCGAACTACGTGTCGATTGCCACTCTCCTATCGACCCCCCTTCCGTTCACCTACTTCCTGCATGGGATCCAAGGAATTTTATGCCCCCACCGTCTCCTGCCTACCCTCATGGCTACAGTGCGGTTACAATGTCGGGTACAGTGGTCAAAACCTCTTTTTACCGGCCATACCCACCCATACTGAGCACTGTACACTGTCAGGCATCCCTTGGCTCAGACCTTATCCATACGGGCAGGCCTCGACCCCTCGAGTTAGGCCTCGACACCCTTGAGTCAGGCCTCGACCCCCTTGAGTCAGGCCTTGACCCCCTCGAGTCAGCGCTCCAACACTCCCGATACGACATCAACAGGGATTCACACGTCCCCGCATAGGCACAGGTCTTTCATCGACCACCTATGGGCGTCATCGGGACACGCACCCGGAGGACAACCATCATCTCCAAGCACGTCGCTACAGGGCAGGCTCGCGGGGGTCGGGTCGATCGGCGCACGTACCGTAGCGGTGGCGAGCTGCAGCGACATGGTTACGGGGCACTGCGATGTGCTAGGGGTGACACTAGCGTGTGCTATGGACTCGCGAGGTCACGGCAAACAAGAAGGTGGCCTCAATTTGGGAGAACGGTTCCCTAGCGGGTGGCCGACGGCGAGGTGCTCGGCGGCGGCGGAAGTCGACGGCGGCGGCGAAGCTCCGGCAGTCCATCGTCTTAGGGCTCACCATCTTCCTCCTTGTCCAATTGGAGTAGCTCAGAACTCCAATAACTATCTTACGCGGCTTTGCGAGGCACGGCGAGGCGCGCGGCCGCGAAGGCCAGAGCAGCGCACCGGCGGCCGGAGTCCGGGGAGACCAGGACCTGCAAAGCACGCAGGTCCCTACTGTGGTCCATACCGGCTCCCAATAAGTTGCCAAGAACGTGTCCTAGGCTAAGACAAGCCCAACGGTGTAGTTAATGAGGTGAAATGATGAGAGGAGAGAGGGAACATGGCGGTGCTCTGGGACAGCCATGGACGTGAGCAAGGGTGAGCTCACCTTGTGCGGCTGCGGTTGGAGGCGAGGCAGCGGCTGCTCCGGCTTGGGGAAAAGGAAGAAGAGCGTGTAGTTCACTTGGTGCAGTCGAGCAGCAGCTCCGTGTCCTTCTCCAGCGGCTCGAGCGGTGATGGCAGTGACGACGGGCTCCGGCTCCTCTGCTCCAACGGGCGGCTTCCTTCGCCACCTTCTTCTTCTCCCCTCTTTTCTTTAGCGCAGCAGGCAAGGCGAGGCATGTGCGGTGGCAAGGAAAACGGCGTGGGCAGGGGAAACCCTAATGCGTCGAGCTTCTCCCTTAATAGTGCTTCGCGGCGACGGTCATGGCGGATGAGCGGCGGAGATGGGAGATGCCCATCGGGCGGCTGGGCACGGCCGCGAGCTAGGGCTAGGGTTGCGAGCGCGGTGCTGGTGGCAACGGACGGCATCCGGGGCGGTCACGGGCGTGGCTGAATGGCGGAGCTCCGCTGTTCCGTTTATGGAGCGGCGGACAGGTCGGCGGGCGGCCAGAAGTGGTTAGAGGTGGGGGTTGACAGTCGGGCCCCACGCGTCAGCGGGCGGAGGCAAGCAGGCGAGCGCGGCGCGTGGGGAAGCAGGCAGGCGCGGGGAGGCAGGCCGAGCAAGCCGAGGTGGGCCGCGGGCATGCGGGGTGAGCAGGCCGCGCGGTCAGCTTGGGCTGGGCTGGTTGCTGCTCTGGGCTAGTTGCTCCTTTTCTATTTTCTCCTTTTATTTTTTCCCTTTTTCATTTCTTTCCAAGCTATGCCATGATCTTGTTAGTAAGGACGTTAGTGACCATGATATAACCACTAAGCTAGGTCCACTAGGGTCTCATGAAAATGTTGGAAGCCATGTCCAAGGTTAGTTGCACATATTAGTAAGCATATCATTGCATGTGATATAAAGAGTTATTGATTTTATTGCCAACACATAAAATCAATAAGAAGCATATCATACTTTGCCATTAAAATGCAAATGCTTCATCTAACGTTAGGTGCTACTTGTGCAACTATTGGATGTCTTCCTACATGATACTCACCAACCATTGGTTATTTTATAAAAAATTTTGTTGGTTGTGATTTTTGGTGTTTGGGATTTTTAGGGATGTTACAAAGCTATAGCCCGTGCGCTCGAAGACGAACCACACCACGCTGGCTCCCACCACGGCGGCGGCTGAGGCATTCGTACACCGTCTGGAGCAGGTCCCCGCACGAGGAAGGTTAGGAGCAGCCAGCCAGTCAGGGATAGGCGGGATTCCGAGGGGGAAAACACTTGCGCCACCAGCCGCCATTGGCTCGCGTGCTGGCAACTCGAGATTAGGTCGTGGTGGCGGCGGCCCCGGAGTAGAGCCTGGGATGGCAGCGGCTCAAGGTAGAGGCTTGGGCCGAGGCAGATTTGCCGTGCTCGAGGTTGTCAAGCCTCGCAGCTGTCCCTCCCTCTTGCTGCCGCATGAGAACCTGCGCCTTGGGCAGCGACAGACCGACGGCATGACGCCGGAGGAGCGCCTCGGCGTGGCGGATGCGAGCGGGGGTGGCAGGCGGCCGCGAGCTGGCGATGCAATGGGAGGGAGGTCGTGGTGCGGTGGGGGAGGTCCGCAGGTGTGTCTTCTGGTAGGTGGCCCCACATGTCGGCACCGTGAAAAAATCGTCGTGGACGTAGGAGTCGGGTGAAACTTCGTCCTGGTAGACCTGGACATTTACTGCTTTTTAGGGGCGAATTTTGGCTAGACTTTAGTTTAATTCCATGTTTGTTTAGGTTAGCCAGTATGATAAATTATAGAAAGAAGGACTGTTCACCCCCTCTAGTTCGCTATCTTGACCATACAACGACACTAGTTGTGGCTTCTTTAATAAAACAATCTCTAAAAATTTATGTGCAAGAGCTATTCGTGAGCTACAATGCTCCCCGATGTAGTTACAGACGGTTTGTTATGTGTCCGCCCCTATTAGGGATGAAAGGCGGCCTACGTAAAAATCACATTTGTACTGGTGTCTGTCTTGTCAAAAAAAATTGTACTGGTGTCTGCATCTGCGACACATATATATCACATTAAATATACACGATTTGGTTGGACAATGGGACGTCTCGGCAGCCACCGAGTAAAAGAAACGTAATGGCAGTTTAAGTTAAATCATACTAGTGATTAGCCGGCCAATCTGAAGCAGTCTGAGGTGACCTATGATTTGAACTTGCGTCATTTAATTTCACTACCACCAACTCGAATTATCTTAAGTAAAAAAAAGATCAAAAAAAGGGGTTAAACCATCGAGAAAATGATACTTGACCATAAATTGTAAAGGTAATTCCAATTTCTCGTAGTGTTTGAACCCCGCACGTTCAATATATATTTCCAACGCATGCGTGTCAGCCACGAGCAGCAGCGCTCTCCTAGCAATGCATCAAGCTCAGTCGGCGCCTACACGTGGAAGCGGGTGGAGCCGACGTTCATCGACTCTCTCTTGCAGGACAACGCGCATCCATTTCTCCCTTAGCCCTCAGGCAGTGGTTGCACTAAGAGAAGTATAGCAAGGGGCTGTAAGTCGGCTAAATACTAACGTGATGGAGAGAAAGGAGGGGAGAAAGAAGAAACGGTCCGTAAGCTTGTAACTGACTTGGGCACATGAACCACAAATTTACGTGAAAGAGATAAATGGACCCCATATTAATTGTGAAAGGCCAACCACCGTATGAGTCGGCAGCAAGCCAACAAGGAATCTTATAGCCAGTCAACTATATTATTAGCCTTGCTCTAAATGGACTCAACGTGGATTTTAAAACTTATGTAAGAAAAATTAAAGTGAAAATGAAAAAAGGCACAAAAACAAAGTCCGACCTAGGCAGATGATTAACGAATGACGATAAATATATTGAAATCCAAAAATAGAACTTAGGCAAAAAAAAATCGCTCAAAAATATTCAAACCACAAATAAATGCAAAAAAATGAAAAGAAAAAGATATTTGTATGATTACATCAAACAGTAATAAGATGAGAAATCTGGTTAAAAAAACATAATAATAATAATAATTCAAACCGTGAAACATAAAAAAAAGTACACACAAAAACAAAGCTAGGTACGTTTATTTAATGAGGAAGCTCGAGTAATCGTGAATACCAAAAAGCTCAAAAGGAAAAACAATGCATTACATATGATGATCAACGAACTCATGATGTAAATTGTTATAACAAAAGAAAAATGTCATAAAAAATACATATATGGGCTATATATATAGAACTTGTAGCCAGGTTTATTGAATGAGGAACCTCGAGTAATATAATCGTGAATGTACGCCAGTTTTGTTGAGCGAGCGGCCGGCGGAGATCGATCTATGCTCCGTCTGGAGATGGGAGACTAGAATCCCAGTATGGCCTGGTGAAAACGATACGCAAATGGGCGGTATATACAGAGTAATCCGCTGCTGCAGCGCTGGGACGCTCATCCATAAAGTTCTTGTGGTCACCATCCCAGCACTTTTGGAAATTGTTGTGCACGCCTGCGATCCAGTTCCCCACGTCATTCAGATCCGAGTTCTTGGCGTCCACCTTGGCGTCTCCCATGGCTTCAAGGCGGCCGAGCTTCGCCAGCGGCTCCTTGGCCCCGTCGATGGCTTCGGTGACCATCTTGATGCACTCGTCCAGCTTGGGGTATTCGTAGATGCGCAGTTCCCTGACGAAGGCCGTGAGCTTGGAGACCATGACGATGACGGAGGCGGCGGCGGCCCTGTTGTAGCTGCCGTTGATGGACGTGGCGTATGGGAGTGTTGGCGCTAGATCCTAGCACCGTCAAGGCGAGCAGCACCTGCTCGACCCCCCGACCTGGCACCTCGAAGCGAGCAGCACTTGCTCGACCCCCCCTCGAAGTCCTGCTTGACCTCTCTCGACCCCCTCTCTGGACCAAGGAAGAAGACGAGCTGAGCTCTCTTTCGCACGCACACACACAACACACCCTCTGTTCTCTGCGTTGGCTGAGGACAGAGCCTGAATATGGTGGCAAAGAAGCTGCCTTTACTGACTGCATTTCATACATATATATACACAAGCCTCCACCTGCTCCAAGACATGGCGATGGAGCTTCTCACCTACTCCTACATGGCCTATTGCCATACTGCTACAGAAAACAAGGCATGGTCGGCCTCGACAGTTGACCTCCCCTGTCGTTGCCCGAGTGGAAAAATGGTGATGGGATTACAGCAGATTAAATCTAACAATCTTCCCCTAATTTTATTGCTAGCCCTTGACCTCCAAAATGCCAATCATCTTCCTCAGCTCCTAGAACCGAAGACGCCCGAGTGACTTGGTGAGGATGTCAGCGAGCTGCCGATCAGTGTCGACAAACTCGATGACCAGCTGCCCTCCATCGACGCAATCACGAAGGAAGTGAAACTTTACATCGATATGCTTGCTTCTATCATGGAGGACGGGGTTCTTTGCCAGCGCAATCACTGGCTGGTTGTCCACCTTGAGCGCCGGCGGCCGAGCCTCAACACCACTGAGCTCGCTCAGCAACTGTCGCAGCCAGATCACCTGGCACGCCGCCATGGCCACTGCCACGTACTCTGCCTCATATGTAGACAAGCCACCATCTTCTGTTTCAGCGACTGCCAGGCGATTGGTGCTTTGTCGAGGAAGACGAGCACACCCGAGGTGCTCCGCCGTCCATCCAATAGCTTGCCATCTCCGCGTCGCTGAACGTCGTGAGCCCCAACGCACCCTCCTTGGTCTCCGACGGTGCTTCGCTAAAAACCGACAGCTGAAGCCCGTCACGCTTGGGAAAGACGATTCCCCACTCCGCCGTGCCCTGGACGTAGCACAATAAACACTTGACCGCCATCTAGTGGTCCTCCCGCAGATCCTCCATGAACCTGCTCACATAGCCTACCGCGAACGCGATGTCTGGCCGTGTATGAGTCAGCCAGCGTAGCCCCCTGACGATGCTCCGGTAGAGCATAGCATCCACCTTCGCCGCAGTGCTCTACCTCAAGAGCTTGATGCGCTCCTCCATTGGCGTGGCCACAGCCTTGCAGCCCGCCATGCCCGCCCGCTCGAGCAGCTTCTGCGCATAGGCGCACTGCCCCAACCTGATGGCGTCCTCCCCCTGCCTCATCTCGATGCCGAGGTAGTAAGACAGCGCACCCAAATCGCTCATCCGGAACCGCGCGGCCATCTCCTCCTTGAAATTGGCAATGTCCTGAGCCCGCACGCCGGTGACGATGAGGTCATCCATGTACACCATGACAATGAGATGCTCCTTCCCCCATCGGTGGGTGTACAGTGCGTGCTCTGTAGCGCACCTCCTGAACCTGAGCTCAGCCATGGTGGCGTCGAGCTTGGTGTTCCATGCCCGCGGTGCCTGGCGCAGGCCGTAGAGGGCCTTTAGCAGCCGCAGCACCTTCTTCTCCATGCCCTTGACGACGAACCCTGGTGCCTGCTTGACGTAGACTGTCTCAGCCAGGTCCCCATTGAGGAACGCTGACTTGACGTCGAGGTGGTGAACCTGCCACTCCTTGGCAATGGCGAGGACGAGTAGGAGTCACACCGACTCCATGCGTACGATGGGGGCAAAGACTTCCTCGAAGTCGACCCCTTCTCTCTGCACGAACCCTCAAGGGACGAGGCACGCCTTGTGCTTCACCACGGCCCTGTGCTCATCCCGTTTCACCTTGAAGACCCACTTGAGTCCAATCGGCCGGCAACCCACCAGCGGATTGACCAGTTCCCAAGTCTTGTTCTCCTTGATGGCCTTCATCTCCTCCAGCATTGCTTTCCACCATGCTGTGTCGCGCTCCGCAACGGCGAACGTGGTTAGCTCCTCTGCACTCAACAAGAGCAGAGTATGGTCGTCGTCGAGGAGTCATGTTGCCAGACCAGACGCCTCCGCGTCGCCGACAATGTTGTCGATCTGATGAAATCGCACCTCCTCTCCTTCATGGTAGGCATCCATGAAATCTGAGACGTTGGACGGTGGGGTCACTATTCCATGCTTGCCACCGCCGCCGTTGTCCTTTGAGTCGGGGTCGTCCGCAATGGAGAGGTTCCATCAGTCGAGACCCCCCAAACCAGCGGTCGAGGCTGGGGTCGTCCGCAACGGAGAAGTTTCGTCAGTCGGGACCCCCAGACCACCGGTCGTGGCTGGGGTCGTCCATAGCGGAGAAGTTTCATTAGTCAGGACCCCCAGACCAGCGGTCGAGGCCAAGGTCATTTGCAGCAGAGAAGTTCCATCAGCGGTCTAGGCCCTCCGTCCTGCGGTCGAGGCCCTTTGTGCGGTCGAGACCCCATGTGCCTGGGCCGAGGCCTCCCGGCCTGCGGTTGAGGCGGGGTCGTGCACAGCCGAAGTCCATCCGTCAGCCGAGGCCCCCCGTGGAGGGGTTGACCGTCGAGTCGAAGTGCGGCCAAGGAACTCTGCTTCGAGTGGACTGGGTGGCTCCTCCACCCCAACCGCCAATGGCTCCTCCTCTTCGGCTTCCCCATCCCTCGGCGCCTCCACAGCCTCACTGGTGCCATGGATGACCATCTGCTCCATGACAAACGTGTCATAGAACCCGTCACTGCCTTGATCGAGGCCTCCTGCTTTTGGCCTGTCCCAGGTCCACGACGCAGCCTCGTCAAAAACCACATCCTAGGACACTACCACCTTGCCACCGAGTGGGTCGTACAGCCGATAGGCCTTCGACCCCTCCTCATAGCCAAGGAACACCATGCGCGTGCTCTTGTCCTCCAGCTTGTCGAGGCCCCGCTTGGTGGCCTTCACGTGGACGATGCAACTGAAGGTACACAAGTACAAGACATTGGGCTTACGCCTGTGCCACGCCTCATACGGTGTCATCCCCTTCAGGGCCTTGGTCAGCGAGCGGTTGAGGATGTGCACGGCAGTCGTGACCGCCTCACCCCAGAATGCTGTCGGCATCCCCTTGCCCTTCATCATCGACCGCGCCATGTCGACGATGGTCTGATTTCAGCACTCCACGACGCCGTTCCGCTGCAGTGTGTAGGGTGTCGTGAGGTGTTGACCCACACCCTCCTCGGCGCAGTACTCAGCGAACTCCATCGCTGTGAACTTGCCGCCATGGTCCGTCCGCAGCACCCGCAGCCGCTTCCCCGACTCCGGCTCTGCGCGCGCCTTGAAGCACTTGATGGCGTCCGCCGCGTCGCTTTTGCTCGTCAGGAGCTGCAGCCACATGTAGTGGCTGCAGTCATCCACGAGCAGGAGGAAGTACCTCCGTCCTCCATGAGTCGCCGGCGTGATCGGTCCGCAAAGGTCCCCACGGACCAGCTTGAGGGGATCTGCCGCACGGTACTTCACCGCCTTTGGGAACGGCAGCCGCCTCTGCTTCCCTGCCAGGCAGCTGTCGCAAAGCTCCTTGGCATGCTCGATCTGTGAAAGCCCGGTCACCATCTTCCTGAGCCGACCCAGAGCGTCGAAGCTCAGATGGCTGATCTGGCCGTGCCATAGCCACGGCTCCTCCGTGCACGCCACCGTGAGGCACACTGGCTGCTCCACCATCAAGTCTAGAAGATAAAGCCAGTTACGTGACCATGATACCTTTGCCAGGAGATGCCCGTCCTGATCCTTAACGCGCAGCACCCCATCACGAATCAGCACCTCCGTGCCATGTTCGTCCAGCTGTCCCAAGCTGACGATGCTCGACCGGAGCTCCAGGATGTAGTAGACCTCCGTGAGCGTGCGGTGCTCACCGTTCTTGCACCAGAACAGCACTGTGCCACGCCCGGCATGCTTGTCATCCAGCTTAGAGAAGGCGGCGCGGCAGCCCGTCATGTGGTTGCTCGCACCAGAGTCGAGGTACCACCTCTGCTCTGACTCATCTCCGGCGATGCCCAGATAGACCTGCGCGCGTGGCTCGTCAAGGTAGTGGATGACTGGCGGTACAGTCCTCTGCTCCACCTCCACCTCCTTTGCCTTGCCACTCTGCTCCGCGCAGTACACCCCCATCAGGAGCGCATGGTCACCGTCATCGCTGTCGTCTCGAGCCAGGTGCGCTTCCTCCTTCTTCTCCTTTATCTCCGGGCACACGCGTGCTCAGGCCCCACCTTGCCGCACTTCCGACAAGCGTTGGGAGCGACATTCTTCTTCTTTCCCTTCTTCTTGCCTGCCGGAGCCTTCCCCTGTGGCTTGCCACCGTGGCCGCCATGGTCACCACCGTCGCAGCTCGAGGCTTTCCCGGACAGGCGCTTCTCCTTCATCTTCGTCGTCCACTCCTCCTCCTTAGCAGCAGCTTGGGCTTCTCCTTCTTCGGTGACGCCAATCCATGGCCCTCCACTGCCTGCAAGGGCCCCGCCACATCCTCAAGGGTCAGCATGGACAAGTCCAGCATCGTCTCGATGGACAGAGCAAGCTGGGCGTACTTGGGAGGCACCACACACAGGAGCTTGCTGACGAGGTCCTCGTCCTCCAGCGGCTTACCGAAGGTGGCCAGCTGGCTCGCTAGCGACTGAAGACGCAGCGCGAAGTCCTCCACCGACTCGCCGGACTTGAATCGGATGTCATTGAAGTCCCGGCGCAGCTGCTGGACCTTTCCCCGCTTGGCCTCAATCCGAGCCGATGCGGAATGACTCCAGCATCTCCCATGCCTCCTTCATTGTCTTCTTGGTCGCGAGCGCATCATGGAACTCGCTCGGGGTGGAGGCCATGAGCGCCTCCATGACGCCCACCTCCGCCTCCTCGCCGGCGTTGTCGACCTCGATGACCACCCACCATTTTTGGGCGCGTAGCTTCCACTTCATCTGCACGGCCCACTCGCAGTAGTTGGTGCGGGTGAGCATCGGCCAGGAACTGGTCCCGCCGAACTCCCTCACCATGCGCACCTCCACCGGCTACAGAGCCGGCTGCGGAACAAGCACTTGGCCCCCGGCACTCGTCCCTACGCCCGGCATACCAGCACCAGAGTCCGACATCGCCAGCGGTGAAGCCTAACGACGTTGTACGGCTCCGATACCACATGTTAGCGCTAGATCCTAGCACCGTCGAGGCGAGCAGCACCTGCTCGACCCCCCGACCTGGCACCTGGAGGCGAGCAACACCTGCTCGACCCCCCTCGAAGTCCTGCTCGACCCCTCTCGACCCCCTCTCTGGACCAAGGAAGAAGACGAGTTGAGCTCTCTTCCGCACACACACACAACACACCCTCTGTTCTCTGCGTTGGCTGAGGACAGAGCCTGAATATGGTGGCAAAGAAGCTGCCTTTACTGATTGCATTTCATACATATGTATACACAAGCCTCCACCTTCTCCAAGATATGGCGATGGAGCTTCTCACCTACTCCTACATGGCCTACTGCCATACTGCTACAGGAAACAAGGCATGGTCGGCCTCGACAGTTGACCTCCCCTGTCCTTTCCTGAGTGGGAAAAAGGTGATGGGATTGCGGCAGATTAATCTAAGAGGAAGCAGGGACCTCGTAGCACTTGTTGGGGGCGCCTGGTCTCCTATTGCAAGTGCTGCAGCGGTCGCGGATGAAATCCTGCGCCGCGGCAGAGGGAGTCAGGTTCGCCACAAGTGGTTTTGGCTCTGCGCCGGCGGCAATCTGCGGCGACCTGGCGGCCGTGCACGGTGATGCTAGGGCTGCAAAGATAGAGGCGACGACTGCCACTACAAGAACAGGCGGAAGAACAGGCATCTTTGGAACGCCACCCATATTGTTGGCTACTGCAGAGAGCCCGGCCTATAATCTTGTGCCTCGGTCTAGTTTAAGTTGGCGATGTCGTCTATATATCGACAAATCAGAGGCTCAGAGCTACTACCACAACCACTACATTAGTCTATTGCTATATATACATTATTACATGCATCCATCCGGCCACCGCCACACATTATATTATTATATTATATTATACTGTATTATTTATTATTAAAAACAGCTAGTGTGTCAGTCAATATTACATTCATGGCTGGCCACACACTTCAATTTGTCTATTATTATAGCATGCATCCTTAACAACCATTTGTAGAAAAATATTTTTTGTGAATTTTTCAAATGAACTTTAGATGCAGAGATGAGCTAAATCAAAGAGGTAGTACTCAGAAGATATCTAAAACTTTTCATTTCAAACTTTCTTTCATTTGAATTTGTTTAGAGTCTCAAGTATGCATTACAAAATTACTACAGAAAATACAAGAGTAATGCGTCAGCAACATATAGTGACAAGTGGGTTTCAGAAAAACTTATAGCAACATATATGCGACGGCTGAGGTTGGGCTCAATGTTTCAACTAGCTAGGAGATCGGGCCCGGATTCTCTTTGGGCCGGGCCTTAGAGCACTGTGATCCAGAGATCATTCTCCGTTGAGGCTGCTCTAAAAATGGTAATTTGCTCAAAGAAAACGAAAAAAAAGTATTCGCACATGACTCGTCCTAGTTCCTCCCTGCAAATTCAATGATGATCGTCTACGTCAAAGAATGAAATAAATTATTAATTATATATTTCCTTATAAAAGAATAAATTAACTATATTTTCTTTAAAAATTAGTACTATTCTTTTCAGGAAATAAAAAATAAAAAATTTAAAATAGTACTATTACTAATATTCCCTCCATTTTATATGTATTATAAGTCATTTCAAATTTTTGAAAAAGTCAAAGTACATCAAGATTTATAATTTTTTACAAAAATACTTGTATATATGGTTTAACTCCTGGCACTGTTCCCACTCACCCTGGACTTCTCGAGGTACCCCAACCGTCCATTACATGCATGAACGGTCTTAGGCCTGTGTGGTTGTTCATACGAGAATCCTAAGTTTCGTCAAATATTTATACACACATTAAAATTAACAGTGTTTTTTTAAATTACACAGTACAACACAGACGCTTATAACACGGATGCACACTCACCCCTATAAACACATGTACGCAATTCCTACCCGTACCCCTATGAGCACCTCCGTAGGACTGAGCACCCAGCAGATCTAGAGATTCCCGAAGTCGTCACTGGACGCCTCGTTGTCAACGGAAACGTCGCTTACCACTTAACGTATAACGCCGGTTAATCCTTAAAAATATACCAGAAAAAGGTGCGAGCACCAGGATTTGAACTCTGGTG
Organism: Bothriochloa decipiens; assembly: GCA_023333625.1. Lineage (NCBI taxonomy): Eukaryota > Viridiplantae > Streptophyta > Magnoliopsida > Poales > Poaceae > Bothriochloa > Bothriochloa decipiens. Next base: position 9,566,535 of record CM041646.1, read on the forward strand.
GGTAGGACCGTCCTACATTGGACTATAAGCTAATTCGGTAAAAGTAATAACGTTTAACATATAATCAAATACACATCGTTAGACCATTGACGTCATATATTTTATAGTAATCTTATTTAAATATATAAATATCAACACTAGTTTTTTGTCGACTCAAATTTAAGATTGATTAATGTCTTAATGATTCATCGAAAAGTGTCCTTATTTGAGGACGAAGAATGAAGTATGGGAGAGTGGATAAAATCCTAGGAGATGGCGATGGAAGATTTGTGGTCGGATTCTTATTTTCTCGCGCCTCGTGGATGTGAGATATCTGGTATCAACCCCTCAATTATTTCCAGGACAAATGCAGCGTCCTGCCAAGCACTAGGGATATTGTTGTGGATTGAATTCTCATGTAGAGATAGATATATGGGTCGATCGATTCTCTAACGACGCGAGCTCAATGATGCAATTCCACAACGCATCCTTGTCAAAAAAAATTCCACAACGCATCATTATTTGGAATCAAGCTCATTACAGAGCACTGCAGTGCAGCACAGACCACAGACGACAATTAGATCCAAGACAAAAAAACCGATGAACAACAAATAAAGCGAGCTAGCACTACGAATTTGCCTCTGCTGCTAGTGCTACTGCTACCATTCTGTCTGCCTGAGAACATATACGTGCAGTGCAACAACTAGCTATAGCTACAAACGACACGGAAAGGAAGCAGCGGATCGATGGAGCAAAAGAACCTGTCAGCAGGGACAAAGCCGCCAGCAGCTCCTGGCCAAAACCAATACAGATTGCAGGCATGGCGTGGATAAGCCTACCGGAAATCGCGACTTTGCCGAGTGTAATATTCTTTGCCGAGTGCTAAATCTCGGACACTCGATAAAGAAAATCTTTGTCGAGTGTCAGACTTTGCACTTGGCAAAGAGCTCTTTGCCGAGTGCCACGTCACCGGCACTCGGCAAAGAGCTCTTTGCCGAGTGCCACGTCAGCGGCCCTCGGCAAAGATTCCCTCTTTGCTGAGTGCCACGTCACCGACACTCGGCAAAGAGGTCTTTGCCGAGTGCCACGTCACCGGCACTCGGCAAAGAGCTCTTTGCCGAGTGTCTTCCTGTTGGCACTCGGCAAAGATATTTTTAATATTACATTTTCGAGGCACTAAATGAACTCAAATGAAAAAAATTTTTACTACAAAGTTGTATAACTTTTTAGGATCTACAAAGTTTATATTGGTCATTTTTTTATTTCATAAATCGATAGTAATGTTGTTTATAAAACCTACATCTCACTAAACCTACGTGTGAATTTTAAAATTTAAAATTCAAATTTCGTAAACGACCTCGGATGAAAAAATATCCAAAACAAAGTTTGTAGATCTCGAAAAGTTATGAAACTTTGTAGTTGATAACTTTTTCATTTGAGTTTATCTTACCATGCTAAAGCCATATGTGAATATCTTAAATTTGAAATTCAAATTTCGTAAAAGACCTCGGATGAAAAAACTTTCTAAACAAAAAGTGTAGATCTCGAAAAGTTATGAAATATTATAGTTGACCACTTTTGGATTTAAATTCATTTAGACCCTTAAACAAGCTAATTACTTTCGGTTTAGTATAGAATATGAGGAAATGAAACTAGTTATAGACACATGTGACAGAGTAGTGCAGTGGTTAAGGCAGAAGACACGCGAGAGAGAGGTCACGAGTTCGAATCCCATCGGACGTGAAGCGCGCAATTTTCGCGCGAAAAATGCCGCGACTTGCGACGGACGGGCGCATGGCGGTGGGTCCTCCTCAGATTTAAATTTTTTTCTATTATTTTCGGGTTTTTTCGGATTTTTTATTTCGGGACTTTGCCGAGTGTCTAGGACACTCGGCAAAGCCTTTGCCGAGTGCTTGCCAGGTGACACTCGGCAAAGGCTCCTTTACCGACGCTTTCTTTGCCGACTGAGCTTTGCCGACTGCCACGTAGAATTGCAGTCGGCAAAGCATTTGCCGACTGCAATCGTGCCTTTGCCGACTGCGAATTATAGTAGGCAAAGCACCTGAATCCTGTAGTGACATGCCCAACAGTCCACAGCCTTCACATGCACGGACGACGAGTCTGACTGTCACTTATTGACATGACTGTCCAGATCATCGATGGTTAGTTAAGCTGTCGAGATCACAAGTCAGGCCAGTCTTCGTTTTTGAGGACAAGTCCCTCCCATCCACTGATTGAGCTGCGTGCCCAGGAGCAGCCATCATGCCTGGTTTCAGCATTGGGTTGGACACAGGATGACAGGACACGGTTGATAAAAGTGGCCAATGGAGCATCAATATCATATCAATCTTTACATGTATGCATAAAGCATAAAATATAGATAAAAAACTAATCATATAGATTAGTTATAAATTACGAGATGAATCTTTTGACACTAGTTAAATCATGATTTGATAATAATTATCAAATACAAACGAATATGCTACCGTTGCAATTTTTTAAACTCTAGCCGTCTAAACAAGGCCTTAGATGCTTTTGTGCAGCGGTATCCTACGGTGTTGATCAGACGCATTATATATATTTTATTAACATGTAAAATGCGAAGGGCGCAAGAGCCTTGCTATTGTGTGTTGGGCTCAATGTTTCGTCTAGCTACTAGGCGGTCAGTTTTTTCTTTGGGCTGGACTTTAGATTACTTTTCATTGGCACTATGTCAAAATCGAATTTCCGCAGCGTTACGTTTTGGCGCTTCGTAGCAGACGCCTTTGCTGCCCGCTGCGGTAAATCGCCACGATTTACCGCAGCGGGCAGCTTTTATTTACCGTAGCGGACAAAAGCACTTTTGTCCGCTACGGTAAATCTATTTACTGCAGCGGGCATCTTAAAGTGCCCGCTGCGGCAAATAAGGTATTTACCGCAGCGGACGTTCTATAGGCCCCTTACGGTTAAGGCCGTGGCCCAATGGATCAAGGGAGAGGCCCAATAACATGCCTGCATATAAAATAGAAGACTAGGGTTTCAGTTTCACTCATCTCACTCCTCCCTCCCAGCCGCAACTCACCCGGCCGCAACTCCCCCTCCCAGACGCAAGCCTCCTCCCGACGCGGCCCTCCTGCTCCACTCCGGCCTCCTCCTCCCACTTCACTTCACTCCACCAGCCTTCATCTTCACTCCGGCCTTCCTCTCCCTGTCTCCAGCTCACTGGCCGCCCCCTCCCTGTCTCCAGCTCGCCGGCCATGGCGAGATGGCGACGGGACGGCCATGGCGGCAGTAGTAGCTCCTCGTGGCGGCAATGGAGTGCAGGCAGAAGTCCACGGCGATAGTGGTGCCTCCCCATCCCTCCCGACGACGGTCGCCCTGCTTCGTCCAGCACGGGTCGCGAGAGCGAGTCCTTCCTCTTCTCGCAGAACCGGCAGCCTTCCTCCTCCCGCGGCCTTCCTCACGTGCGGGCACAGCTCCATGGCGGGCATGGATCTAGCGGTGCAGGGTCGACGACGGTTGCCTCCTTCCGGTGGAGGCGCGGCGGTGGCCTAGATCCGACAGGTGGAGGTGCGGCGGCGGCCCGGATCTGGCCGGTGGAGGTCCGGTGGCGACGTTCCCGGATGCGGCTCATGGTATGTCCTTGACCTCTCTCTTCTCAGATCTGGACCCATTCCGTTGCTCACCCTCTCCCTCCCCTATAGTTTCAGCCGGTGAAGGCGCGGCGGCGGCGGTCGTGCCCGGATCCGGCCAGTGGAGGCGTGCAGTGGCCGGATCCGGCCGATGGCGGCGAGCGGGTGATGGATCCGGCCGGTGGCGGCACGCGGGTCGACGGCGTGCGTCGTGCGGAGGAGTGCGACGTCGGTCTTCCACCAACTGGCGGAGGCCCTACCGGCGGATCCGGCGGTGTCGCGACGTCGTTGGGAGGAGGGGCCACGACCGCAGATTCGGCGACCTCCGGTGGCGACGGCGGATCTGGCAAGCTCCCGGCCACGGCGAATCTGGCGAGCTCCCAGCGGTCGCGAATCCGGCGGGCTCGGTGGGCCCAGATCCTCCTTGTTTTAAATTTTATTTTATTTTTATTTTTTTAAAATTCTTTACCATAGTGGTCATCCTAATGTGCCCGCTGCGGTACTTGGGGTTTACGGCAGCGGGCACTGACGCCCGCTGCGGTGCTGCCGTCATTTACAGTGGTGTGGCACCCCAAGCGGACGCCCCTGCCCGCTGCGCAAAATCGTTTTGGCCTGCTGTGGAAAAGTAGTCTGTACGTAGTGTGGGCGGGGCGGATCCGCAATTGCACCTGGCTCCTTGTAGTACGAATTGGCTTGTAGTTGGATGGTCTAGTAAACGTTATCTCTGTCTGGGTTCAAATTCTGGTGTTCGTAACTTTTTCTAGGATTTTATAGAATTTACTGGCGTTATGCGTTAAGTGGTAAGCGATGTTTTTATCGATAACGAGGCAGCGCCAGTGGTCACTTCGGGCCGGATCTGCCAGGTGCTTAGTCCTTCGGAGGTGCTCGTAGGGCTAGGGTTTGAGTACGTGTGTTCATAGGGATGAGTCGTGCGTGTTGTGGACGTCTGCATTGTACTGTATAATTCTAAAAAAAAGCTGGCTCCTAGTGTAGTGTATATATGACGGTTAATATTAATCATTTATTGTTTCCTCCTCAAAATTTAATGATGATTTACGTCCAAAAATGAAATGACTATACCATCTTTTAAAAAAGAAGTATTAGTAGTAGTATATACTCTTTTTATGGGAGTTGCTATTAAACAGTCGTCTGGTTTATTGAAAAAGTCCACGCGACGTTTGATCCCCAAGGTCATAAGCATCTTCAAGCTTTTGTATGCTCGGTAGGAAAGTAGTATATGGTGCCTTGGACTCATCGCCTGAAAGTGTTCAGGCGGCCTGAACTTTAGAAAATTAATGTGCTTTTTCTTTTGCAAGAATACTTATATGCTGCTCTAGTTTAACCCCCACTGTATTGCATTGTATTGTAGTATTGTACCACATCTTGACACGCCTCTGCCATGCATCGTCCTACCAGCAGGGGCTACTACAGTGCAACGCAATGCAATGCCATGTGGGTTATTGGAAGTTGAATTGGCGGGTAAATATCAGCAGTAGCAAAAAGGTGGCGGATGCATGTGTTTGGACGAGAGCATTATTCACATGGTCACATCTCCATCTGCAGGGCTAGCTAGGATCATCATATTATATATCAATTCATCAGGACCGGTATATATATAGTGACAGCAGCAAGCGCCACGTACACAAACACGATGTTAGCATGCCTGCATCTAGTGTAGAGCTTAATCAGTCTGGATCGGCCGATTAATTGGAGCTTTCAGGGACCGATGCAGCGCTAGCAAGCAATTAAGCCCCAGCTGCAGGAGCATCCAGTCCAGGCACTGTTCCCACTGGACTTTTTCCAGGTACCCAAACTGGCCTGTCTGTCCATGGATGCAGCAACAGTCATCGAAGCCCGTGATAGATGCAAGAAGATCTGCTGTCCGAATCTTATTTTCCGAGACCCGCGCCATGTGGATGTGATCCAGTGTCTACACCTCAACCTCAATTATTTCCATGACAATTGCTACGACGTATCCAGTATTATCTATAACACCTAATAACCGCACGAGCGCAATGATTCAACTCCATGACGATCGGCGACGCATCAATGGTGCTCAAGCAGCTGTTTCAGCAGTTGGATCAAGCTCGAGAACATAGCAAAGCACAGCACAGCACAGCACAGACAATTCGATCCGAGACAAATAAAAACCGACGATCGAACAAGCTAGGAACGGCATGGAAACTGGAAAGCCAGGAGAGGCATGGATCGATGAAGCAAATAAGAACCTGTAACCTGCGACAAGCCGCCTGCAGCTCCTAGCCAAAACCAACTGCAGGAGGCATGGCATTGGCGGGCACGAGCTATAGCCCAACGGTCCCTCCCGGCCTCACACGGACGACATGGAGAAGGATCCAAATTATATCTCACTAGTCAGCTGACTGTCACTTATTGACATGACTGTCCAGATCATCGATGGTTAGTTAGGCTGTCGAGATCGCAAGTCAGACCAGTCTTTCTTTATGAGGACAACAAGCCCCATCCACTGATTGATCTATGCCCACTGCCATGGGTTGCAGCACTGGGTTGGACGACACAGGGCACGATCGATAGAAGTGGGTGGCATGGACGAAGAGAAGACACGTCCTGTGCTGCTGCTGCACCAACAGATGTACACAGGGGGGGAAAAGGCCATCCATCTCATATCTCCCCTCGTACGTGCTCATATTCAGGTTGAAACGTTCGTCAGAGAAACGGATCCGCCTGCCTGCCTGCCTGCGCTCCAACGAATGAATCTGAAAGGATCATGGATGTCAGTCTGAACAGCAATTTGACAGGGATCTGAATTTGGTTGGATTTTTGTCAGCCGATGCGATGCGATGCGAATCCATGGATTTGGTCGGTCGTTGGCCGGCTTCAGCCACCAGCTCTAGTATATGTGCCTGCGACTGCGAATTGCGAATCGGCGATGCCAGTCGGCTAGCCAGCCCTGCAAAACACATGCTTTGCTGAATATAATGCTGATGGATCTACTTTCAGATCTAATGGTATCATGTACTCCCTCTGTCACTATTTGACTGTCGTCGTGAGTTTTCGTGCCACACGTTTGACTCAATTTATATAAAATTCGTATAATATTTATATCTCCAAATAAATTTATTAAAAAACTAGATTCAAATATCTTTTTAATAATATTAATTATATATTATAAATATTAATATTTTTTAATATATAATTATCTACTGTTGTTTCTTGAGAAACGAGAACGATAATTATTTTTCTCGAGAAATAAGAACGATAATTATTTAAGAACGGTGGGAGTGGTACATACAGAGCCTGACAATTTTTCTTTGTTTTGAAAGATTAGACGGTGACAAAATCTTGGGCATTGGGACTTGTGAACCTATATCAAGACGCCGATGCCGACGCCGATGCAGGTATCCTAGACCACCTACACCGGCCTACTACATGCACCTGTGTTGTGTGCTTGCAGCCGTTGCTTTGCTCATCTTCCAATCCAAACCATCTTTTTTTTTAAAAAAAAAGTCTGTCCAAACCAAATCTTGCGGCAGAGAACAGGTGTAAAGAACTGCAGAGAAACGGCATATATGCATATATATGGGCTAGCTAGTACACGGCGTGCCCACAAAACAATGCAGAGATTCCTGATGTGTCGAGTCAGCACCATGTGTTTGATCGTCAAGCAAAGCAAGGTTCATGCTCTGTGACAGACTGAAAGACTGCATTACATATATATGCTTGGACACTTAGTACTACATGTAAAGAAGAAAAGCCTTGTTGTGCTTTGTGGTTTCTTTAGCAATTCCACGCTGCCACCTCAACTGTCTGTCTCTCTGTCTACTGCAAGCACAATATATTTTTCTGAGACCATGCAGCCATACTGTATTATTTGATTTGCAAGGGGACTAAAGGAAATCTGTTAGATACTGTAGGTTTTGGGGAGGGGACCAACTGCTGCTACTACTACCAAGAAGCTCAAGTGAGATACCAAGTTCAATCTATCAATAATATTATGCTCAAGGAAATGACCAACAACAATGATTGGAACACGTTAGCTAGGAGATGATAGATATGATGACAGCTTACTAATTATTAAGAGCCGTTGGCCTTTTTTCTCTGTTGCATTTTCTGGGGTCAAGTTCGTGATCCTGATGAACTTCAAAGATGCTTCTCCATTGAAGGAGGCTGGACAAACTGCAATACATTGCGGCAGCTTATTACACCAGTAAGCAGAATAAGACAATTTGGATTAGCGAAAGCTGTGCAAACAGGACCGATGGTTAATTGCCCTCTGATCTTTCAGAAGTATATTGGGATCTGCCTCTCAGTAAGCCAGTAAGGTGACGACTGTCACACCACAATTAATTAATTGCGTACCTGTCAGTCGTTTGAGTTTATCGTCAAACCTAAGATGCCGACATTGAACGGATAAGGGGCAAAAGAAAGGAAGAACGAACAAGGAAAATAAAGCTTGTTTATTTATTGCCAAACGGTCTTGGTGAAGGCTTGAAGCCACGGCTTCTTTTTTTTTTCTCGACCAGACATATATGTCCGTATTTCATTAAGAAAATAAAATGATCGTAAGGCCTACAACATATGCTTAGAATGATGGTGGTGAGAAGCCATCAGCAACCAAAACAACAAACCTAACTACTGGATCCTTATCGTTTGTATTACATGAATAATTGATTGTACGATCATAAACTGGAGAGCTCAACAAATGCGACTCGTCATGGCTGGTCGAAAACCATCGCCGGCACCTCGGCCGTGAATCGACCCCTCCCCAGGTAGTATGTCTTCATGGTCTTCCTGGTCTATTCCGGCAACGGAAGTGTGAAGGCACCTTGAAACTCGTCGAACGAAGCTGTGTTTGGCTCTTACGTTTCAACCTCAATGCCTAACTTCTTCATCAGTATTTTTCTAGCTTGGGTGTCCGGCTTCGGTTCCCGGTGCCTGCTCTTGGCCGCCAACCGTGCACTCCTCCTAGGGATCAGTTTCTCATCAGTAAAGGCTCTCGGTTCACGTATAATCCTGAGACGTGGGGGCGACAGGATAATAGGCAGATCCAACGGCTTTTTGAAGCGGAAGATGAAGTGGTCGACCGTCGCAGGAGGAACTGGTGTGGCTAGGTCGGTGTCCGACGCAGAACCCGGCGGGAGATGAAGCCACGGCTTCAGATGTAAATAAATAATAAACAAGTACAAAGCTTAGTCAAAAGCGAGGGGGAAAACGATCCAACATGATCTTGCAGCAGAGGTTATGGTTTCTTTAGCACTAAACCAGGTGGTTTGACTGACCGAGACTGACTGATTCTATGCTTCAACTTCACTCTTGCTTTCATTTTTTTTGCCCCTCCTCCTGAAATTAAATATCTTCTGCTCTAAATTATTCTGTAGTGAGCTACGCAGTGACAGGCAGTGCAATACCACAATGCATCAATCAATTCAAAAGTAACTGAGAAAGCTCCGGATCCAATCATCCCTGTTCAGCAATTTGCAGAACAGAACTGCAGGTCATCAATGGACGCACACCAAACTGGCCTAACACCTTGATGGCCGTCCACCGGCCATTCACTGATCCGATCACTTTATCAGTGAAATGTTCTTCTCATTTCACTTCCATTTCATGCATTGCGAACTCAATTATTGGCGACGACGGCTCCTAATCCTAAACCTAACTTTTGCTGTCGCTCGAGTGCGAGAGATCATCATGGACATACCCGACACGGAATTCGCATTCATCTGTTGCGACATGGGCTTTGTCCCCCGAATTAAATCGATGCAGCCGCGTGCAAGTTTTTCAACGCTTCTGGACCCTCGGCTGGCTCTACTTATATGTCTCTCTCTATCTTTCTTCAGAGAGTAGTATCTATATATCTTTCTTCAGAGAATAGTCTGAATACAAAGATTTGCTTACTTCAAATTATATTCTGAGACCACCAAACAACCTCCGAAAACGTTGAAAGTTATTTCGAATTGATGAGAAAAGTGTAGGCAAAAAGCATAACACAAAGAAATACGTACTAGTATACGATCATTTCAGGCTAAAGTTGTGGAAAATGCATAAAGTTCAGGAAAATGATGTGTGTCAGTGTGTGAGAGAGATGAGATACAGAGGGGCAGAAAAGTCAATTGGCTTCCCCCTAGGCACCCAACCCCCACCCCAGCAGCTTTTAAGCTAAACAAACTCCATCATCACTCCTTTGCATTGCAGTAGCAGCAAAGCAACTCAGTCAGTCAGTGAGTCTGTTCCGGGGCACACAGGTGCTGATGCACACAGCAGCTGTCTGTTCGATTGTTGCTTCCTCCTCCCTCCTCTCAACCCAGAGGGCAAGGAGCTGGTAGGTAAGCTTCCCTACTCCGTTTCTCCCTCCCCATGAAGCTTGTGCAATTTGACTGAAGTGATCAACCTGCTGGTAATGGCATGTACCTGTTCTTCTCTTCGATTGCTATCTCATCTGTTCAGTCACACTATTTAGTCTTTCCTGCATTGTCTGGACTCTGGAGTAGCATCTGAGGTTGGTGCCGAGCATTCGTCAAATGAATCCTCAGTCTCTGTATTTCTTTGAGAGAAAGCTGTATTTTTGTTGAATTGACGGGCTTTTACAGCGATTGCCCTCTTTTCTAATCCTAAGGCTGTTGTTAGCCTGATATCTTCTGATGATACAGCCGAAGTTTCTTTCTCGTCCATGCATTTTCTCTTTGTAAAAAGAAAATCACAATTTGTATTCCTTTTATTTATTCCCCCCTCAAACAGAGTAAAGATTTTTGGTTACCTCCAGTTTCATAAAAAAAGAGCAAAAAATGGTTACTCTCCTCCAAAAGTTACAAAGTTCAGAATACAAATCAATCGCTCAAATATTCAGTTATTTATTTTCCAGTTGTGCGGTTTTCAGTGTTTCCACTGCAATCTCAGTCATAGGATTCCAATTCCAGCCTCACCAGCCGCCCCATTAAAAAAAATTCCATCCTCACTAGCGCCTGCTCCCATGGTGCCGCCCATTTCCTGGGCGATTATTCCCGCTGTCCCCTCACTGCCCGCCCTTGCTGTGCAGGTGCTGCTTACTCTGTCTCCGACTTCGATCCAATCCAAGCTGCAGGAGCCCTCGGAGATTATTCCTGGCATTGTGGCTGGCTTCTTGGTTGGACCCGGAGGAGCCTGGATAGATTTGTTGAATAATTCGCCGATCCGAGGCGCGCGGTTCTTGGCCGCCGGCCTAGATCTCTGCTTCTGCTGGCCAGTGGTGGTTCTTGGTTCTGGTTTGGCCCTGCCTGGTGAGTGGTGACTGGTGAGGACTGAGTGAAGGAAAAGAGGAAGGGGGGAAGGCGATTCAGGTTACTCTTGGCAGTGTCAAAATGAAGTACATGAAGCTTGGATCCAAGCCGGATGTCTTTCAGACAGAGGGGAACAGTATCAGGTGAACCTGCTGTCCTTACCTGCTCTTGTTTACAGTTTCCAGACTACTGTATTAGAGATGCGAATTTGCCTTAATCTCTATTAGACTACTGTGTTCGTTTGATTCACCTGACGTCTTGTTTTTGTGGTATAAATTGTTAATTTGCGAGTTATCTTTTTACTAGAAATTTGACACTGAATAAATTTGAGCACTACAAATGAGACACACTCTGTCTGAAGTTGCCCCATGACTCTGAAGGCTGAACAATTTCACCTCTCTAGCTAATTTCTACTTTCTATAGATATGTATATCTGCTAGTAGCTGAGTTGGGCTGTAAACACATTCCCACACTGAACTTTAGCATTGTTTTTCCACGGCCATGATTAGCACCGAAAAGAGAGTATCTTTCTGAATATGAGTACTTGTACTGTCAAGCTGTGGGTCTCATGATGGCACTTGCAAAGGCTCCATCTACACTGATCTCCTGTTCAGCACAGGGAAACGAGGCATCATCATCATCTCTGATTCTTTGCCAATGGCATCTGTGTTCTTCAGCTTTACAAGCCATGTGTCATCTCCTGGTTGTGGTGTACCGTAGCTTTTTCTCGTAGTCATGGGCTGTCCAGTGTTACATCTGTCAGATTATAGGCCGTGTGGTCCATTTGGAAAACGAAGGCCTATCACTTCCCTAGCCTTTTGCGCCATCAGTTCGTTGTCAAATCATTTTCCATGGTCCACTTAGCGGTTTCATTAGGTCAATTAGACCTGTCGTTCATGCATGGGGGCTGGGGCTACTACCAGAAATGGCTTTCCTCACCTTTTTTGCTGTACGAATGGTACTTTATTCAGGCTAAAACAAATGGCCACTTCTTTTTTTACATGTGGCTGATTTCGTCGCTGAAATTTGTTTCAAATTTCATTTCACCTTTACCTTGTTTATTACTTTCCTCAATTTCTTATACTATAATTCGAGATGATGCTGACGTTGAATCCATTATTTGTTAACTGTTTTCCAGGTTTGTTACAACTGAGCTGGCAACAGATATTGTTATCACTGTAGGGGATGTCAAGTTCTATCTTCACAAGGTACAGGCTTAATCTCCAATTTGAACATGTTTACAGTCTATGTCTTAGCACAGGGAAACTTAGATTCAAACCTTCAGTCTGTAATGTCTTTTCTTACAATCTGTTGGAAGAAGTAATTTAAACATAGGTGTTCTTCACACATGCTTCATTAGAATCATTGACGGTTGATCCATATACCGATATTTTGCTGTAATTGAAATTGAACTTGTGACTGATCAGAGATGTCTTGTTTCAAAATTCAAACACACACAGTTCCCTCTTCTGTCCAAGAGCTCCCGCCTACAAACTCTGGTAGCCTCAACAGGCGAGGAGAGCAACGACGAAGTGGACATCTCGGACATCCCCGGCGGTCCAGCGGCGTTCGAGATCTGCGCCAAGTTCTGCTACGGCATGGTGGTCACCCTCAACGCCTACAACGTGGTGGCGGCCCGGTGCGCGGCGGAGTACCTGGAGATGTTCGAGACGGTGGACAAGGGGAACCTCGTGTACAAGATCGACGTGTTCCTGTCTGCGAGCATCTTCCGGACCTGGAAGGACTCCATCATCGTGCTGCAGTCCACCAAGTCGCTCCAGCAGTGGACGGAGAACCTCAAGGTGATCAACCACTGCGTCGACGCCGTCGCCACCAGGGCGTCCATGGACCCGTCCGAGGTCGACTGGTCCTACACCTACAACCGGAGGAAACTCCCGTCGGAGAATGGCGGCGATGCGCAAAGCTGGAATGGCGTCAGAAAGCTGCCGACTGTGCCGAGGGACTGGTGGGTGGAGGACCTCTGTGACCTCGAGGTGTGCCTGTACAGGAAGGTCATCTTGGCGATCAAGGCCAAGGGGAGGACCGGCAGCGACGTCGTCGGCGAGGCGCTACGTGCCTACGCGTGCCGCCGGCTGTTCGGGTCCCTGGACCATGCCGTCAGCAACGGGCTCGACTGCACTAAGCACCGCGCCGTTCTTGACGCCGTCGCCGAGCTCCTGCCGCCGGAGAAGGGGTCGGTGTCCTGTGGTCTCCTTCTCAAGCTGCTCAGAGCTTCGTGCCTGCTGGTGTCCGGCGAGGCCTACCGCGGCGAGCTGGTCAGGAGGGTCGGCGCGCAGCTGGACAGAGCTTCGGTCTCGGACCTTCTGATGCCTGCTGAATCCGGCGACGACGCCATGTACAATGTCGACATGGTGGCTGCGATACTGGAGGAGTTCTTGCTGCAGCACAGAATTAATGGAAGCGATCAGGCAAAGCTGCAGGAAGATGATGACAATATGGATGTAGCTGCTGACAATGTGATCATTTCTTCGAAGCTGGCGGCTGTCGCAAAGCTGGTGGATGGGTATCTCTTTGAGATCGCCAAGGACCCCTGTCTTCCTCTCGAGAAATTCATCGCCCTCGCCGAATCCATGCCTCCCCTGTCTCGGCCGGTGCACGACGCTCTCTACCGCGCCATCGACGTTTACCTCAAGGTATCTTTCTGAAATTTCAGTAGGTAATTTTAAAAAATGTTCAAAACCTGCAATTTCAGTAGGTAAAAAATGTGCGAAATCTTTCTACAGGAGCACCCGGGCATGTCGAAGGGCGAGAAAAAGCGGCTGTGCGCACTGATGGACTGCAGGAAGCTGACGGCGGACGCGAGCGCGCACGCCGTGCAGAACGAGCGGCTGCCGCTGCGCGTGGTGGTGCAGGTGCTCTTCTTCGAGCAGGTCCGGCAGCAGGCGGCGGCGGCCTCCGCTGGCCCCGCGCGCTCGCTCGTCCTGCCCAGGGACGCGGACGGCGCGTCGTACGGCGGCAGCTCGAGGTCGGCGACCACGACGGCAACGGAGGACGAACATTGGGCCGTGGGCGGCGCACCGACGACGTCGGCGTCCGGTGGCGACGCCAGCTCGCTCCGGTCGGTGAGTCAGCTGTCGGGAGCCAACAAGAGCGGGAGGAGCGCCGGCGGCGGAGATAGGAAGAAGGCCAAGGGCGGTGCGGTGGCACCGGCGCCGGCGAGGAGGGTGCCGGGGAAATTGTGGTCCGGCAAGGCGAGCAGCGGGGAGAACAGCGGGTCGGACGACACGTCGGAGAGCCCCGCTGGGTCCCTCAACCTGGAGGAGACCAAGTCAACGCCCTCACGGATAACAAGGCATTCTGTGTCGTAGTGATTGTATATGCTTTCTTTTTTTTTTTGTTTTTGTTGTGATGGTTTTCTTACAACCTTTGGATTGGATTTGCCTTACAGAAATGTTTTAGTGTAATATATTTTCCATTATATAATTATACAAGAGGTGTAATTTTGATAATTAGATATACTAGCAAACATGTCTGAAAACAAATTACATTTGGACACCACGCGCTGGTAGAGATTTTGGTTGAGCCGGTTTGACCTTAGGATAAGATTATAAGACTACTAGTGAACTATGTTTTGTTCTTAGTTTATAACTACATTGCTATGGTTGATATAAAGTGAGTGAGATTCACCGAAGGTCTTTGAAGTTATCTGCAGATCATATAGGTCATCAAAATTTCAAATTGTATTTTAGGTCCCTAAAGTTAGTTCACGATACATCTAGGCCCAAACATCTATTTACCCGACCCTGTGGCTGACGTGGCACTCAATGCTTACATGAATCTTATAGATGGGGCCCACATGTTAGTGGCAAGACTCAATCTTGGAAAATTGTATCTTTCTCATACAACCTGAGACGAAGATAATTCTTGTAAAAAGTTCTAGCCCTCGATAAGATCTATAACTTTCGCATAAGAATCACCATATGGTCATATGAAAAAGATATGATTTTTCTAGGATTGAGCCTTGACGTTGACATATCAATGTGAGCGCTGAGTCAGCATGCCATGTTAGCTATCGAGTTAGGTAAGTGTCCGTTTGGACATGGGATGGGACCCGAACAAACTTCAGGGTAAAAACATTTTAAGACTTTCGGGACCTATGTGACACCTATACACAACTCCAAGGATCTATGATGAGTCATGCAGAGATCTCGTCTTTTTTTTTTTTGTGAAACATAGATCTTGTCGTCTGATCAAGTTTGAAACAACCTTGTGTTGTGTTTGTAGGCATTTTCTCTCTTTTTCCTACCATTTATGGATTTTTGTTTGGTTGGCTTTCTCATCATGCCACACTAGAGATGCAATGTACCATAGAAAAACGAAGCTGTTGTTTACTAGTCGATAAAGATGTGGCATGCCAAACTTGTTAGGGCCTTTTGGTATATATGTGTCACAACGGAGTAAACTTCATCAAAAATCGGTGCAAAGTTTTTTCCCCTTCAAGAGCAAATGCCCTTATAATGTAGACCATTGGATATATATGCATCGTGATACATGCACAGTGTAATAATTCACATCACAAGCACATGTGTCCAAACAGTATCTGTTCTTGGGCAAGGACACAAATTCACAATCAGTGCCCATAGCTTGCATCTTGGAGACCGTCCTCACCTATTCTTTTTCCATGGCATTAGTGCTACTAGCTGACGGACGGTTGACTCGCCAAGTGGACTTTCAACCTCACTGTAACGCCATTATCCCTGAAACAAATCCAAGAAGAAAATATGGCTCGATGTGCCTCGCTCTGCATCATTTTCCTGTCGTCGCCGAGCTGCTGCGGCGGTATTTTTGTGATGATAATGACTGAGAGTCAACCTGCAGTCAACCGTCCCGTGCGTGGCCACCCATTTCTCACCCCACAAGATTATGGAGAGATGAGGATCACCATGCAGGCACAGCCACACTATCTATATATAAGGTCTCGATTGGCACGAGAGCAAGCTCAGATCAACAATGGCGGCAACATTGGTGTTACTTGTGCTCTTGTGCCTCACCACTGCCCTAACCTGCAGTGCCACAGGGATCCGCATGAAGCTCACCCATGTCGACGCCAAGGGGAACTTCACCGCACCGGAGCGCGTGCGCCGTGCCATCGCCCTCAGCCGGCAGAACCTGGCCTCGATGCGTGCCGGCGCCAGAGGCGGAGGCGCCGTGAGTGTGCCGGTGCACTGGGCGACCCAGCAGTACATCGCGGAGTATCAGGTCGGCGACCCGCGATCGACACCGGCAGCGACCTCATCTGGACGCAGAGCACGGCGTGCCTCCGGAAGGTGTGCGCACGGCAGGACCTGCCCTACTTCAACGCGTCGGCGTCGAGCAGCTTCGCGCCGGTGCCGTGCCGGGACAGGGCGTGCGCCGCCAACGACGTGCACCTCTGCGCGCTGGACGGCAGCTGCACGTTCCTGGCCACCTACGGCGCCGGCAGCATCATCGGCGCGCTGGGCACCGACGCCTTCAAGTTCCAGTCCGGCGGGCCCGTCACGCTCGCCTTCGGGTGCGTGACCTTCACGGAGGTCACGCCGGGGGCGCTCCACGGCGCGTCGGGCCTCATCGGGCTCGGCCGCGGCCGCCTGTCGCTCGCCTCCCAAACGGGCGCCAAGAGGTTCTCCTACTGCCTCACGCCCTACTTCCACAACAACGGCGCGTCGAGCCACCTGTTCGTCGGCGCCGCTGCGAGCCTGAGCGGCGGCGGGCCCGTGACGTCCATGCCGTTCGTGGAGAGCCCCAAGGACTACCCGTACAGCTCGTTCTACTACCTCCCGCTGGTGGGGATTACCGTGGGCGAGACCAAGCTGCCCATCCCGAGCTCGGCGTTCAATCTCGTGGAAGTCTTTGAGGGCTTCTGGGAGGGTGGCGTCATCATCGACTCCGGCAGCCCCTTCACGTTGCTCGCCGACGACGCGTACGAGCCGCTGGTGGAGCAGCTCGCCCGGCAGCTGAACGGAAGCCTCGTGCCGCCGCCGGGGGAGGACGACGGTGGCATGCCGCTGTGCGTGGCACGCGGCGACCTGGACAAGGTGGTGCCGACGCTGGTGTTCCACTTCAGCGGCGGCGCGGACATGGCCCTACCTCCCAAGAACTACTGGGCCACGCTGGAGAAGTCGACGGCATGCATGGCGATCCTCGGCGGGTACAAGCAAAGCATCATCGGCAACTTCCAGCAACAGAACATGCACATCCTCTTTGACGTCGGCGGGGGGCGGCTCTCCTTCCAGAACGCCGATTGCAGCACCATCTGATTACC
>CM041646.1:9588621-9615224 GCA_023333625.1 Bothriochloa decipiens
TTGAGTTCATCCTGCATGGAACATGCAGATATTTCAGAGACCGGTACCAAGTCGCTGCCCTATCAATGCAAGTGCGAGGTGTTTTCTTCGGACATATGCTGACAAATTATCTGGAGGAAAAACGTAAGAAGGCAAAGGAGCATAGAGTTATAACTCAAGGTACTAGAGAGCACCGATTTGAAATCTTGTGTGCTGATAGGGCCAAGCGTGGAATATATAGAAGAAGAGTTGTGCAAGAATGCATACTTAGAGAGGATGGGTATTGCGCATGCACGTGCCACAAGCCAAGACTCTACCACAAACCATGTTCCCATGTTATTGCAGCGAGCTCGGAGTGTGGAATACTTGATCGTACTTTTGTATCTCCCTATTTTACCAAGGAAGCCATATTGCATACATGGTCACATGAAATTTATGGTTTTGGCATAGCGGGGAATTTTACAGGTACAGTACCGCAACCTACCTATATTCTAGACCCAAGTAAGATCAGAGACAAGGCTGGGCGTCGGAAGACAAGACGTATTCGAAACGCCATGGATGAGTCCGAAGCAGGTGGAAGGTACACACGTTGCAGCAAATGCGACAAGGAAGGACATACTTACAAGAAGTGCCCCAAGGACTCAGACATGGCCACAACAGCAGAAGCCCCGCCATCAGGATCCAGATTGGATGGTACCCCGCCAACAGGAGAAGGGACAACTTCTAGGCCCACCAGGCCAAGGCGTCCACGCGTGCCTCGTGGTTCGGTCGTGTAGTGATATGTAGAGAGCTTGGTTAAGATTATGTAATGTACGATTTTTGCTTTGTTGTAACTGAAGTGAACAAACTTATTGTTTCAACCTATATTCCGGATGTAATGTTCATAATCTCAGTCTTGTATTTGAATATATTTTCTGTTACATGTTGTATGTGCAGTCTTTATGTTTCAAATTCGATCATTTGTTGTTGTACCTTAAATTTATTGTTGTATACTTTTTCACTTTCTATTTGCATGTGTCATATGTGTTAACTGTGATATTGTCATGCAGGGATGGCGGACGACACACCGGAGCTGCTAGATCGAGGGATCGATCTGCAGCACCGCTCGTACCGTATTGCGGTGCAGAACGCCAATCTGCCCGTACTTCGATCGCGACCGTCCAGACGTCTACTTTCAGTGGACCCTCGATTCTGTTCCAGGTATCCGTTGACTCTTTCAATTCTCCCAATTAAGTACACATGGCTTCTTAATAACATAAAATTTTTATGTGCAGGTTACGTGAGGCAGGCCTCCTCCCGTTGTGTGGTCTTATGGAGGCTCGAGCTGGTGAGGCCGATGAGACGAGGAGGTGGAGTTTTGATAGGTCTCTTCTAGCAGCCCTGGTCGACCGATGGAGGCCGGAGACACATACGTTCCACCTGCCGTGCGGGGAGGTCGCACCAACGCTTTAGGACGTTGCGTTCTTGCTTGGCCTTCCCCTCGCTGGCGATGCCGTTGGGCCAGTCGACGGACTTCATGATTGGCGAGACGACATGATGGCCCGCTTCGGCCACGTACAGCGTCACCCTGCACTTCCAGCTTTGAGCAGCCTCCCTCCGTACACGACCATGGGCCCGTCGCAGCAGTGGCTCATGCAGTTTACCGTAAGGCCTAATTTAAAAGAATTTTATCAATTTACAGTTCTACTCAACTTTATTAACTATATCTTTTTCAGTCCGATCAGCTACACCCAGAGGCTGACGTGTACTCTGTGCAACGGAGCTTGGAGGCCTACTTGTTGTGGCTTTTTGGCTGGGTCATGTTCACCAGCAGCGCGGGACATGCCATCGACAAGGTCATGATCCCCTACGCGCGCGCGATCGCTGATGGTGACGAGAGAGCAGTGCCACAGTGGAGCTGGGGATCTGCCGTACTGGCGGCGACGTACAGGGGGCTTTGCGAAGCGTGTACCAAGATAGAAACAGGTTCTTTGCTCACTGGTTGCCCCCTCCTTCTACAGCTATGGGCAGCTAAACGGTTCGCGATTGGTCGACCTGTGGTGGATCACACCGCCTACGAGGAGGACCTGTACTTGCAGCTTTCGCCCGAGGACTTTCCCACCATGGGTACAGTCTGGTGCCGTTGTCAGGTTCGTGTTCCTAGCTGACGTATATAGTTAGTTCGTATCGTACCTTCTAACCCATTTATTGTTATATTTCAGCGACGATGGGCACATGTGCAGGTCACGCGGTCGTACAACGAGTTTATGCTGGAGTTCGACCGGATACAGCCGACCGACGTGATCTGGGAGCCTTACAGCCAGGAGGCTATCCACGCACGAGCTCCCCTTGGGCTGTCCACGTTGTGCACACGTGACCAGGCCTTCTGGCTGACGCTCTGACCGATGGTGTTCGACATATTCGTCGAACCGCACTGCCCAGGGCATGTTTTACGCCAGTTCGGTCTCATGCAGCCATCCCCCGTCCCTATCATCTGTACCGTCCCTGCAGATGCTCATAGGTAAGTACTACTAACAACTGACTTTGAAAAATTAATCGCAGTAGACATGTCTTACTCAAATTTGTGTTCAGGCTGACTCGAAGGGGACAGGTCGGCGGCAACTTATGGGTTCCACGTCTGCAGCCATACGTGGACGATTGGTTGCTTGCCACAGAGGACGTCGTTGATGAGTACCGCCCCCACACCGAGGACTCGTACATGATGTACCTCCGGTGGTACCAGCCTCGTACCCGCACACGTGTCACCTTCGTTCCTCTAGAGCAGCAGCCACACGTCGCCGCCGTGGGTGACGCTTACCCTGTGCACCGTGATCAGGATTACTTCCGTGCGGTGAGTACTTGAATCTCTCATATATATCAGTAGTTCATTACGTATATCTTTCATGTAACTTAAAACTAAAATTAGGTCAATGGTACGCAACTACTTTACACGGAGATGGACTCCGTGTGTCGCCGCTTGGAGGGTGGCTTGGCGTTGACAGTCGACGAGCAGCGCACCTCGTACACGCGGATGCGTACGACGCTTAGATCCATGATGAGGGCTCTCACTTGTTGGACCTCCGACGCAGCGCCTCAAATTCCTGCACCGGCACCCGCAGCACGTCCTCCTGCACCCCAGAATAGAGGTAACTCCATGTACCCCACCTCGTCTACCTATGTTTTTCTAATATGGATGACTGTGTCACTTACGACGACACCTTTCACAACGTTCACTACGCCGTACCTTCGTTCCTCCGGAGGGGGGTCCTCGGTGCACGGAGCAGAGGCATCCAGGCACTTCACTCATGCTCCACCCAGCGCGTCGGCCCATGGTGAGGGTTCCTCCGCTCAGGGAGCAACCTGGGGAGCCTGGCCTTCACCCCATGGAGTGGGTACCTCCGCTCAGGGAGCAGCCTGGGGAGTCCTGGGTACCTCCACGCAGGGAGCAGCTTCGATGTCGGGCCAGGGAGCCGGCACCTCATCGCGGACCTACCGACTACCTAATGACCCCCCACTGACGCATCGATCAGCGACGAGGAGGTCGAGATCGGCCCTTCATAGCTTGCAGGAGCACCTCCGCCCTACATGCAGGAGTTATCACAGATGACTCCAGTGCAGCACGTCCGCGCGACTCGAGGTGTTCCACCGGATCGCTACACCTACTCGTCGGGGCACGTGCGACCGAGGAGGCCGAAGAGGGGTAGGGGGCAGGGGCAGGGACAGCCTCCGGGACAGTAGTACCCTGTACGATGTAATTACTGTCTTCATGTATGATACGCACTATTCTTTTGTCCAAATTTACCCTGAACCATAAACCCTAAACCCTAAAAACCCTAAACCCAAAAAACCTTAAACCCTAAACCCTAAAAACCCTAAACCCTAAACCCTATACCCTAAACCCTAAACCCTTACATGCTTGCATTACATCCGTTATAATAGTCCATTACAGCACAGTTAAAAGTCACGAAAACAGTTTATTACAATAAAATTATAGGTCCGCTAGGGCGATAAGCTACTAATCCGAATTCATCTAACAAAACAGCCCTAATAATCCGAAACATAACCGGGAAGCAAGTCTTCATCTTCAGAACCACTATCCTCTCCCACAAACTCATTGGTACGGCTACGCTCAGTTGCGTTGGCCTCTTCTTCCTTTTTTTTGTAGTAAGCGGCCTCCAAGTCATCAACGGCTTGGGTGAACGCTTCATCATACTCCTCTTCTTCCTTTTTTTTGTAGTAAGCGGCCTCCAAGTCATCGAGGGCTTGGGTGAACGCTTCATCATACTCCTCGTCCTCGTCGTTCATCGGCATCTCCGCCTCCGCCATCTTTTGCTTCATCTTCGCATCAGCACTCCTCTTTTCGGCCTCCTTCATCTTCTCCCTCGCATGCAAGGATGCTTCCTCTTCTCTCTTCTTTTTCCATGCATCACAGTCTTTCTTCCACCGAGCAGCACTTGGGGTTTGGACACGCAATCGTCGGGCATAGTCAACCTGCGCACGCTTCCGCATCTTAATGTAGTTGTCCACAAGCTGAGTACCAGACCTGAACTTCAGGTCCATTACTTGCTTTTGCTTTAGTGTATCCATGTATTCCCTGCGGTCTTCAACATGGGCAAAAACCTCCCACTTGCATTTCCTAAGGCTCTGTGATCAAACGGAACAATTTAAAGTCAGCAAATACAAAAAGTTTGGATATCAAGTGAGCAACAAGTGAAACAAAAGGACCTCATCGTAATCAACCATATGGCCGCACCAATAGCCTATTCCAAGCTCCAATGGTAGTAGGCCATACTGCGCTTCGACACCACATTTACACAACACAGGAGGCTTAGGGGTAACCACTTTTCTCTTCTTGTCCACCTTCGGCTCCGGCCATTTGTTCTTTAGACCCAACAGCCACTCCCTGAAGTTACACTTCCGCAACAAGGTATACCCACCCTACAATGTAAAATGTTAGTACATGCATAAATACTAAGAAAGCCATGACCGCATACAATTTGCACTTACTCCGGCGGGGTTAGGACATTCGAACTCGTTAGGCCTATCTGAACTTATTACAGAATAATTTCCATATTTGCAACGAGGCGGAGATTCAAGCCGTCTCAATTGGGCTATTTTCTTCTCCTCGTCTGTCATTGCGGGGGTCAGGGGGAGGTGCCACCCACCGCTCGAATTGATCGGGTGGATTATGCTTCCCTTTCCACCATTCGTCAAACTGGAGATACCTTGGGTCGAATTTGTCTGGACCGTCAATGCACTGAAAGAAAAAGCACCGCTCATAGGCCTACAAAACATGATTGCTAACGACATTGTTAGAGATGCAAGAGCCGTAATTACTAGCAATGAATAAAGGCGCAATGACAGAGGTGCAATTACTTACATTGAATCCACCGCATGTGTAGTAGCAACGGGCAGCTGTGTCCTCATGGCGAGATTGGCCAATATCAGCCGGTTCTCCACAGTCACAATTTGGGACAGGGACTGCAGGAGGAACAGGAGCATCCTTGCTAGACACGTCGGGATACAATTCTCTAGGGCGATCTCGTTTTTTCCAAAACTCCGTCCGCTACAAGTTTTGCATATCTATTCAGAGAAAATACGATATTCGTCACATTTCAAATCATGCAATCCATTGTTTAAATCATAAAAGAAACATCATTATTTCTAACACGAACTGCAATGCTTTAACATCATTATTTATAGATCTAATATACATACTACTCACAGATCTACCCAGAGTCAACTAAAAACTAAACAACTCTAGTGCACATTATATTTTACTAATGCATAGCAACAGACTTATAATGTATGAGAAACTTACCTAAAAGCCGAGGTCTCAAAATGACAGGGCTTCGCCGTTTACTTCCTTCTCTTCCCTCCTCTCTTCTTCCTTTTTTTCTGAAAATTTTAGTGAATATAATGAAAATCTGAAGGGGGGGCTGGGTATATATAGCTGGAGGTCAAAAAACGCCCACTGTGTGGGCGTTTTTTGACGGCGAGGGGGCTGCCTGCAAAAGTGCGCGGCCGGCCACGCCTGTTTTGCAGGCGGCCCCCTGGACAAAAAAAAACGCCCACGCAGTGGGCGTTTTTTGACGGCGAGGGGGCCGTCTGCAAAAGAGCGCGGCCGGCCTCGCCTGTTTTGCAGGCGGCCCCCTGCAGCGCAAAAAACGCCCACACAGTGGGTGTTTTTTACTGCTCCGAGGCCCGCCCGCAAAACAGCGCGCTCTTTTGCAGGCGGCCCCCTCGGCAAGAAAAAACGCCCACACAGTGGGCTTTTTTGGCCGCAAGTGGGCCGCCCGCAAGAGCTGTCACCGGCGGCGGACGGCTGTGTGCCACGTCACAAAAAACGCCCACTGTAGACGACTAGTTCTGTCATATTTCGAAACGGAGAATTAATTTTGTAAATTTTTTTTAAAAAAATTAAAAATAAAAAAAATTCCAGTCGCAGTTCCAGTCGCGTCCATTGCGATCTTGGCTGGCCTCGCCGCCGTCCTCTCCGCCCTCCTCGTCGCCGCGCTCCGGCGCTTCCTAATCCCGCGCCGCCGCCCGGCGGACGCCGCCGGTTTCTTCCACCCGTACACCAACGACGGCGGCGGCGGCGAACGCGTGCTCTGGTGCGCGGTGCGCGCCGTGCAGGAGCTCCGCCCGGACCTCCCCTGCGCCGTCTACACCGGCGATGCCGACGCCGCGCCCGACGCCCTCGCCGCGCGCGCGCTCGACCGGTTCGGTGTCCGTATCCTCCGCCCGCCGCAGGTACGGCACCGCCTGATCGGTCGGGGTTTCCTCCTTTTTTTTTTTGTAAATGAAGAGGAGAAAAAAAATGGATCTTGGTGGTTCGAGCTGCTTGACGTCCTGCAGAGTTGCTTCAGTTCAGTTGAAATGACGGATTTTAGTTCAGCTGATTAGTCATGGCGTGTTGATTTCAGTTGAGCATTGCGCCGCTTTGGAAATCCGGTTCATATTAGGGCCTGTTTGCTTATACCGACTCACAATTCTGAATAATACTATTGGACTGCCTTATCTTAATTTTTCTTGCATTATATTGGTGATACATAGAATCTGCTGTTCAGCGAAGGTCGAACATGCAAACTTTTTGTGTAGCTCCCTGTCTTCCTTGGTAGCTGCTGTTAGTTTTGTTAGGAGTTATCTTCATGTAGTATAATTATGCTGTACACTATTCTTGCTTCCTACTTGAACCTTTGGGGCTGTATATCATTGCTTGGCTGATTCATAACTGGTTGTTGTTATTGCTGGTCTAAATACATTCTTTGGTACAAAAGTAGACATTGGTTTCTGGCACCTGGCAGTTTCTGAGATGCGCATGGAAAATTTGTGATACCTCCCTATTCTGATTTTGTTGCAGATAAAAGTTGAATCATAGTGAAGGAAATAACAATAATGCTAAATATAGTCTGAAAAGGCTAAATTGAGTGTGGTGCCTCTTAGGCCTCTGCTATGTATAGGGATTTAAACCAATGTTATTATAGCATAAACGAATGTGGCTTTAGTAAGTAGTAACTCACTGAGTGAGGGAAATGTGTGTTACCTTTTGTACAACAGTATTTCCATACCATGTTTACAAAATTAATTAAAGAATTTCTTTTAGCGAATGTGACATACCAGCACTATTAATGATTGGTTTGGACTGCATTTTCAGGTTGTTCACTTGAATAAGAGAAAGTGGATCGAAGCAAGCACTTATCCCCATTTCACAATGATTGGGCAAAGTCTTGGCTCTGTCTATCTTGCATGGGAAGCCCTTTCTAATTTTACCCCACAGTTTTACTTTGATACAAGTGGCTATGCTTTTACATATCCACTGGCTCGGCTATTTGGCTGCAAAGTCATCTGCTATACACATTACCCTACAATCAGTTCTGATATGGTTGAACGTGTTAAGCACCGCAGTTCTATGTACAATAACAACTCTCGTATTGCAGGAAGGTATGCACTGCACAGAGTGATTAGCTTTAACTCTTTTTATTGGCCCACCAATGTATGTAATACAGAAAAACCATGATGCATCACCGTATCTGAGAAACCAAAGTCGCAAAACATGATAAAATCACCAATAATGTGCTTGCTAAACATGCATGTTTATCCTAAGTGCTGTCTTAATCTACCCTAAGCTCTTTATTGACACATGTTTCTTCCTTCTTAAGATGCCACATATAGATTACTAGGATCAAATAATGCTCAACTAGTTATTATTTTGCCCACTCGTTGGCATGACACTTAAGGAACATGATTGACATGGTTTTGCTGTTTCCATAGCCATGAATGAGGTTCTAGTTATCTTTGTTTCTGTATATGTGATCAATTATGGTACCTTTCTGTTCTTATGTAATAATAATGACCATGAAAACTAATGGACACTCATTCTACTGTAGCATTTGGCTGTCCCGATGCAAAATCCTTTACTATACCATATTCAGTTGGTTATATGTTCTGGTGGGTTCATGTGCACATCTTGTAATGGTTAATTCGTCATGGACAAGATCCCATATTATAAACATTTGGAAGATCCCAGAGCGTACTAAGAGGGTGTACCCTCCATGTGATACTTCTTCTCTTCAGGCATGTCTAGACTGCAACCATCTTGCTAAACTTTTCTTATGAATCCTAATCAATCAATTATGTGCTCATTATCTAACACATTTTGGAAGCAAATTAACTAATTATTCTTCCTGATAACCTTTTATGTCATTAAATTAAGTAACATGATTTTCTTAGTTTTATCTGAAACCTTTGGTTTATATATAATGCAGATGCTTCCCCTGGAAAGACCAACGACACCTCCTATTTTTATTTCAGTTGCACAGTTCCGCCCAGAAAAGGTATGTGATGTCAAGATTCAAATATAAAAGCTTAACTTCCAATCACCCACTTCAGAGTAACATTTATCTATCTCGCTCTTCCATCAGGCCCATGGTCTTCAGCTGGAGGCATTTGCACTTGCTCTTCAAAGGCTAGATGCTGACTTTGTTAAGCCAAAGCTTCAATTTGTCGGTAGTTGCCGGAATAAAGAGGATGTGGCCAGACTACAGAAGCTTAAGGACAGATCCACTGAACTACACATAGATGAGCATGTGGAGTTCCACAAGGATATTTCTTACAGGTACTGTATTCTACGTACTACTTTGATTGATGAACATGGTAACTGGTATGTCCTATCGGTTAACTGGTAACGGGTAAGTTAAGAGAGCTAGTCGATACAACAATTAGGAGGCGTATAAATATTCTATGCGTTCAGGAGACTAAATGGAAGGGCCAGAAGGCGAAGGCGGTGGAGGATACTGGCTACAAACTTTGGTACACGGGGACAACATCGGGTAGGAATGGTGTAGGCATCTTGATCGATAGGAGCCTTAAGGATGGAGTAGTTGAGGTGCGGAGGCAAGACGACCGGATTATTCTAGTCCGGTTGGTAGTTGGAGATTTGGCTCTGAATGTGATAAGTGCCTATGCCCCACAGGTAGGTCTTTGCGAGAGCACCAAGAGGCAGTTTTGGGAAGATCTCGATAGCATGGTTAGTACTGTGCCTATCAGCGAGAAACTCTTCATAGGAGGAGACCTCAACGGCCATGTGGGTGTGACTAATGTAGGTTTCGAGCGGGTGCATGGGGGTTTCGGGTATGGTAGTAGAAATCAAGAAGGGGAGGATGTTTTGAACTTCGCGTTGGCCTACGATTTGTTGATAGCGAACACCGTCTTTAAGAAGAGGGAATCCCATCTAGTAACCTTTCGTAGCGGACAACACCTGAGTCAGATCGACTTTATCCTTGCAAGGAGGGGGGATAGACGTGCTTGCTTAGATTGTAAGGTGTTACCTGGGGAGTGTGTTGTCCCTCAACACAAGCTTGTGGTGGCGGATTTTCGTTTTCGGGTACGTGTCCATCAGGACAATCGGGCCAAGATTGCGAGAACAAAATGGTGGAAGCTTAGGGGGGAAGCAGCGCAAACATTTAAGGAGAGGATGCTAGATGAGGGGCCGTGGGAAGAAGGAGAAGATGCAGATGACATGTGGCTAAAGATGGCAACATGTGTTCGGAAGGTGACTTCGGATGTGTTTGGAGTGAGTAGGGGAGGCAAACGGGAAGCGAAAGACACCTGGTGGTGGAATGACGAGGTGCAAAGGGCTACTAGGGAAAAGAAGGAGTGGTTTAAGCGCCTCCATCATGACAAGAGTGCAGCCAACATTGAGGGCTATAAAATAGCGAAGAGGGCTGCAAAACGAGCGGTGAGTGTAGCAAAAGGTCAGGCGTATGATGACCTTTATCAGTGACTAGGCACGAAGGAAGGGGAGAAGGACATTTATAGGATGGCTAGGATCCGCGAGAGGAAGACGAGGAACATCAACCAAATCAAATGCATCAAGGATGGGACGGATCAACTTTTGGTGAGGGATGAGGAGATCAAGGACAGGTGGAGAGAGTACTTTGACAAGTTGTTTAATGGGGAGAATGAGGGTCCTACCTTGGTGTTGGATGACTCATTTGACGATACCAACAGACGTTTCATGAGGAGATTTCAGGAGGCAGAGATCAGGGAGGCTTTGAAGAGGATGAAGGGAGGTAAAGCGATGGGCCCTGACGGTATCCCCATTAAGATGTGGAGATGCCTAGGTGCCAGAGCGATAGTATGGTTAACTAAACTTTTTAACCTCATTTTTCGGTCAAACAAGATGCCTGAAGAATGGAGAAGTATATTAGTACCGATCTTCAAGAACAAGGGAGATGTTCAAAGTTGTACTAATTACCGTGGGATTAAGTTGATGAGCCATACGATGAAACTTTGGGAGAGGGTTATCGAGCATCGCCTAAGAAGAGCGACAAGTGTGACCCAAAACCAATTTGGGTTTATGCCTGGTAGGTCGACCATGGAGGCAATTTTCTTATTACGACAGTTGATGGAGAGGTATAGGGAGCAGAACAAGAACTTGCACATGGTTTTTATTGACCTCGAGAAGGCATATGACAAAGTACCGAGAAATGTCATGTGGTGGGCCTTGGAAAAGTACAAAGTCCTAACTAAGTACATCGCCCTCATCAAGGATATGTACAGGGATGTGGTGACGTGTGTCCGAACTTGTGATGGCGACACCAATGACTTTCCAATTAAAATAGGACTACATGAAGGGTCGGCGTTGAGCCCTTATTTATTTGCTTTGGTGATGGATGAGGTCACAAGGGACATACAAGGTGATATCCCTTGGTGTATGCTCTTTGCTGATGATGTGGTGCTAGTGGATGAGACTAGGGCAGGGGTTAATAGGAAGTTAGAACTATGGAGGCACACGTTAGAGTCGAAAGGGTTTAGACTTAGTAGGACCAAGACCGAGTACATGAGGTGCGATTTCAGCGCGACTAGGAATGAGGAGGGAGACGTTAGCCTCGATGGGCAAGTGGTGGCCAAGAAGGATACTTTTCGGTATTTAGGATCGATGCTACAAAAGGATGGTGACATTGATGAAGATGTTAGGCATAGAATTTCAGCCGGTTGGTTGAAATGGCGTCAAGCTTCAGGCGTCCTCTGTGACAGAAGGGTGCCTCAGAAGTTAAAAGGTAAGTTTTATAGGACAGCGATTCGTCCGGCGATGTTATACGGTGCTGAATGTTGGCCTATAAAAAGGCGACACATCCAGCAATTGAGTGTAGCAGAGATGCGTATGTTACGATGATGTTGTGGGCACACAAAGAGGGATAGAGTCCGGAACGACGATATTCAGGATAGGGTTAGGGTGGCACCAATTGAGGAAAAATTGATTCAACACCGGTTGAGATGGTTTGGCCATGTCCAACGGAGGCCTCCTGAGGTACCGGTGCGTAGTGGGGTTCTAAAGCGGGTCGATAATGTAAAGAGAGGTAGAGGTCGACCTAAACTGACTTGGGACGAGTCGGTTAAGAGAGACCTTAAGGAGTGGAATATCCCTAAGGATTTAGCTATGGATAGGAGCGCTTGGAGACTAGCAATTAACGTGCCTGAACCGTAATCTTTTTCTTGTACCATTTATGTGTTCTTTGTTTTTATGCCTTTTTTGGGTTTTATCTCTAGCTTATCCCAACTTACTTGGGACAAAAGGCTATATTGTTGTTGTTGTTTGGACCTGGTACAACTTCTTTGGGGTGCCATTGCTGGGCTCCATTCGATGACAGATGAACATCTCGGAATAAGCGTTGTTGAGTATATGGCAGCTGGAGCTATTCCAATTGGTAAGTAATTACCCGAGTTTCATATTCCTTACTCCATTTTTAGTTTAAATACTAGGTAATGTGGAAATTAAATCCAAGTGTGAAATGACACTGAAGGTGAGGGTGGTGCATAAGTCATATCTTTGATAGGCATTTTAATCTTGGAAACATAAAATACTTTGTGCTTTACACACGTTTTGCAGCTCATAAATCAGGAGGACCAATGATGGACATTGTGCTAGATGAGGATGGGCATGAAACGGGGTTTCTAGCCTCTGGGAAGGAAGAATACACTGAAGCAATTATCAAGGTCTTGAGTCAGAGAGGCAAGAAATGGCAGCTGTGGCTAGGAAACGTGCACAAAGATTTTCAGATCAGAGATTCCATGAAGATTTCACTGAGGCTGTCTGCCCTATTTTGTTAGCAAGGGAAGCCAGACAAGCTGCAGTTTGCACATAACAATCTGAATTCTCTGACAAGTTTCATGGTACAGTGAAAGACTTGCAAGGCACATTTGAATTGGCATAGTTTTGTTTTGAGCTGCTCCCTTTTACCAGGCTGCTTGTATGTGCATCGTGTAACACTACTGTACAGAAATAGATCACAGAAAATGGTAGGTCAGCAGTGCTTGGTGCTGTACCAAACTAACTTTGATCAGCGATATAGAATTCAAAATGGCGATGATCATAGTGCACGGTTTTGAATCTTTCTTGCGGTATTTTAGTAGCTGTTGAGTTTGTTCTTTTCAAATTTCAAGTTCATCTTCGTGAAATCGAATCGTTCTACCTGAACTCTGTACTGACCAAAAGCTTCTGTTTGAATTGTGCTGTGCCACTGACTGAGTGGACCCAAGTGCAACCATGGATTTTTATAGACTCAATTTGTATTCCACTCTTTACTTTCCATGATGGAGATGCAAACACTGATGAATTAAAATTTACTAATTGCTTCGATAAAACAAATGGGGGTAAGCACGTTATCACCAGGCCTTTCTGATCTTTGTGATCTGCCATGCATGTAACGAAGTACAAACGAATACCACACACGATCTCTCTAAGCTGATCGATCAACCATGTCATTCAGCAGATGGGAGCCAAGTCCAGGGAGCTCCACAGCAGCACGTCGTTGTCGCCGTCACCGTCGCTCGCCTCAGACGACGACGAGCTTGCCGCCTCCGGGGCGCCACTGCCGGGCGAACACTCCTCGAGAGACGGCTTGACATCCTCTGCTGTTTCCGATGACGGTTCTTGCTCGTGCGGCTGCTGCTGAACTGTCTCTCGTTGCTTCTTCCGGCAGGCCTCCCTCAGCCCGGAGAGCTGATCACGCGCGGCGTGGCCACCACCGGCGGTGGCGCCCAGGCGCATCTTGAGGCACTCCGAGACGCCGCTGAGCGCGTAGAGCGACGCCGAGATCTTCCTCTCGTAGTCCAGCCTGCTCATCATCAGCTCCTGAACGGCCGTGGACGGCTCGCCAGCGGCGGCCTCCACCGCGCCGCCGAGCTCTGCCGCCACCACCTCGAACGGTGAGCAGAGCCCGCCGCCCTCGCACCCCGCGGCCGGCGACGCGGCCTGCTGGTCCATGAACTGGAAGTCCAGCTCTTCCTCCTCTTCCACCTCCTCCTCGTCCTCTATTTCTTGTGAGCTGCTGTTGTCGTCGCTGCCACCGTCGTAGCTTAAGAAGTCGTCGACATGGAAGACGCACTCCCCGCCGCCGCCGTACGGTTCCGCGCACAACGGCCCCTGCAGCAGCTCCTGCTGCCTCGCCGGGGCGGCGTGGAGGAGCTGCTGCTGGTGCTGGTTGTTGCTGGCCCTGAGTCGAAGGAGCAGGAGGTTGGTGACCTTGGACGGAAGAGCCGGCGCCTGCGCCGGCGTCGGCGTCAGCGGAGGCGGAGGCGGAGGCGGCGTGGGATGCGCTACTGCGACGGAGGAAGCGGCCGGCGATGGCGAGGGGCGCGGCCAGAAGTTGGTGCGCGTGTTGGCGCCGCGGAGGAGGCACGCGGCCTCGTCGTAGGCGCGGGCGGCCTCCTCGGCGGTGTCGAAGGTACCGAGCCACACGCGGATCTTCTGTATGGTGTCCTTGATCTCCGCCACCCACCGCCCCGACGGTCGCTGCCGCACGCCCACGAACCGCTTCCTGCCCCGCCGCTGCTGCTGCTGCGCCGCCGCCACCGCGGCCATGCTGTCGCCGCCCGATGATGCCCATGCGCACGCGTCTGTGGAAGTCAGCAGCGGCGGTGAGTGGACGACGCCGTCGATGTCCACGGCGGAGTCGTCGGAGGCCTTGCGTTTCCTCGCCATGGATGTCGTAGTCGGATCGAGCTCAGCTTGGTGGTGATGGAGGCAGGAGATGATGGAGAAGCGCACTTCAAGTCTGCAATATATAAGGGAGGAGAGGAGGGAGTGGAGACAAGTGAAGTGGAGGCCTTTTTTGAATTTTGTAGAGTTTGCATTAGTGTTCATGGCAGCTCATTTGCACATTAATTGTTTTTGTAAAGTGTATATGTGTGTAATATATGTTTGTTTTGTTGCTCTTGTCTTTGTTGTTGATGGTGGGGATTAGCATTGTACAGCTTTGGGGCCCAACATTTGGATAGGGAGAGACAAGGAGATCTAACTCGTGAGAGGGATTCGATATTTTAGTTTGTTAATGTGTTGATGCTCTTATTAACCATATCTCTTTATTACATTGATGTTACTATATTGATTAGCTATAAGGTGGAGGGATTGGTTGTGTTGGCCTAGTCATTGACAGATGGACATGACATGGACGAGACTGTAGTTGTTGTAGTACAAAGAAAAATCACGCAAACTTAACATAGCCTATGTGACTATGTGAGCACTTATTTCAGTTGGAAATTGTGGTATTCGTGTTGATAACGAATTAAAGGATATTGTAGCTGAAGATTAAAGTTATATTAGCATGTATCTTTGACCACTAATTTTTATCTAGAGCATATTCTTAAATCCTTCGAATTTATAATATTTTGAAAATATTACTAGTACTTTTGAAAGGATTACACATGATACAAAGCGTCATTTAAGTATTCCTTTAAGTTGACTTAAATCTTTTGAAATGGTGGGTTTGTATTGTGTTAAGTTAAGCCAGCAGCTTAAGTTTTGTTGAAAATAACAAGAGAGCACTTATGATATCAGAGAAGCAAATAATGAAAATACACTCAAAATATATCTGGGACCTCATTCGATACTGTAAAAATGTTTATGTTCTTTTAATAAACTCGATCAAACTTGAACTTGTTTGGCTTATGAAGACAACTAAAATTCCACTCTATTGAGGACAGAGCGAGTATGTGATGTTACCTACACTAACAAAATGGAATACCCGTGTTGGTGACATGCCTTAAGGTTCACAAAAATGTCCCAATTAGTTGTATATGCTAGAAGATGACCGAGGAGAAGTCCACAAGCAACCATCTAGAGCCTTTTCTTGACAGGAATCATGCTATGGTATCAATCAGATCTGAGGTGGTATTTTTCAACGTACTAATGTGACATTATTGTTTTTTTAATTACAGTACCAAGACGTCGGACAAAGAACAGAAAAGGCACTGAAAGGTACCCCTGCGGCTTATATATGCTTTTGCCTTTGACTTAGTCCTTGACATCCGTATATCACCTTTTGGTGATTAGCTCATGTCTTACGTGCTAATGACAACTTTTAGGTGTAGATGTAAACATGGTCAGTCTTATAATTCATGAATTGCGGACTTGAAATGATCAAACACTACATCAACTAGCTAGTATATTAGTTTAATTTGTTTTGTAATAATGCGATCTCGATCGCCCGATTAACTATTGTAGTGTGAACCCTAAGTGTATGATGATGGTAACAAGTGCTCGTGGACATGAATTGCGACGAAACTAACAACGTCTAGGATTGAAAACCATGAGCTAGCTCTGTTGCTTTCTTAAACCCCGGAATTAAACCGGCGCCGCTAACTGTTGTTAGGCTGTAATTAACTGGTTTCATTCTCCTCGCTCCGTTTGTGTTTGTCACGCATATGACGACGACGGTGTACCCGATGCCCCTTTACTCGTCCTGATGCTTGCAATGCAACTAAAGATTAGTTGCTACTTGTTCGAGAAAAAAAAAAACTAAAGATTGCTAAAAAAAAACTAAAGATTGCTACTTAGTCTTTCTATTCTCTGTGGAAAGATATTGCGTGCTGAAGTACCTCTCGGTGGCATATACCTCAATATCTCTGTCACACGCGCGCCTTGGGTTTATGTATCTCAGCCATTTTGTGCATCTTGTTGTTGGCCTCACCTTAATTGTTTGACTTATACTAATTGCATATCAGCTGATAGAGATGTTATGTGTTAATTAGCACAGTAATACTTAACTATACATCGATTACACTACTAAAAAAGTGGTACACACCAGAGACCTGTGGCCAGAGCCCACAGACTGCTGCCTCTCTAGAAAAGCCGACCACCTCTAGAAAATTATATTATCACAGTAGAAAAACTGATTATACAAGGAACTACTAATTAGTTTGAAAGAGAATGTTTAGTTATAAAATTCTATTTAGAATAAATTAAAATGCAAGCTATATACTCCTACCGTATAGGAAAAAGGAAGTCGTTTTGGACAAGGTTTATGCTAAACATTGGGAACATATATAAGTCATGAATAACTTTTAAATTATTGAGTTTAGAAATGTGAAAATCATAAGAATAGATTTGTCTTAAAAATACTTTCATAAAAATATAAATATATCACTTTGTGATGAGTATTTTTATAAAAATATGAAGTCAAAGTCATACTTTGGAGAACGTTTCACTGTCCTAAACGACTTTCTTTTCTATATCCTAAGGATCCAAACTTTGTCTGAAGATAATCTCATCTTTTACCAAACCACTTGGCTTAGCTTGAACTGACCACATGGTGTCACAAACCACTATGCTTAGCTACTCAGTTAAAACGATTCTAAACATTGAAAAGCTCATCAATTTAAAAGATTTACCACACTTTCTAACTGCCCCATCTTTTTGGGTCCTGGTCAAGTCTTCCCTGTGATTATAAGGTGTGAAAATGTCAAGCTTGTATAACACTGCAGACTGATCTAAGGCCCTCTGGATCTTGGCCAAGAATATATACAACTGAGAAAATGACTTGTAGCACCCAACATTCCCTTTAGGTATGCATCACATTGGCTTGTCATGCTTTGTGACCAGGACCTCCAAGAATGCGTCAGCAAAAGTCTGCCACTTTTAACGAGTAAATGACAGAGACTTAGACCAAAGCAAGTAGTGATGAATTAACAGAGTATTAAAATGACATGATGGTCCATAGTTTACACAATTTGGCAGAAAAAAAATCATCACAGTATCATGATACACCAGGATTCCGGGTTTCTACACTCTTCCACTGGGGGGAAAAAAAAGCTTAAGGTGTTAAGTCACTTATCCTATGAACAAGACAAATGGCGCAAGTATTGATATAGAACACATCTTACGTGAACGTGGGTTTCCAATGGCCACTTGCAAGTAACATGAAAGCCAAATGGCGCATGAATGTAGACAAGGATGAATAACATCGCCATACCAAGTAAAGTAATATGTTCCATTAAGATAGATTACCAGATCAGTACCTATGTATTAGCTCCAATCGCCATACCAAGGATGAATAACATGTACCTAGATTACCAGATCACGGTGCATACCTTTGAAAATGCTTTTGGCTCATATCTTGTATTTTTCCTTGTATTTTTCCCCCTACTTTTTCAACAGTTGATGCAATGACACTAGATAGATCTGTAACCTCCTTCTTGATGAATAAGGTAATTTTATTAATATATCACCTGCTATCATTCTCAGAGGATCGAGCTATGCAAGCAGATCTTGATGGATCACATTTAAAACCAGGTAAACAGTACCAGTGGGAGACACTTTCAGAGTCAGTGTAACTAGCGCGTCGAATGGCCTCAGCATATATAAAACCATGTAAACACAACACAGGCTTCCACGTGATGATCGATTCCACACCATTTGAGATTTCGAAAAACAAACTATATGATAACGACAGCTATGTGATAGTGGCCCCCCAAAAAATAGCAACTAGAACACAAAGAAAGCAAATAAATAGAGTAAACCAAAACCAATTGGTCGTCATCACAGATACTCCAAATGGCAAACAAGCTCTTATGGCATAATGTGAAACCAAAGCAATGTTCACATGCATATCAGTTAACTCGAATTAAAAATGGAGGTGTTGAAAAATCTGAAGAACCCATGAACCCAGCAGTCCAGCAAACATGAAGTTTACATTGCCAACACATCATAAAATGAGCAATGCATTATTCATCTCTGAGAAGTGCACGCAATATCCTGTACAAATATGTACAACAAACTCCCCCACCACCACCAGAAGGGTAAAAATTGCACAACAGACAACAATAAAAACTATGTCTGTCAAAAGTTCTACTTTTACAATGTAGCATATAATTACACCAGTACTACTAGTGTATCACATCACCAAAACCAAACCAAAATTGACACAATGGAGTCAGCTGCCATCTACAACTTATCTGGAGCTAGACAGAGCCCAAGAGCGGTGCAGTGCGTTCGTCGGAGTTAGAAGCACGTTGGATAGGTTTCAGAGCTGGGTCACGGTAAGCTGTTATAAGATTACCGAAGAACTCTGCCATATCTGGTTTACCCTGTTCTTCTCTATCTTTCTTTATCAAAGACTGCATGTACAAAAAGGCAAACAATGAAGACATTGCTAAGTTACAACCACAGAATAGGAACACAAGGGAATTGTGAGAGAGAATAGGCATCAGTGTTAGTAAACTCTTATAAACGAACAGGAAATGATACCTCAGTAGAGTACGCTTCAAAGATAGGCAAAAATCTGTTCCGGCAGAATTCATTGAACAGAAGGGTCAGCAGTGGGAGAGGAAGCAGCAAACTGGATGCAAAAGGAAGTTTCTTTAACCCAAATACTCCAATAGCAATTATATGCAGAACAACCAGAGAGAATATTGTTGTGCTGTGCACAACGGGCCAAAATTTTCCTCCAGTATCATACTTTGGCGCATATACATTAAAAAGCTGCATTTGTACCAATAGAAGTTACAGTCAAATATGTGCAGAATGCAAGAATCTGATCAAAATAGCTGGAAAAAACAAAGCTAAACCATTTCTAAAACAAATATACATTTCTTCTGCTAGCACTGCTTGATTAACTATGAAGTTAAAAAGAGCATTTCAAAATTTTGAATTGAATACTGTATTTATCTAGTAAGAGAATATTCCACTCCGTGAGACCTAGAAAGCATGTATCGCGTTTAGGAGGTTTTAATAGGGGTTTGAACTGGTGACCCCTATCACCCCTCTTTAGTTCAACAAATGTAGTAGTTTTCCAATGTGAGCATCATTATTGGAGAAGCTTAGTAATTCTATGTATTACATCCATATTATCAGGATTTTGCGAGTATTTCATTTAACAGATCATATTAATTCAGAAGAATTAAATTCAGTAAATTCATAGGCGAGCTCAAGCAATTTTCAGTTCTTTTTCAAAAGTATGAAGAAACATATCTTTGAGCTCTGTCTGCCTTCCAAAAACAAGAACACAATTAGATATCAATATCATATCACTGACCTTTCAAACTCCATGCATGTTGTGTGACAATAACTATATGTTGAGGATTTATGAGAACTTTTTAAGAAACTGAGAAAATAAACTGCAATGTTCTCACCTGATTACGGAATATGAAGTAGCCAAGGCAGAAGTAGACCAATACAAATGGTAGCATAAGGGGGGCTACAATAAAATATACGAGTCCAAGAAGCCCAAACAAGAGAATCCGTGGAATTTCACTATGATAAGGCATTGATGGAGCTTTGGAGTCATCTCGCTTGCAACACTTTGCACACTTTCCCCACAGATGACAGAAAAGAGCAGTAATCTGAGTGAGTTCAGATGTTATGCTTGTCCACGATGTAACCACATATGCAATAAAGAACGAGGCCTACACAGAAAACACAAAGCCAACAACAGTTTAGCAATGCACAGTTCATATAGAGACCGATACCATACTCACGAATCAATAATCATTTTAGTGAAGTATATTTCACATCTAAGGACTTACAGTACAAATATGTCTACAGAGATGTCATTTACATAGGCCATGTTTAAGCTTACATGCTGGCTACTAAGGTTCTTGTCTTATAGGAGACAAAGATCTATATCAATGAAAGTGTATCATATCCAGATGAAAGGAAATGAAAATGTCATGTGAGACAAAAAAAGAAGAACATATGTTCCAGAAGTAATTTGTGATAAATTTCTTAAATAACACTGAAAAAATGGACCAATGTGTGCTATATTATGGTTCATTACTTCATTGAATGAAACAAGAAAAGCATAAGCTACCTGTGCTGGTACAACAACTGCAAGTTTTGAAGGTAATTCCGTTGGATTAAGGAAAATCTTGAGTTGACCTAAGGCTGTACCACTGAGAACATTGGCAAAGAACACAGTCCATATTGTAAACCGAAGCATCTTATTGCAAGCACTTCGCTCAATCCCACTAACAGAAACAAATCCTTGCATAGTCGAAAATAACTTCATTACTGAGGGCACATAAGATGAAAGAAGATGAAGAATAACACTGGGAAGATATCCTGTAACCAGTTGACTCACAACAGCACTGAAAGGACAAAACAAAATAATATTTATAGTGAGGCTACCTGTAGTGTACTAAAGCATTATAAATAACAAGAGACCAAAGCTTTGAAGGAACTAACATTTCCAGTATGTTTCTCAGAAAAGGCAACCACTGCTCTAGTTGTTCCAAATAGGTGAGTCCTTGAACAAATACCACAACTAGTAGAAAGACAAATATCAGGAGAACTGAAGCTACAAATACTACAAACTTGGCGATCCATCTTTGCATGAAGGATGTAGAAAAGAAAGGCCAATAAACATCATGAGGATCAGGAGCTAGCTCAGTTTGCCACTCAGTTGGGTTGTCTGACTGCCTAATGTAAACTGCATTTGCAGCGCCATATCGAGATCTGAATGAAACAAAGGCAGCAGGAATTTCCTGAAGAGAGGTGAAATAATAACTGCTGATCAGAGAATAGAAGATTATGTGTGCATGAATACAGATCCTCAGAAATAAAGATCAATTCAGGATAACAATAAGCACATCTAGTCAATTCTCCCAATGCCAAATGAATGATGAACCTGCACCTGTCTCCTAGTAGCATCTGACTGTTCCATCCTAACATTCTCTTCAAGGTCTTCCAGCCTTTTCTGGTATGTTCCAACAAGATCATTTCTACTAAATAATCCAAGAAATTTTCTTGAAGGATCTCCAGTTGACCGTCGGACATATTTTAAGTTGGTAAGCTTTGTACAAATATTCTCCGCATCGTTCTGGACAGAAATGCAACATGAAGTAGGTGAAACCAGATAGTTAATTCACAAAATCACAACGAAGAAATTATGAAAATCAAACAAGCAGCAATCACAGAAGAATCCAGGATGAAAATGTATTCCATAAAATGAATCCTTAAAGTGTGAAGGTAAAATGATACACAAAACAAAGATAACTATAATCAAAATAAATTATTATGGAATGAACCATCTTCCTTGCACCATCTTAGCATTCCTCAGACCAATGTGTATTTACATTGCACATTTTTGAAAGCCTGGATCTAGAGAACACTTCTACACAATATTCGATAATATCATTTTTAGGGGAAAACACCAATATCCTATTTTGAAACAAAAACAGTACATGTATACATCATCCAACATGCTGGTCATAATGGTACTATGTAAAGTAATATTTTCTAAAAACCTGTGACAACTTTTATCATGCTCATTTGCACAATACTGCATCTCTTTTTTTTTCTGTCTATATGATGTTCTGACCAAAATTTTTTGCCATCTTCGAATACAACCCTCTGGTCAAAAACTGTCAGGTATTCACGAATAGAGAACGAACTTAACTTGAACGTGAGAAAACATCATAATGCGAGCCTCCTGGAGGCAAAACACAGCGTTTGCCCCCTATCTCTGATGAAGGCAGTAGCTGTGACAGACTGCAGGACTAGGAAAAGGAGAAAAGAGCATGGGAAGCAGCGCAAGCCTGGCACGGAGAAAAGATGGATCATAGAAATCTGTTCTTCGATGTTTATATTCCTACATCTGTTTTCAGGCCATACAAAGAAGTTTTAATTGCTACAGTAATCGCTTAAGAAATTAGCCCCTGTTTAGTTTTCATTCACCCTCTGCTGCTGAATGCAAACAATAGCATTTTGAATTATACTCTATTGCAATTGATATATCAAACAAAAGAAATAAATAGTGAATGAAGTCATAAATTAGAGACTGATTACAACTGAAACAAGTGAGTCTAGTACACATGCACCTGATAATAGTTTTTCCTCTCATACAATAAATAGGAACATTCAGTAAAAAACGGACAAGGTGTCAATCAACAGACACTCCATATACGTATTGAGAACTGTGAGTGAAGTGAAGGATAGCAGAATATATTCAATAACAATAAAGAAGCAACACAAAATAGCAAAACGAATTATAAACATTACCAGAAGACGACGAAGTTTGCCAGTTTGATGAACAATCGTGTGTGACGAGTATGTGGATGCATGGTACACTTTGAAAAACTTATCAACAGCATCACCCACTGAAACACCATCAGATACTGGAATAGCTCGAACAAGAACTGTGAAATGCTGAGGTAATGGCTTTGAGATCATAAAATACTCTAGCCTCTTTCCGGAGATATATTTGTACTCCTGCAAAGCGACGGCATGGAGAATGTTTACAAAGACATAAGAAACCAGTAAAACATTAAAAAAGAATTCAACAGAAAAAGTAGTTAATCAAATTCAAATGTGAGACCCGATGAGTATGCGTCAACTAAAAGAGGCCAATGAGCTGAGATGAACTGTAACAATACTCCAACATATACCCTACTGGCAAAAGGGATGCCAAAAACATCTAGCAAATATAGAAAGTAGGCGATCAAAGAAGCAAAAAGAGGTTGAATTACTCACATGATACAGTAGGTAGCATGTAATTCCAGTTAAGATATACACAGCTGAAAAGTGAAGCCACAATCTGCCAACCACAGTATCACAGGTAATCAGTTTATCTTATAGTCCCTGCCTTAAGGATAAATATAGTTTGGAATAACATATGTCCATTTTATATTCAGCAAAACAAATTTGTCAAGATGGATCATTAAATACTAAGAAGACTCTATGGACGGAAGGGAACAATAGCATGTCACCAGATATCTCCAACAACTTTTTTTGGACTTGAATGTACATTCTTTGCCTGTGCAAAGCATCAGATGGCTGCAATGTCTCCATATGTCTCATTAAAATAACCGTGTAACATAATTTATCATTAGATGAGGCAACTGAATTATCAGCACTATACAAGCAGTGGGGGAAAAATAAACTTGTTATCAAATTGATAACATTGCATTTTTTTTCTTTGGGAGAGTTAAACCTTGTCCTCAATTTGAACCAGAAAATTATTTTTTGAAAATAATTGAACCAGCAATTATTCTTTGCAAACAGCAAGCCTTAGCATGATGTGATTCATCACATATGGTAAATCAGATCATTCTTTTTAGCACCAGAGAAGCAGCACTTGTGCAAAAGTAAACGAAATTGAGCAACATATAATCTTATTATAACCGAGGCACGATTCCACCAAGC
Source organism: Bothriochloa decipiens (assembly GCA_023333625.1). Classification (NCBI taxonomy): domain Eukaryota; kingdom Viridiplantae; phylum Streptophyta; class Magnoliopsida; order Poales; family Poaceae; genus Bothriochloa; species Bothriochloa decipiens. The sequence goes on from CM041646.1 coordinate 9,612,503, forward strand.
TAAAACACCACAGCATCTGATGAAACATTCAAGTCCTAACTCCTAGGCTCCTATCATCAATTGGACCACAAAAAAAAAGCTCAGTTACAGGTGGAGTTGCTACCAACTGGTGGTTAGTGTATTGGGTTGAAACAGTAACTAACGGGACAAAAGTACAAAAGCCCCTCTAAAACCCCCAAAATCTGCATCGGATTAAGCAAGAAGAGGAAGTCGGGAGTCCTCACTTGCTGGAGCCGTCCTGGACGTTGGAGACGCTGAACAGATCGATGGACTTGTTGGGCAGGTCGGTGAAGTCGATCTCCCGCAGCTGGTCCCCGAAGAAGTTCACCGGCAGGAGCACCCCGACCCCGAGCACCGCGGCCGCCGCGAACACCCTGATGCTGCAGCACCCGAAGTCGCAAACGCGCACTCCAATGAGCAAGGAACCGGACCCAATTTTTGGGGGGGGGGGGGGGGGGGGTGCGGTGGGGTGGGGTGAGGTGTGGGTGTTGCTGGCCGACCTGAAGACGAAGATGCGGACGAAGACGACGCCGTCGAGCCCCGCGGCGGCGTGGACGTCCTCCTCGGAGTGGCGCCACGCGGCGGCGAGCCAGGGCTCGAGCGGCGCGTAGGGGCGGCGCGGGGCGTACACCTCGACGTACGTCGGCCTGAGACGGAGCAGCGAGTAGGCCGCGGCGAGGAGCACGGTGGAGGCCAGGTTCAGCCCCACCGACGTCGCGAGCGCCGACAGGATCATCGCGTCGGCGCCCGGATGAAGCTCCTCGAAGCACTCCTCCTTCCTCCCCCGGCGAGGTGGGGCCCGCTGGTCAGTGAGAAGGCCCGCTCCAGCGGCGCACGGGGTTCGTGGCTTTGGTGAGTGAGAAGAAAGACAAGAACGAGATCGCGATTCCGGTTGGAAAAAAGGTGTGGACTTGTGGTTGGTAGGACGTGGGTCCCAGATGTCAGTGACTCGGCTGTGAGCCCGTGTGTCCTGTGACGTGGTGGTCGGCACGGGTTTTATCGTGAAGCGAGACGTGTGCGTTTGTGGAACCCGTTTTATGTGACGTGTATGACGGATTGACGGCTATATAAATATGTACACCTGACACGAGTCAGTCCTGGGGAATGTTTGCCAAATTAACTTTCCAGTTCAGAAACAGTAGAGCTAATTTTAGCTAATTCTTAGTTGCTAGTAATTAGATCTTATATCCAAATAAACTATTATGGTATACTCCAAGATCTAGCCCTTAGTAGCCTCGAAACCAGAAGATGGCCATGTTCTACATTCCAAGAATGTCCACATGTATGTTTCCACTTAAAATTGAGGGTGTGATGTGTGAGGAAACAGAGTGATAGTGTGCTGGAATGGGAGAGAGTTAGATACTCCGTTCCATATTGTTCTTTATTTAAGTTTCGTTCTAGATTGAATGTATGGTATTTAAATACTCCATATTGTTCCTTGATCAATTTTATGGAAAATATATCAACATGTATAGTATTTAGTTAGCCTTATTAAGTTATCATAATAAAATATGTATGTACTGCATAATATCTAAAACAAAAAGAAAAAAAAATCAAGGACAACTTCGATATCGTGCTAGCCGTTGCGCTTCCAATCAAATTAGAGAGACTCATGATTGAATGAATTGTACTCTTATTTAATTTTTGTGTACTAGCGTTTTCCTAGCTATTTGATTGATGTTCTTGACTTCAAAACGAAGAAATAATTTTATCCTATCCCAACAAAGACTTTGCTAACGGCGTGCCGCGTGCGCACCCACGAGGCAAGCATGCAGTGCAGCCATGGTGACTCGGCGCGGGGTGTCCGGATGAGACTTTGGCTTCTCCTCCCTGTCGGCTGTCCCTCCTCTCTGAAGCGGGTCCTCTCATTTGCCTCCATTGCCGGCCGCCGGAGGATGGACCGAGCTAAAGTCGTTTTTTTTTTTTTAAGAAAAACAGTCGATGCAAGTTCTTGGGGCTCTCGATTTGGGTAAGAAGGCCCAAAGGCGAACGGGGCAAGTAGTACAGTACTTGGGCTTCAATTAACCATTTTACATGTAAAAAAGGCCGACTTACACAGCGGTTGGGTTTTTTTTTATTTTTTTTAATAAATTGCTGCACGTGCGTCACAAAATAAAGTTAAGCCACAACTTTTTATTGGTGGCAAACAGTTGGTGAATTTTTATATAGAGGAAAATAATTTGTGACATGTTAGTAAAAAGTCTTCCGGAGAGAAAAGATGGAAGGACGGGGGAAGAGGCCAAGAGGGGGAATACGCAGGGGTGCCGATTTTTTGTTCGTCACATATTCCTACTTTTGCAAAAAGCTGCATTTGTTCCGATTGCATGCGTGTCTAAATAAGCATTCGGTTTACTAGACTTTATATACAATTACAAAAAGGAAGTTGATTACTACCATGTGGCTGGCAATAATCTAACCATATAGTTCTTAAAACAACCAGCTTGGCATATTATCAAGCCAACAAACAAATATAAAGGAAAGCTTGCTTTATTATACAATGTAATGCCATTTTCCCAACCATTATTCTCAAGACATATCATTAACAGCTTCCAACAAAATAGACCGGTCCAATAGCAGACCAACAGAATGGCGGCACTAACTTAGAAAGCTACTACGACCTCTCTAGTTGTGTGAAGTTCAGGCACCACCATTCACGTGACATTTCAGAGGCGCCAATGTTATGGTAATAGGAGAAAGTGCTGGCACCTAAGTCTGCCATTGT
>CM041646.1:9615234-9660496 GCA_023333625.1 Bothriochloa decipiens
AAAGTGCTGGCACCTAAGTCTGCCATTGTTACTGTAATAATAGGAGCAAGGGTTTGCACCAAAGTCATTGGCAATCTAATCTATGTACTTCATCTCAGACACCCTGAAGCCAGGCATCTCAAACGAAGTGGCGAACTTCTCAACCTCTGCTCTCAGGTCTTCTATGTCCTTGTTTCCCACCAAGCCCTTTTTGAAGTCCTTGAGGATCTTGCCATGCTCCTCCTGGATGCTCAAGCAGATGGTCACGGCTTGGTGAAGGTACTCGGCAATCTGCACAAAGTCCTTCTCAACCAAACCCCTTGAGGTCATAGCAGGTGTACCTGAAATTAGTTTGCAGAAAGGATGTAAAAATGTTGGTTTGCTGTTGGAACATCATTATATCAGTACAAAGTCCAAGGATTAGCAGAAAAAACTGCCCTATACTAAATTATCATGATCCTGACATGAAAAATATATTCTGTGACAGTAGTAACCCGAAATCTACTTTACAAAAAAACCATTCATGATTACTTCAGCGTGTTCAATTTCTATCTTTCTGGACAGCTCAAGTAAAGAACTGCCCAATCTTCTGGTTGTCAAACATGAATGAACTTTAAGACAACATGACAAGCATGGAGATATTGACACAAGAATTCAAATCGACCAGCGAAATCAGTACAATTTACAGTGGTGCATTCGTCCTAGTGGTCACATGATGCTTGAGCATTGACAAACTAGTACACAAACCTTAAACTTTGTCTGGATGAAAAGAGAATGTGCGCCTTCCACAAGCATGGTTAGTTTCTGACCGCTACTATTATTGCCATTCATGATTAAATAGACCAAAATCACTAATAGTTTTGCTTCAAGTCATGACAAGTTCTAGAGGTCATATTAAGATTTAATTAAAGTGTTGTGTGCTTAAACTGGAAGATTTATCAGTCCAATAGAAAAAAAAGTATGGAAATAAATTATTGTAGACCAAGAGACACTCATTTTAGACTTAAAGGAGGAGCCTCTATTTTATAATAACAGGAACCATCGCTGAAGAGCAATCTCACACAGTGCTGTAGTCCAGGATACCACAGTATAAGTAAAACAAGATTAAATTAATTGACCCATAACCTCTTTCCTTCTCAGTCAACAGTAACAGAGTAAAAAAACATGAGGTAAAAAGGAGCAACAGAATCCTACTCATGCATTGTACATCACTCATCATATGATAAATCTGTTGGTAAGAAAGAGATACTGACCAATGCGAACACCACCAGGTGATAATGCACTGCTGTCACCAAAGACAGCATTTTTGTTCAGTGTAATGTTGCATAAGTCACATAGCAACTCAACTTTATTGCCTGCATTTTCGACAAACCAATTTTATAGTAAGTTTGTACAGCCTACTCAGGGAAAGCCAAAACATGCCATCGAATCCTGATATGCTCTTTGCCAAAGAAAAAGGAGAAGAATCCTACTATGCATACCAGTCAAGCCAAGAGGACGGAGATCCCAGAGAACAAGGTGGTTCTCTGTTCCATCAGTAACCAACTTGTAGCCCTTGCTCATCAAATGGTTAGCAAGGGCAACTGTGTTTGCCTTGACCTGCTGGATATAGGCCTTGAATCCAGGTGACATGGCCTGTTTCAAGGCTACAGCTAGAGCAGCAATTTGATGATTGTGAGGGCCACCCTGGAGTGACGGGAACACAGCAAAGTTGATCTTGTCCTCATAGTCATACAGAGCACCCTCAGGCTGGCCCTTTTTCGGAGGCCTTGGGCCCTTCCTGTAGAAAATCATACCAGACCTTGGTCCTCGAAGACTCTTGTGGGTGGTAGTGGTAACCACATCGGAGTACTCAAAAGGATTCGAAGCCTCCTACAGAAGAGTGAAGGAATTAACATGGATGGTAAAGTAAAAGAAGATACAGAATTTGGGAATTCTGCAGAAATCCTGTGGATATTAGAAAGTTGAATTTGAAAATTTCAAATTTCTGCATCCATAACTACTCTGGTCGAATAACAGCATCATGTCATCACGTTGTTTGGATTACATGCATTTGGTGCAAGTTAATGATTAAATAATGATGCAATACAATTACACTCTATACTCTACATCAATATCTATAAGAGATTTTTGAGATAATTGGACTTCAGAATAACATATTTGACAGACATGGTCACACCAACTCAACCCAAACGGTTCTGCCTTTGTTTCATGGAGTGGAGGTATGCTTGTTCCATAGGGGGAAACTGTCATTTCCCCCTTCTGCTCCAGCAATCCTATCTGGGTAAATGAGTGACACCAGCTGATCTGCGGTGCGCAATCAGGATGATCCCTCCCCTGACTTACCATGAGACTTGCTTTACGCAAAAGATGCAGCTTCGAGTTTCAAGCAACTACCCAAGGGAATTGCGATTTACAATAGCAAGTGAAGGTTTATAGTATTCATAAACAATCGGCAAATGAAACCGACATGCAAATGAAACGGTTCTGCCTTTCTTTCATGGATTTATGTTAGGGAAAACTGTCATTTTCCCCCTGTGCTCCAACAAAACCTTTTTATGTGTGTGCAAACCCTATCTGGCTAAATGAGTGACACCAGCTGATCTGCCGATGGCGCGCAATCAGGAAGATCCCTCCCCTCACTTACCATGAGATTTGCTTACACAAAAGATGCAGCTTCTGTTTCAAGTACCCAAGATAATTGAGATAATCGCAGCTTATGTTTCAACTACCCAAGGAAATTGCAATTTACAATAGAAAGTGACCGTTTATATATTCATAAACAATCGGCAAAGGAAACCGACATGTAATTTAAACAAATGCACACAGGAACAAGGACAATTTGTTACCTGCGCAGCGACAAGGCCACTGATATGAGCCATGTCGCAGAGCAGCATGGCCCCGCACTTGTCCGCGATGGCCCTGAGCCTCGCATAATCCCACTCACGAGGGTAGGCACTCCCGCCGCAGATGATAAGCTTGGGGCGGAAATCCATGGCCTTCTCCTCCAGCCTGTCGTAGTCGACGTACCCAGTGTCGGAGCTCACCTTATACGGCAGGCTCTGGAAGTAGATGGACGTCGCGGAGATCTTCTTGCCCCCCGCCGTGTAGTAACCGTGGGTGAGGTGCCCGCCCGACGGCAGGTCGAGCCCCATGAGCCTGTCGTGCGGCTGGAGCAGCCCCGTGTAGGCGGCGAAGTTGGCGGGGGACCCCGAGTAGGGCTGCACGTTGACGCCCCACCGGTCCGGGTCCAGGTGGAACGCCGCGAGCGCCCGCGCCCGGCAGAGCTCCTCCACCTCGTCGATGACCTCGTTCCCGCCGTAGTAGCGCGCCCCCGGCATGCCCTCCGAGTACTTGTTGGTGAGCGGGGAGCCCAGCGCCTCCATGACGGCGAGCGAGGTGAAGTTCTCCGACGCGATGAGCTCGATGCCGGAGCGTTGCCGCCGCTTCTCCCGTTCGATTAGGTCGTACACCTCCGGGTCCACCTCGGCCAGCGGCCGCAGCCCCCAGTCCTCCACGGCGTCCATGGCGGCCGCGGATGCGGACGCGGACGCGGGAGACGTCGTAGTGGAGACCGTGGCGGCGGCGGGGTAGAGGAGCGTGGGCCGTGTGGTGATGGCGGCGCGGAGGAGCGGGGCGTGGAGAAGGGAGCAGGAGGGTTTGGAGTAGGCATGCTTGAAGAGAGCCCTGGAGACGGTGGCGGCGGAGGTTGCGGCGGCGGCGGGGCTGGCGAGGTGGTGCGAGGCCATTGCGGCGGCGGCAACGCACGCACGCGAGGTGTTCGGTGGATCGCCCGCCACGGATGGCGGCGCGCGCTGCGGAGGGAGGGAAGCAGAGGAGGTGACGGTGACGGCTGTGGGAAAGTGGGCTGGGCCGTGGAAAGGAGGAGGCGAGCCGCATTTTAAGCGCTGCTGTCGTGGTTACTCGCGCGCCGCTAGCTTTTCGGCCCCGTTGATTCCGCGGGCGAATAATACCTATGGCTCGCAGTTCAACGATAGGACGAACGGTACAGTCATCGGGTTCTAAATTCCCGGTGCTCGTACGTTTCTTTTAATTTTCTTTAAGGATTTTCCGCTGTTACGAATTAAGTGGTAAGCGGCGTTTCTGTCGACGATGAGGCGTCAGTGGTTATTTCGAGAATCTCTAGATCTGCTAGGAGCTCGGTCCTTTGAAGGTGCTTATAGGAGTAGGGTTTACGTATGTGTGTTCATAGGAATGAGTGTGCGTGCGTATATGGACGTCCGTGTTGTACTGTATAAAAATAATTATTCTATTTATTTATTTATTTATATTAATATGTATAATATATATCCGTATTTTTCAACAGAGATATACAAGGGCTTGTTTTGTGAGTTTTTTTTGCCAAACACTATTTTCAAAATACCTTAAAGCGTGAAAATATTTTTTTCTTTTCTTGCTGTTAGAGATTTTTGTGGTCGATGAATGACCGATCCATCCTATTGATGAACGGCGTACGGGTGTATATTATGAGCAAAGGACATATGCCTATTAGCTAAAAGGTGTCTCTCTGTGAAGAAGTGTCTATCTATAATAAACTGTCATTAGCAGTTGCTAATGATGTGATTAATAAATAATTGATCACTAATAATTAATTAATCCTAATTAATCTCAACGCTTTAGAAAACCATTGATCAATTGATCCCTTGTAGACACTGTTGTTGTTTGTTCATTAGTCATTGTCTTGAAGCTTTGGAAAACCATGTGGGAAAAACTAAAGTAGTACCATTATACCAGGCAAAACTCCTTCAAACTCAGTGGGAAAAAAATAAGGAGAAACACCATGATATACAATCACCAATATTTTAGACCCTCTGAGATAAATCAAAGTCATACTCTAAAACACCTTGACCGTAGGGTCAATATGCCTCAAATATCATCTTTCAAAACACCTCGATGGGGAAAAATAGATGATAAGCATATAGCTTTATACAGACATTGCCTCATCAAAAACTTTATGTGAGAAACCGTAAAAGGAAAAACTCACACAAAGAAAAGAGTACAATGCATCTTATGTCCTAATATTATTCGTCAAAAACCCCTATGGGAAAAATGGATGATATGACTGTGGGAGGTAAACCCTTATACCTTCATGGCTAGACTTTGGGCTGCTCGGGCTAGACAGCCTAGACCACAAGACGAAGGTCGGTCCATCACAACCTTGGTCGGTGGGCCGGACGACAAGTGGGCCGGACGACAAGATGAAGCTCGTGGTCCGCTACCGCCCTAGTCGGTGGGCCACGCGGGTCCTGAAGGCTACTTGGCATGCAAAGAGTCTTAGTCAGTTAGATCTATTCGTAATCTCCTAGATACGGAGCAATGTAACCGACCACAGGAAAACCCTAGATATGTAACCTTGCTCCCCGGCTATATAAGGCGGGCAAGGACCCCCCTAGAACGCATCTCATCTGATTTGACATCTAGTCATTGTACTCCGGTACTCATCAATACAGTAGCAGAGACGCAAGACGTAGGGTATTACACTTTCGAGCGGCCTGAACCTGGATAAACCCTTGTTTGTCTTGGTTGTTTGTCTTGCGTCTCACATCCGGTTCGTATGTCCTAGCGCGCCCTCACCGTAAATCTACTACCTCGGGGTATCCCGTGGTAGACTGCTGAGGAGATATCGTCGACAGTGGCGCACCAGGTAGAGGGTGAGCGATCTGATCTTGAGGCGAGCTAGATGGTTTCCTTCCCTGCTTCCATGGATTTCGAGGTGGGCATCACCTTCATCGTCGGGGCGTTCACCTTGACCTCTGGCGTAACGACGTCCGTCGCGTTCACGGGAGCATTGCAGCCGGTCCCAGCGTCGTCTGGAGCGCAGCTGGTCCCAGCACCAGCCACGCCAACCACTTCACCGATAGCTCCGATCTCGGGTCCACTCCCGGGGTCGTCTGCGCCGCCCATGACATCCGCGGAAAGGATGGCCACGCCCACGGCGAACTGGAGGATTCCTCGTTACCAGAGGAGGCACATCGACAACTCCGATCTGATCGAGATGATTGATCGGCATGGCACAGGTCTGGTCGAAATCCTAGAGTACGTGGAGTCCGCTCCTGTGCAGCTTCACGAAAACCTAGATTTCACCCCTGTCCTTCCATGTCGGCGCAGGTGTATGAACCGTTCCGACCGCTCAGGCCATGCAGATCCAAATCTACCCGCGGATCGAGCACCGCCCCCTGCTCGTCAGCAGGGTGGCCCCAACTACAACCAACCATGTCGGCAAGGCCGCCCGAGCCAAGCCGGCCACCCGCGTCGCCAGGATCCTAATCCGGCCACGATCCGAGCACCGCCTCCCGTCCGCCGAGGAGGTGCACCTCCCAACCAGCAGCAAAGGCAAGGGCCTGTCAACCAGGTCCGTCGTCAGTGCCGACCAGATTCAGATCTGGCCGCCACGCGTGCTCCACCTCTAGTCAGGCTGGACAAGTTCATTGACATGCATCAGCGTCGACGTGGCCCTAATTCGCCAATGGCCCGCACCATCCAAGTCTGAACCAGAGGGAATTTTGAGCACACCTAAGACAACAGTGCTGAACCTAGCAGATGCAACCTATTGGTCTGGCACCCGCAAACCCGAATGCTCCTGCTGCAAGCAATCGAGCCATCTTCCCGCACGGGTTGGACAACGCAGCTGCGTCCTACGCAAGGAACCTGCAGGTTGCCCCCGTGTGACGTGACGACCATCTTTTGGACCTAGATCCATCTAGGGTTTTGGTTCTCGAAGATTCGAGGCCCGTAGTCGACATGGTGGTCCTTAAGGATCTCAATCCTACATCCACAGGCACAGCTTCGAAAAGTAGCAACATGTCCAATCTGCTTGCACAACTTGACACATCTCCCTTCCGTCTCTTTTGACTATACCGAGTACCTCCTCTCTGATGAAGAGAGTCCTGAGGTCTGGGGTCAGGAGCACATTGAGGAAGAGATCCCAATGACACCGGTACACCAGCCCTAGGCTACGAATATGGCGCTGGACTTCCCTAAGTATCCACCTGGCTTCAATGGTGCGGTGTTCATGGTAAGCGTCGACGAGTTGCCTGTTCCGAACGAAATAGAGCAGGCAAGACAGGAGAGAGAAGAGCACAATCATGATCGAGCACGACGATGGCTTGCAGAACAGCAGCAAGGATGCTACCAACAACGGCGGTAATGGTGCCGTGAAAGGTGGCAATGATGTGGCAAATGGCCCACGGCCACGCCGCCTCCACCGAAACCTCCATGGTGTAAGTGGATTCACCTTCGAAGTGGGTTTAGGATAATTACTGACAATCAAATTAGGGACTAACAAGTTTATTCAAGTGAATTCATAGGTGTTAGTCCATTAAAAGATTTGAATGATGATATTTGGTGATACAAGCACCCCTAAATTTTCTATGGATGAAAGGCGCTTCGACTCAATTGGATTATCCTTTTGTATTTAAAATTGAGTTATAGGAAACGCCGCACTATCAAGAAGGATGCAAATTAGACTAGCTAGATGAGGGTACAAGTGCTCATGTTGGTCTATTTTACGCGATTGAGAGACACCGTGCACACACACACACTCTTAGAATGCTTTCTCAGCTGGTGCACCGGAAGTTCTGGTCCTGTGACTGGAAGTTCTGGTAGTAGCAAGCTCGCGTGCAACTGTGTGCCAGGAATCAGTTTTGGCCTCCGACCCGAAGTTTTGGTGACCACTGGAAGTTCCGGTCACCTGATTCATTTGTGAGGGCACCTCAAAGTGTTTGTATTACCCCTGATTCTTAGTGGATATCTTAAGCTTTTGCTTGAGGAAGGAGACCTTCGTGGTCATCTCAACAATGAGGACGTAGGAACTTCTGAGTGGAGATTGCCGAACCTCAGTATAAATCGTGTGTCTTACTATGGAGGTAACATTGACTACCCTTGTTCTTGTGTTCTTCATGTTCTTCCTCTCTACCCTCGAAATTCATAGGTTGGAGGAACCGATCTACGATTTGGTGAGGTGCCAAGCTCCGTGGAGTTCAACATCATCACCAACAACATCTAGGAGGGTGTGGTAACAATCAAAATCAAAATCACAACTCATTTCACTCTGATTTCATAGCTCAGTAGGGCACTAGAAGTTCTGGTCAGTTTGCATCGGAAGTTTTGGTCCAGACCAGAACTTCCGATCCAAACCCACCGGAAGTTCCGGTTGGTATTTAACTTCTAAATTTCGAGTTTGTGAGTTTTAGGATTTTTAAACAGGCCTATTCACCCCCCTCTAGGCCATTTAGGTCCTTTCATGTGGTGAGTTCAACATGGTCAGGGATCAACCCGTCCATGAGACCCCCATAGCCAATATCGCCATCGCCATGGATTGACTCAATACCCTTCCCCCGAACACTCCCGGGGTCGAAGCAATCCATGATTTCTTGATTGCCACCGAAGAGCAGGTCAACCGGCTCCGCTCGGCCTTGGTCCCTTAGATCAACGCTTCACTGCGTGAGGAGTAACAATGGTTGCTTTGAGTGAAGAAGCAATGAAGGATCTAGCTGCTCAAATAACAGCACAGCTCATCGTGACGCTTCAATAGCAACAAGAAGAGCAAATGAACAAGATGTTGGGAATATGCCCTAGAGGTAATCATAGAGATGATGATATTCTGATTGTATCTATGACATGCATTAAGTGTTCATTGAATATCCATTATAGACAACTTTTGTTGATTGGCAATTATGTGAATTGTTTGTGGAACTCAATCACTTGAATGGTTATTCTAAAGTTGTCCCTGGTCGGCGTTCTTGTGAGAACACACTTGAATATTAGACCAGCGCATGTATTAGTTGATGACTATGTTTCACAAGTCATGGACATGGAGATGTCGAACTAATAATGTGGGCACATGTGAGACATGTAGGCTAGACTGACCCAACTTGAGATTGTCTCTATTCACGTCATGTACGTTATGTCCTTAGACTTGAGACTGTAGTATGTACTCAAGATGTGAAATGGCCTACTTAGGGATTATTAAACACTGCTCCGTAACTGGGTAGTTATAAAGGTGGTCTTCGGTTGGTCGGGAAGCATGCTATGAGACATAGACAGTCAAGATGGAATTTGCCCCTCTCTGCATGAGAGAGATATCACTGGATCGCTCAAGTGATTGGATCAACAAATGCATGGCCGTGCTTGGGTTAAGTGTTAACCCATGAGTTGAACCATATATCAGTGGCAAAGGGAATAACTTGTATGTGGGCATAGTGGTTCGTCTGATATAATCTTTGCCTATGCATAGGAGTTGTTACACCTTGCTAGAGGCTGCTATCAACTATTGGGTGAGTAGGAGTACTCGGTCCATGTCTATGTGTGTGTGAACCCATAGGGTCGCACGCTTAAGGGTTGGAAGCCTAATTCGGGTTGGACTCGAATTAGACAAGGCTTAGGGTTCCTGATGGGCCTCCAGGTCGAGGTCGCATAGGGACACCTATATAAGCAAGGGGTAGGGGCGAGGCAAAGGCGATCGGCTTGATCTAATTCAGCCGTCGTCACCCACCTCACGCTCACGCCGTTGCTCCTCGTGGACCTAGCAGTCTGGTTGCACATTGCTTCTTCCCGCACATGTGTGATACCTTGGAGGTGCTGTATCTCCGGCACAAGGACGGACCTAGTCGATCACGGTGGTCGCCAACTGGTTGGACTGGTCGATGACTAGTTGGACTAGTCGGGAATGTGCTCGGACGATGCGCGAGCGAAGGGTGTACTTGACGGACAACCACGCAACTGCACAACACTGCTATGACGCGTTCGACTACATCGAGTCTTCTATTGCATCTACACGTCTAGTGGTAATCCCGTGACCTATATCTAGGAGTAGATCCTAGTTTATGAGGTAGAAAAGTTTTGTTTTTTGGCTAGCGTAGCACCCTCATAACCCTACACAAGATGCAAGGGCAACTTGACAAGATGCAAGAGATCATTAACAAGAAAGGTCAAGAAGGAATTAGTGAAAAGGAGAAGGAAAGTGAGGGTGGAAACAAGACACCAAAAGGTTATACAAGAGTGAGCTATGACTATGGTGGCACAAGCAAGAACAACACTCACATGCCAATGGTCAACTCCGGCAAGCCACCTCCGTTTGATGGAGTAAGATACACCGATTGGGCTCATAGAATGAAGTTGCATCTTATAGCCGCAAGATGTTGGCAAGCGGTTGAAATTGGTGTGAAGATTCCCGAAGATCCTAAAGCTTGGACACCCGAAGATGAGTCAGACTTTCATCTCAATGCTACAGCGGCAACCTTGATTTTGCAATGTCTCACTCCAGAGGACAACAGCAAGGTGAATGGTATGGTGAATGCAAAGCAAATTTGGGAAACCTTAAGAATATCATTTGAAGGTGACAAGAGTGTGAGAATAGGAAACATTGAGCTTCTACAAAACAAGATTGAGAACTTCTTCGTAATGGAAGGAGAAACAACTAAAGCCATGTATGATAGATTCATGACCTTGGTCAATAGAGTTAGAGCTCTTGGATGTGATAGATGGGATGAACAAGCTACAACAAGAAAGCTATGTAGAATATATAGAGATAAGAATAGTATCCTAGCTTCGGTGATAATGGAAAGAGAAAATTACACCACTATGACAACACAAGAGATGATTGCTAAGATTATGCATCATGAAGTTCTAGATGATGAGACCAAAGAAAGACTTAGCCAAAAGAGAAACATTGCCCTTGTGGCATCTCATGCAAGTGGGTCAAGTCATTGCAACAAAGGATGTTGTGAGCACAATCATAATGATAGTGATGAAGAATTTAATGAACAACAAGCCCTCATGGTGAAAAATTATGCAAAGTTCTTGATCAAGAAGAAACAAAAGATGAGGAGCAGTGGTGGAACCAAGCAATATAAGAAGAGATTTTGCTATGAGTGCAGTCTCACTGGTGACTTTGCTGCGGATTATCCTAACAAAGGAAAAGTATCAAGATACAACAAGGAAGGTGACAAGAAGTACAAGAGCAAGAAGAAGGGTGAAGCTCATATAGGTGAAGAATGGCAATCCGATGATGATAGTGATGAAGACAATGGCAATAAAAAGAAGAGTGTTGCTGCAATTGCTATACATGAGACATCCTCTTCATGGACATCATTCTTCACCAACACTTCTTCATCACCTAAGCTCTTTGCCAACCTCTCTGACGACGACGACGTCACTCCTACTTGTCTTATGGAAAAGGAGGAAAAGGTATCATCACAAACTCTCACACATCCTAATGATGAATGTGATGATGATGATGATGAACTTGATGGGAACTATGCTATCAAAATCATTAAGCTATATGGAAAGGAAGCTACCTCTAAAATCTTAAAATTGATGTACACCATAGAGGAGCATGAGACATGCTTGGAGTCGCAAAGTGAAATGCTCTTAATGGAAAGGGAGAAGAACCTAGGGCTAGAAGCATGTCTCACCAAGGAAAAGGAGAAGGTTGAGAAGTTAAGTGTAGAATTGTCTTTGGCCAAGGACTCACTTGAGCGCTTGACTAAGGAACATTCCTCACTTAATGACTCTTTGTCTAGTCTAAAGAATGATCATAATGTAGCTCAAGAAAGCCTTACAAGCTTGACAAATAAATATCATGAGCTTGAGATAAACTATGACACTCTTTGGAAGAGCACTTCTACTTCTTCTAAGGACTCCAAAGGTTCAACTAGTAAAGGATGTGAAAAATGCTATAATATTGATATAAATGCATATGCTACTAACCTTGTTGAGCTAGAGAAGAAATAAAAGGAGAGTCTTAGGTTGAAGACAATTGTGGAGATTGGTTGCAAAAGCAAGGATAAGCAACCAACCACAATTTACAAGGCATCAGGAGATCCACTCATCAAGGATGGTCTAAGATACAATAGGTATGGTGGTAAGGCCAATGGGAGAAGCATGGTAAATGGTGTGCCTTGCGTAAAGTTCAACAAGAGCGTGCCTCTTGTTGATCTCACATCAAGGTGAATAATGTTGATGTTTCTCCTAACTCTTACTCCGACAACAAGAACATCAAGAAGAAGGAAGTGAAGGTTCCCAAGCAACAAGTGCCTATCTCAAGGAACAACTTTTGTGATTATTTGTGTTGTTGGGATAAGGATGGTAAAATTGTTGTAAAATATGTGGGCGCTCTCAAGAAGAGGCAAATTTTGAGGAGTGTTTGGGTGCCCAAATCTTATGTGTCTAACCCCCTAGGACCCAAGTCAAATTGGGTACCTAAAACAAAGGCTTAATTTTATTTTATAGGTCTATTCCTTCGGTGGACCTTGTTGGATGCTAGATAGTGGATGCACCAATCATATGACTGGAGCGAAAAGTGTTTGACTTCTTTCAACCAAATGAAGGCATGGGTGAAAGAATCACTTTTGATGACAATAGTAAAGGAGAGATTCTTGGTTTGGGTAAAATTGCTATATCAAATGATAATTTAATTTCAAATGTATTACTTGTGGATTCGTTGGGATACAACTTGTTATCCATTTCACAACTTTGTGAGATGGCTTACCATTGTCTCTTTACGGATAAGGGTGTGGAAGTCTCTAGAAGGGTGGATTCCTCTATTGTCTTTATGGGTCAACTAAAGGGCAAGCTCTATCTAGTCGACTTCACAACTAGTAGAGTGGGGTTCAAGATTTGTTTAGTGGCAAAATCTAGCATGGGTTGGTTGTGGCATTGCTGACTAGCTCATGTTGGGATGAGGAACTTGGCCAATCTTCAAAGAGGTGAACACATTCTTGGACTAACAAATGTTTCTTTTGAGAAAGATAGGATTTGCAGTGCATGTCAAGCGAGGAAACAAGTTAGAGCCAAATATTCTGCAAAGAACATCGTGTCAACCTCAAGACCACTTGAGTTACTACACATGGATCTATTAAGACCCAATGCTTACATAAGCATTGGGGGTAACAAATATGGTTTTGTAATTGTTGATGATTATTCTCGCTTTACTTGGGTGTTCTTTTTGAAAGATTAGAGTGATACCCAAGAAATCTTCAAGAAGTTTGCAAGAAGAGCAAAATGAGTTTGATGTGAAGATAAAGAGAGTGAGAAGTGACAACAGGACGGAGTTTAGGAACACCAACAATGACAAGTTCCTTGATGAAGAAGGGATCAAGCATGAGTTTTCGGTCCCCTATGCTCCCCAACAGAATGGGGTCGTGGAGAGGAAGAACCAAATACTCATTGAGGCTGCAAGATCAATGTTGGATGAGTACAAGACTCCGGAGAAGGATTATTGGGCGGAGGCGATCAACACGGCTTGTCATGCAATCAACCGGCTATATCTCCACAAGATTAGGAACAAAATCGCCTATGAGATACTCACCATTAAAAAGCCTAAGGTTGATTACCTTAGATTTTTTGGATGCAAGTGTGTCGGCCTCTAATTTTTTGGGTCCACTATGCATCATGTATCACTCCCGTGATCAGTAGGTGATAGGCACAATTGAGACAAGATTGATATCAAAAACCATACTTTTATTAATCTAGGGAAAACCCATTATAAGGTTTAGGTGACTTTACTAAACTTGGGTGAAGGACCGAAAATGACGACCAGGGGGTGAATGGGAGCAGAAAACTTTTTCTTCAATAATCCCGACCAGGTAAAAACATTGCCGAGCACCACCAACCCTACGCAAAAGAAGATGATAGAAACAGGGAACAAAAAGCAGCTGGTCGGGAGCTGGATAGGAACGGCAGAGAGGGAAATGGATGGCAGAGTGGCGAGCGGCAGCGACGTCCTGTGGCTTTAAGCGAGCGACGGCAAGCGATGTGTGGAGGATCGGTCGAGGAAGCAGAGCAGCGGGACGCCAGTGGCGTGGCTCCAATGGCCTTGGCCTTGCGGTGAGGGTGCACGGTGATCTAGCAGGCTAGGGCAGTGGTTGACGGTGAGCGCGCCTCTGATGATGACCTTCGATAGCTGGGTGGCGGCGGTGCCGGCCATGGCTCCAGCGCAGTCCGCGGCTCAGCGGCGGCAATGTCGACCACGGCTCCAGCGTGGCTCCGAGGCCGTCAAGGTTCTGGCGCATCGTGCGATGCTCGGTTCCGAGGCGGTGTCAAGGCCGGGTGCGGCAACAGCTCCGACGGCGTTCTCACAGACCACGGCGTCATTGGCGTTTGTGGTGACCGCGGTGGCGTGCCGGCGGCTTCGGCAAATTGAGTTGGCGTAGTTCGCAACGTCCTCGGCACTGTGAGCTTCAAGGCTACCCACGGCGGTGTTCGGTTCCGGCCAAAGCTGTGAAGAGAGCTGATCAGCGCGATGGCAGTACGCTGGAGGTAGAGGTACTTGTCCTCTACGCAGACCTCGGCACCGAATGCTCCGAGCTCGAGCTCTTTGTTGCCTCCTCGATGGCGGACATGGCTATTTATAGCCGATGGTAGGTCGGCGCTGCACGGTAAGGCGGTTGCCATTTCAAAATATCTCGGCGTTCGTGAACAAGCAGTTGTGGTGCTCGACGAGAACACACAGAGGCGGTTGCGGAGATTTTTACCGGCAACGACGCAGAGCTGCAGTGTCTACGCGAAGCATGGAAGAGCACAACGTGCGTGAGCTACTAACGGGAATCGCGGGGAGGGCGCCAGAAAGGCAGGAAAACGACGCAGCGTCGCCGTGCTATTGCATCCATCCTACAGTAAGGCGGTGGTGGTGGCCTTACGTGCTTCACGTGCTTCAGGAGCGGGGACGCGGAGAAGTCGCGGCATCCACACGGTCACGACGTCGTTCTCCACTTCCCTCTCGGCCATCTTGGTGAGCGGTGTCCGTGTTGGCCAGTACGGGAGGGAGAAGCTACGGCTCATGTACACAGTAGAGCTAGGAATTTCCTATTTCTATTTCCCAGGTATACACACGTATACGTATTTATTATTATATTTGAATGTGTTTGCACATGTATATACGTATGCATCTATACATATAGCTATATTTATTTGTATCCATTTTATAGCTTTGCATATATGTATATATATACATGGGATGGCTTTGCTAATTTTTAGAAAATAAACTAGGCATATTTTATATGGTTGAATTCAAATTCAAGGAAAAATTCTGAGTGGTGGGAGATTTTGGTGACTCGAGTGAGAGGTCAAGGAGAGATATATATTTGGGTGGAGATATATCAGGGAGAATATTATTTAGTGCCAATATAAATTCTAGGGAAATAGACATGCAAGCAAGTAACCAACCAAACAATCAAACATGCCACAACCTAAATTCTACATGGTGGGGTTTTTGATGCAAGGTTTATAGTAAATAATTTATTTTAAAAGATTGATTTTGCAGAAAATAAACTAATTAGTTTTAATTTGTTGGAAAGTTTCAAAAAGTTTAAATTTTTAGTGAATTTTATAATGATGCAAAACATAGGGTGTTACAAAGTGTTTCATACTTAGAAAGAAATCCAAAAGCTCTAAGTTTGAACCGAAGGTTGATGAAGGTTTCCTTCTTGGTTATGGTACTAACGAACATGGATATCGTGTTTTCAATAAGACCACCGGTTTTACTGAAATAAACGATAGACATAACTTTTGATGAATTCGACGGATCTCAAAAGGAGCAAGTCAATATGGACATTGTAGGTAAAGAGGAGCCTTCTCATAAAGTGATAAAGAAGCTTGCAACCGATGAAGTAAAACCCGTTGAACAAGATGATGATGATGATGATGCACAAGTACAAGTCCATTATGACCCACATATGCACCATGGGTCAACCAATGCCCATGGTGATGCATTCGTATCAAGAGGTGGTCATGACTCAAGAGAACAAGAAAATCAAGATCTACCACAAGTTGAAGAAAGCAACCAAGATGATGATCAAGGGGGAGGCCTTGATGGAACCTCCCCAATCAACCAAGACTTTGACAGTGAAGATGATGGCCCAATTCAAAGAAGGACGACAATACCTTACCTAAGAGTTCGCCAATCCATTGAACGGGACCATCCCATTGATAATGTGATAGGAAGCATACAAAGAGGAGTGATGATTCATTTTTGTTTAGCATCTTTTTGTGAGCATTACTCTTTTGTTTCTTCAATATTACCTCTTAGGGTGATGGCTATGCAAGAGGAATTGGAAAACTTTACCCGGAATGAAGTATGGTCCTTGGTGGAAAGGCCCAAGCAAAATATGATAGGTACCAAGTGGGTCTTCCGCAACAAAGAAGATGAGTATGGCGCGGTCACAAGGAACAAGGCTCGGTTGGTTGCACAAGGTTACACCCGAATTGAAGGTTTAGATTTTAGGGAAACTTATGCACTGGTAGCTAAGCTTGAATCTATTCATATATTACTTGCCTTTGCTGCTCACCATGATTTCAAGTTGTTTTAAATGGACGTGAAAAGTGCATTCCTCAATGGCCCTCTCTCCGAAGTGGTGTATGTTGAACAACCATCGGGTTTTGAAGATCCACATCATCCCGACCATGTCTACAAGCTTCACAAGGCGCTCTATGGGCTCAAACAAGCCCCTAGAGCTTGGTATGATTGTCTCAAGGACTTCCTACTCAAACAAGGGTTTGAGATAGGAAAGGCCGACCCTACTTTATTTACTCGCAAAGTTAATGGTGATATTTTTATTTGCCAAATATATGTTGATGAAATAATATTGGTAGTACTAATAATGAGCTTTGTGAGCAATTTAGTAGGACTAAGACCAAGAGGTTTGAGATGTCCATGATGGGGGAGTTGACCTTCTTCCTCGGTTTTCAAATCAAGCAACTCAAGGAAGGAATGTTCTTTTGCCAAACTAATTATACCAATGATATGTTGAAGGAGTTTGGCATGGACAAGGCCAAACCCATCAATAGACCAATGCCAACTATGGGACATCTTGATCTTGACCAAGATGGTAAAGCCATTGATCAAAAGGTATATCGCTCCATGATTGGTTCTTTGCTTTATCTTTGTGCATCTAGGCCCGATATTATGCTTAGTGTGTGCATGTGTGCAAGATTTCAATCTAATCAGAAAGAATGTCATCTCATGGCCATTAAGAGAATTTTTTGGTATTTGGTGCTCACACCTAATCTTGGCTTATGGTATCCTAAGGGCTTATCTTTCACTCTACTTGGTTATTCCGATTTGGATCATGCCAGTTGCAAAGTAGAGAGAAAGAGTACATCCGAGACTTGCCAATTTTTTGGTCGGTCTTTGGTGTCTTGGAGTTCCAAGAAACAAAACTCCATTGCCCTATCCACTGCTGAAGCTGAGTATGTGGCGGCTGGCGCTTTTTGTGCCCAACTACTTTGGATGAAGAAAACTTTGAGAGACTTTGGTTACAACCTATCCAAGATTCCACTCTTATGTGACAATGAGGGTGCAATCAAGCTAGCCGATAACCCCGTCAACCATTCTCGTACAAAGCACATAGACATCCATCATCATTTTCTTAGAGATCACCAAGCCAAAGGAGATATCGCCATTCAACATATGAGAACTAACAAACAATTAGCTGATATCTTCACAAAGCCTCTAGATGAGTTAAGATTTTATGCTTTGAGGCGTGAGCTCAATATCGTTGATTCTCGCAACGTGGAATGACATCTTGCACATCTTGATTGATTTAATATATTGCATAAAATTAATTACCAAAATATTATGTGCAAAATTTCAAAATCTATTTTTTTAACCTCAATTATGTGTCCATTGCTTTGTCATGATTGTCTGAAATCTGGACACATTTTGAGTTGGTTCAAGTTTATCATATGATTCACCATTTTTAGAACTGCTATGGCTGAAAATTGACCTATTGTAAGTTCCGATGGGAATGGCCAGAAGTTTCGGTCACTATTCGTCATGCGTGTCCTCATGTCAGCATTTTGTTCTGGTCGTTGGGTGGAACTTTCACCTTTATCGGTCGATCGGACCGGAAGTTCCGACTGGTACCCGGATCATCCTTTCTTTCAAGTCTCGGCCTAACTCCGTGTTGACCTGACCGGACTGGAACCTCTGCTTGTGCTCACCGGAAGTTTCGATCAGCCTCTTTGCTGCAGTAAACAGGGGCCACATGGTAAAAAAACTTATCTTATCCCTTCACTTCTTTCCCCTGTCCCTTCCTCTCCCACCCGACCCGCCCTGCTCGACTTGTTGGGTGACGACGCCGCCGCCTTCCACCCCTCCGCCCTGATCTCCCTCCTCCTCCATCCTTTCATGAAATCCTTTGAGGGGGAGCTTTCCCTTGCCATGGAGATCACGTGGGACATCTTAGTGCCCATCGGGAGTGCTTGGATAGTGTTGAATCAGCCTCTTCCCTCGGAGTAGCAAGGTATCATGGAGTTCTTGCCCAATCTTTCAATGTACCTTGTTCAAGCCATTTCCTCATTCATGCTACTTGGATATAGTGTCTACATGCTCTATGAATGCTTTTTGTGCAACTTCGATGGTCGATTTCATGGAATCCCATGGAATGTGCTGCTACACGGCTCGGCCGAAAGTTTCGGTCACTCCCGACCAGAAGTTCTGGTGGACCATGTGCAGTACATCCACACGATTCCTTAAGATCGCTCCTTTGCCACATTCCTTTGCCGTGTCTGAAGACCTCCCCTTGGCTCTTGTTTTGCAGTATGGCTGGCCATCGTGCCAATCCTCACCATGGTGCTCGTCCTCGTCCTCTAAGTTTGGGGGATGGCGAGGAAGAGCGTCCTCGTGGTGGTCGTTGTCGTGGTTCTAGGCATGGGGAGTCCTCTCTGCAGCAGCATGACAGTGATGAAGGTCCAAGAGTCTGCCCAGATCATTCTACCAGACCCTATCCACCTCTCCCTCATCGAGACTTGGTCCATGATGCAGTTCCGTAGTCATCGCTTGATGTGGAGGGTCGTGCAGTTGATCCTGAGGTTGTTCGTCACTTACCTGTGCGTATTGGTTTGGCCATAGCCAGGTGTCTGCTTACCCATCATCCAACCAATCGGAATGCTCGCCTTCATCAGCCTCAAGATCCTGACAATGTTGTTCAAATGTGGGCTATCAATTACAAGAACCAAGCAAGGGATGTTCGCACAATGAGAAAAGAGAATCCATTTCAGTGGACCCGATATGAAGTTGTGGACTACCGCTTTTGGTCTCAATTTCATAGAGATTATTATGCGTCTGTTTGCATGAAGGACAGCCCCAGGGGTCTCACTGCCCCTATCATTTAGCACAAGGCTCCTTCCCTTGCCTCCTTGGAAGGTCACAATAATCCTCAGATTAATGCTTTGATTGCTAAGCTCCAGGAGTGGCGCATCCTGCCACTTATGACCTTCAAGTATAATTGGATTATTGAGATTATCTGCCAGTTCTGGGCTACTCTGTGGATGGATGAAAAGAACAAGGTTCTTCATTGGATGACTAAAGGATTGCATTATCGATGTTCCTATCTTTAATTCTCTAGGCTTCTTGGGTTTGATCATTTTGACAGAGAGGCATTGAGCTTATATGATTACTTTTCTTAGAGTGCTGGTAGCAATGAGTTCATTCAAGCTGGACTGTACAAGGATCCAATGCTAGCAGATGGGAAGAGTCACAATTTGTTGCCCCAATTCTATGTTCTAAACAATTTGATTCGTGCTACAATTGATCCTAAGGTTGGTGATTCTGCCAATCTTCATAATTATGCTCCAACCATTCTTGTATGTATTGGACTTAATAAGAGATTCAGTGTGACTGATCTTCTTTGGTGCAACATCAGAGATGTTTCTATGGATTCCCACAAGAATTTTCCCTATGCTCCCTACCTCATGCATGTCATTGAGAAAGTCACGGGCTTTTCTTTTGGGCATGATATCATTCATCCAGATTACAATGTGAACATTTCAGCCCTCATATGGGAAAGGGCAAGGGTAAAGCAACTGAGGCTAGTGGCAGTGGGACTGCTCATGGTGATGATGATGATGCTGCTGCTCTTGGTGGTGGTGATAGCACTAAACATGTTGATGATGCTGCTCCTTTTGCCCATGCTTCTCCTGCTGGCCGTGGTCATGGTCATGGACATGGACGTGGTCGTGGCTTTGGTGATTCCACTCGCTATGTTCTTGAGAGGTTCATGTCCTTATTTTGCTACTGCGAGAGAAAGAATGATCGCCGTCTGTGCTGATTGGAGGCCAAGGAAAATCTTCCACCTACATCTCCTCTTCGTACATTTTGGAATCCTATACGGAGTGGGATGCTATGCATGGGGTCTCTACTGGTGATGCTTCTCAGTCTGGCAATGTTGGCCAAGAGCACTAGTTTTTAGCGCCAGGGGGTGGTGATGGACAGGAGGGCTTTGTAGGACAGGAACAGGAGTTTCTATTCATGATGGCATTTCTCCTCTTGGTCATGCTTCCTATGCCCTTTCTCTTCTTGCAAGCTACTCCTTTCTCTTCCTGCAGGCTCCTATGGTGGTTTCTTGGATGAGGCTGATGAGATCACTCGGACTTCTACCTCTGTTCCTTTCGATCAGGCTGGCACTTCTTCTTCTGTGCCATATGGTAGGAGCCGGTACTCCAACCCCGTTGACCCCAAGTACGACTATGATGCTTTTTAGCGTCCTTGCTACTATCCTTAGAGCTTCACCGTGCCTACACTTTTTGGCATTTGATGCCAAAGGGGGAGTGTTAGGCTTTATTAGGATGTAATAGGATAGCTATTTATCAGTTTGTAATAACTCTATCTCCGTGGTGAACTATGTGGTGAACTATGAACTACGGGTGTGTTGGATGATTGTAGGCTAAACACTTATGCTTATTTAATATATCATGATGTATGGCCTATTTTTAATATTGTGATGATGATTATTGTTTTTAGAATGGTTATGTAAATTTTTAAGTCCATTTCTTTCTTGCGTAACCATTCATATTCTTTCTATTTTCTCTATGTGATATATCTTGTCATAAGTATCATGGATTATATTGTCACACACACTTTTAGGCACCCCACGGATTGCAAAATTTAGGGGAGCTTGCTCTAAATGTATGTAATCTTGATTTTAGTCAAGATTTGAAATTCAAAATCCTATGCATATATTTAGGGGAGCTCTCCATAAAATTTGAAATTCAAAAGCTTCAATTCTTTCAGTTTATTGTAAGCCTAAGTTGGTTGTCATCAATTACCAAAAGGGGGAGTTTGAAAGATTTGAATGATGATATTTGGTGATATAAGCACCCCTAAATTTTCTATGGATGAAAGGCGCTCGACTCAATTGGATTATCCTTTTGTATTTAAAATGGAGCTATAGGAAACGCCACACTATCAAGAGGGATACAAATTAGACTAGCTAGATGAGGGTACAAGTGCTCATGTTGGTCTATTTTATGCGATTGAGAGACATCGTGCACACACACACACTTAGAATGCTTTCTCAGCTGGTGCACCGGAAGTTCTGGTCCTGTGACCGGAAGTTCCGGTAGTAGCAAGCCCGTGTGCAACCGCGTGCCATAAATTGGTTCCTTCCTCCGACCGAAAGTTCTGGTGACCACCGAAAGTTTTGATCACCTAGAGCAGAAGTTCTGGTCAGCCATGTCAGCCTTCAGCCCGTGAGCGTGCGCGTGGGAGTATTTGGTTCCGGCCTCTGGCCGGTAGTTCCAGTCGGTACCGGAAGTTTCGGTGTGTTACACAGGAAGTTCTGGTCAGACCAATCTGAGTGTTGACTTCCTCAAGCCCAACGGTCAGATCTCAAATAGACTGAAAGTTCTGGTGGGTTCCACCAAAAGTTCCGATAGTTCATCTGAGCATCGATTATATAATCTTTCTCACCCCCATTTCTGGCGGTGGCCGATTGATTTCACTGCAGCCAAGCTTTGCCAAATTCTCCTGTGAGCTAAACTTGCCCACTCTCTCTCTCCCCCTTTGCTTCCAAGATTTAATCCTTGATTGTTTTGAGCTAGGGATGTGAGATTTGAGGGTGGGAGCATCGATTGTTAACTTGAGCACTTGTCTTCCTCATCTTGCTAGTTTGGTTTGCATTTGTTACTCTTGGGTTCTTGGAACCCTAGCCGGCTAAGCGTTCTTTGTGATTGCCCATGTTGATTCATTTGTGAGGGCACCCCAAAGTATTTGTATTACCCCTGATTCTTAGTGGATATCTCAAGCTTCTGCTTGAGAGAGGAGACCTTCGTGGTCACCTCAACAATGAGGATGTAGGAACTCCTGAGTGGAGATTGCTGAACCTCGGTATAAATCATGTGTCTTACTATGGAGATAGCATCGTCTACCCTTGTTCTTGTGTTCTTCGTGTTCTTCCTCTCTACCCCCGAAATTCATAGGTTGGAGGAGAAGATCTACGATTTGCTGAGGTGCCAAGCTCCGTGGAGTTTAACATCATCACCAACAACATCTAGGAGGGTGTGGTAACAATCAAAATCAAAAGCACAACTCATTTCACTCTGATTTTGTAGCTCAGTAGGGCACCGGAAGTTCTGGTCGGTTTGCATCGGAAGTTCTGGTCTAGACCGAAACTTTCGATCCAGTCCCACCAGAAGTTCTGGTTGGTATTTAACTTCCGCATTTTGAGTTTGTGAGTTTTAGGATTTTCAAACAGGCCTATTGCAGACACATGATTTTCCATATCATGGTGTAGCATCTTTTGTTGGTGTGATGAGCGATTGTTAACATGTCCAACACTTTAGTTGGTGGTCGGTCTTGGTGGTTCTACTAATCCCCTGGCACAGGGTTATGTGTCAAAATGTGTCTCTTGGCTTGTGATGTGCAGGAGTGGAGTCCGGAGGCAGTGGTAGTGGTCGGGTGAAGGTCAAGTAGGGCATGCCGTGCTGACGGACCAGGTACGGTGAAGGGCGGATATGAGGCTTGGACCGAGGGACCAGATGGCCGGGTGGCCAGCTGCGGTGGCTGACACTAGGGACACCGACAAGTGCAAGTTTACATGGCGGGAGACACGTACGGGTTACGCTACTCGCGAGGAGGTTTGATGGTTTATCCTCAAAACCATCGGTGGGGGATGCTTATGGGCTACGCTACTCGCGAGGAGGTTTGGTGGTTTGTCCTCAAAACCATCGGCGGGGATACATACGGGGTACAATACTCGCAGACGGTGGTTTGCCCTCAAAACCATCGGAGGCGGGTTTCACGGGTTTGCGCCTTAAGACCCGGGTGGTCCCAATGCAGGCGGACGGCACGTGGCGGCATCATGGAGATTGCGTCGAGGCAAGGCTACCGGTGAGAAGGCGTGGTGGTCGTCGGATCAGAAAATCCTGAGTTGGACCATAGTGCCCTTGGCTAGGTGGTTCGCTCTAATAATACCTAGGTGCAAAAGTGGTATTATGTAGTAGGCATATAAATAGGAGTGGACAGCCTCCACCAGACCTACCTCTTGGCCGTACACCTCTCAGCCGCCGCCACTGCTCTCTACCTATTTTTTGTTTTTCTCTTTTCTTGTTCGTGTTCTTGTAGATGTCCAAGAACAAGAATTTTACCCATGTATTTGTGAGATATTTTGTGTAGGAATAGAGGCCCGAATCCTCCTCGTGCCCTCTGGGCTTTTACTAGCTCATCTGTGATTTTGGTCTATTTTCTGTGGTGCGTTGACTTTTTGCAGTATTGTTGGACGAACTTTGATTTGTCAATTTTGGAGCGATTTGACTCAATCTTTTTGCATTGATTGATGCTTTGTTGAGTGATGAACTAGATCTCCAAGTGAATTAAACTAATTCCACTCATGCATCAAGAAATCGAGCAGTTTGTGTTTTTGGGAAAACTGTGTTCTTCGCCCCAGATTTGAATTTCCCGGTCACTGTGCTCTAATTGGGCTTTGATTTCTTGGGGACAGTTTTCTGTCTCCCTTGTGATTGCTTGTGCAAAATCTGGTATCGATCTGTGCTGGCCAGATCCAGCTTTTATTGATTTCTGCTCCCATGTTTGTGTTGTCTCAAGCAGGTGTCCTTCCTAAGTTCTTTCGATTCCCTGCTTTCTGACTGAGTGGGAACTAACGGCAGTGCTACCAGCATGGTGCGCTTAGGCACCGAGTGAGCTCGTTTGAGCAGCACCTGCCCTTGACTCCTGTTCTCTGTTTCTTTTGTCAATAGTCTGATTGCTGTTCTTGCAGACCTTGTTGGCGGATGTGGGAGAACAAGCAGTAGTACTACAGTGCTGAAGCGCCTCCCAATTCAGGTTGGGTGTTCCCGACCAGGTTTCCTAACCAGGTTTCTCGACCAGCTTCATTTTGTTCCCAACCTGTTCCAGCTCTGTTCTCGACCTGTTACTAAGCTATGCAACTCTTTTGTGCGGATCCTTATTATCCGCTACTCTTCTAATCATTAGATTTCAAAATTCTTCGAAATATCCCAATGCGGTAAATGAATCGAATCCTAGAATTCCTATTCGAGATATTTTTGGGCTCTTAGGCGTTATTGTACCTAGTATATCGCCTTTGTTCGACATAGTCCAGAGCAGTTTATCGACCAGCTTCTGTCTTATTGCCGACCACCATGGCCAGTGTGGTCTGAACCGGTTTCTGACCAGGTTTCTTTCTGTTCCTGACCAGCTCCCGACTAGCTGCCTTTTATTCTCTAATTCTACTCTCTTCCTTTGCATAAGCTTGCTGGTGCTCGGCAGTGTTTCTATCTGGTCAGGATTTTTTAAGAAAAATTTTTTGGCTCCCATTCACCCCCCTCTGGTCGCCGTTTTTGGTCCTTCAATTGGTATCAGAGCTGGTTAAGGATCACTTCCACCATAATTGGTCTGTGATCCGCTGAAGGTGACATGGCTTTGCAACACCAGTCGGGTAAACCACCCCAATTTAATGGGGAGAACTACTCATACTGGAAGATCCAGATGCAAGGGCATCTACAAGGTTTCGATTGGCGTGTTTGGGAGATTATTGAGAATGCTAACTTCCATGTGCTTGGTGCATGGGTCAATCAAGAGCAGATAGACCAACACAATGCTAACAACATTGCCCATGCTGAGCTTTACGTTGCTTTGTCGATTTCTAAGTTTGATTGTGTTTCTGATTGTGTGACTGCTCGGGAGATCTGGAGGAGGCTTCAAAGCTTCCATGAGGGTACAAATTATGTCAAAATCAGACTCTATGAGACATACAAGAGGGAATATGAGAATTTTACTCAAGTTGATGAAGAAACTATTGACTCTATGTTTTCTCGCTTTACTACCATTGTGAACAACATGCGAGCTAACAATGCAGGGATATCCAATGACGATCATCAGAGAGCATTCAAGCTTCTATATGCTCTAGATCGGAGGGTCTGGGAGGTCAAGGTATAGGCGATCATTGAATCGGCCAACTACGAGACTCTCACCATGGATGAGCTGTTCAGCAAGCTCAGGTCCACCGAGATCAACCTTAAGACGCAGGTGAGGATCAAGAATCCGTCCGCTCCTACCATGGCACTGGTGTCAGGTACCTCAAGTTCAAATTCTTCTTTGGCTAACCCATCATAGTTGTCTCTTGCCTTGTCTTCTCTTGTGTCTACAACAAAGGAGCAGATGGAGGCTTTTGGGGATGATGAGCTGGCGCTTGTTATCAGCAAGTTCTCGTGGTTTCACAACAATCGCTTGAACCGACGATGTGGTGGCAACAAGCAAGGCTGTTTTGGATGTGGAGAACTCGACCACTACGTCACCAGCTGCCCTAACAAGCACAAGAGCTACTCTGGCAAGCCCGACCACTCCAAGCACAAGGAAAAGTACAAGTCCAAGAAAGGCTTCAACCCAGAGCGCATGAAGAAGAAGTACTTCGAGCAGCTGGAAGCAAAGCAGCGGGCCCTCGTTGTGCCCTTCAGCGACATTGACTCTGAGGGTGACTCTCATCTGAGTGATGATGAGTTCGAGAAGAAGACCGAGAACAAGTTCAACGGCTTGAGCTTCTACGCCGATAAGCGCCGAGGAGGTTACTACACCATGGCGGCTGGTGACAGCTCCACTGACCACAATGACGAGACTGACTCCGAGCCTGAGGTAGAATACACAATCAAATCTCTCCTCACTGAACTTGAATCTATGAATGACACCATGCTTAAGCAAGATGCTTTGCTCATTTATGCTGCTAAAGAGCGCAATAGCTTCAAGGCTAAGTATCTCAAGGCTTTAGATGAACTTGAGTGTGTCAAGGAGAGAGCTGCTTTGCTAAACAAGATTGAGTGTGATGAATGTGATGTTCACATGTCTAGTCTTGTTTCTTTGCAGTCTAAGTATTCTGCTCTGGTTGAGAAGTTAGATAAGACTAGAGCTGAGCCTGTTTTGTTAGGTCCTTACAAGTCTTGTGCTGAGTTGTGCTCTGAGCTTTCTAAGAAGGTTGCTTGGATTGCTTTTCTTGATAAGTCTAGTGCGGATGGTACTAGTTCTTAGTGTCTTTGCTATGAAGCTTTGGATCTAGATCTTGCTAACTGTAGGTAAGACAAGAGAAAGACCGAAGAGGAAAACACATTCCTTCGGCACATGTTGAGTTGGCTCTCTTGCAGTGAGGCACAGTTGGGCATGATGATGAGTCAGTACAAGAGGGGTACTGGCACAATAGGTTTAGGCTTTGCTTCAGGTGGGAAGGGTAACAATGTCTTTGGCAAGGTTGGTGAACACAGTGGTTTGAGCACGAGTGAGAAACCCACCAATCCTCCCAAGCTTATAAAGATTAACCCACCTAAGCCCTCTGAGCCTACCAAGGTGAGTGTGAGGGATGGAGTACTCGAGGAGCCTCTCAAAACTCCTCCTCAGAAACAAGTGTGGATTCCAAAACTAAACCACCTTAGGAACCCACTTGACACTCTGCCAAACATCTCTGATAAGCCCCTTCCTAAAGCCAAGCCATTTTCAAGAGTGAACCATGCCCACAACAGAGTGAGTCATCCACCACAAAGAGAGAGGTGTATCACTGTGACTATTGCAAGAGGGAAGGTCACTTGTTTGAGTTTTGCTTTAGGAGGAAGAGAGATGAGAGGCGTGAGTTTGAGCTTTACTAGCAGAACGTGCATCGCCCTTCTCATGGGATGCACGGTTCACCCGCTCAGAGGCGTAACACTAGACCTAGAGGTGCAAGATCTCAAGGTGCTAGGCCTCAATTTGTGAGAGCACGTGATGGTCGTGCCCGGCGTGGACCAAGTCATTCTCAATACGACTCCAAGTCCTGTGGCAGTGGCTCTCAGTCCTACACTTCTAGCGGACCACGTTTTCTTTCACATGGTGATCGCTTCTCTCTGATGGGACATGGCATGTATGGTGTTTTTCCTAACCCTTTTCTAGGGCAGATGGTCCAGCACTGGTATTCTCCTCAGTTTACTAACCCCAGTGTTGGATCATTTGCTCATCCATGTCTTTCTATTGATGCAGCATGGAGGCTTGGAGAACATGTGGCTTGTTGATTCCGGGTGTTCGTGCCACATGACCGGTAATTCAAATTGTTTCTCCAGCCTCAACCCCATGACTTCCAAGGAGTACATCACTTTTGGGGACAATGGTAAGGTAAGGTGCTTTCTCGTGGGTTGGTAAGACTCAATGAGAGCTTTGTGCTCAAGGATGTTGCTTTGGTTTCAAGTTTGCATTTCAATCTCCTTTCGGTTTCGCAACTCCTTAGAGATGGTTTCGAAGTGCGCTTTAAGCTGGGCCTTTCATGCATTTTGGATTCTCGTGGTGATCTTGTTTTCTCAATTGTGCCTTTTGGTCGTGTCTTTCGTGCCAATTTTTCTCGCTCTTTTGGCACTTCTCGGTGTTTAGTGGCAGGCAGTTCTTCTGAGCTTTGGAAGTGGCATAGGAGACTTGGTCATTTGAGCTTTGACTTACTTGCAAGGTTGAGCTCTCTGATCTAATCTGAGGATTGCCTAAGCTAAGGTTCGAGAAGGATTTGGTTTGTCACTCGTGTCCTCACGGGAAGATGGTTGCTGCTTCTCATTCCTCTATAAACCAAGTGATGACCAAACAACCCGGCAAGCTTCTTCACATGGACACTGTAGGTCCAGCTCGGGTTCGGTCGGATGGTAGGAAGTGGTACATTCTTGTGATCGTGGACGATTTTTCTCGCTATTCTTGGGTCTTTTTCATGGAGTCCAAGGATGAAGCATTTTCCCATGTGTGGGAATTGGTTCTTAGGCTATAAAATGAGCTTCCCAAGAATGCCATGAGAGCTATATGTAGTGACAATGGCACTGAATTCAAGAACTCTCATTTTGAAGCCTTTTGCAAATCTTTGGGTCTTGAGCATCAGTTTTCTTCACCTTATGTGCCTCAGCAGAATGGGGTTGTTGAACGCAAGAATCGGACCCTTGCTGAGATGGCCAGGATGATGCTCGGTGAGCATAGGACTCCTAGGTGGTACTGGGCTAAAGCGATCAACACTGCTTGTCATGTTTCAAACTGCATTTTCCTTCGAGCTTTTACAAAGAAGACTTCTTATGAGTTGCGGTTTGGGCATCCTCCCAAGGTGAGCTACTTCAGAGTTTTCGGGTGTAGGTGCTTCATTCTTAAGCAAGGTATCTTAGAAAAGTTTGAGTCTCGCTCTTCTGATGGCATTTTTCTCGGTTATGCTACTCACTCACGTGCATATAGAGTACTTAATCTTGAGACTAACCGCGTCATGGAGACTTGTGAAGTTACCTTCGATGAAACCATACCTTGTTCCTCTCCTATCTTTGAGCGTGCAGGTGATCAAGAGATGGGTGAAAGAATCTTTGTGGAGGAGGAGCAGGACGATTGGTGTTCTCTCGAGTCGACTCCACCGGCTGCCCCTATTGACCCTGCGATGACTACGTTGGCTCGTGGCCCCGATCCTTCATCCTCGACTACATGGGGGCTGAACGACCAGTTTCTCTCTCTTGCACCTGAGGGAGCGCTAGCCGCGGTTGAGGGGGAGGTTACTTCATCAAGAATGATGCCAGTACACATTCAGCATCATCATCCTCCCGAGACCATGATCGATAACCTCAACCAGCGTGTCACTCGCAACAGGTCATATGAAATCTCTCATTTCGCACATTCTGCTTTTGTTGCCAATTTTGAGCCCCAAGATATTGGACATGCTTTTATCTAATGCTGATTGCATGAGGAGCTTGAGAACTTTGAGAGAAACCAAATTTGGGTCCTTGTTCCTCCACCTCCACAGTATCATCCCATTGGTACCAAGTGGGTGTTTAAGAAGAAGCAAAGTGGGGATGGGGTGATAGTTAGGAACAACGCTAGGTTGGTTGCTCAGGGGTTTTGCCAGAAAGAGGGAATAGACTTTGAGAAAACCTTTGCTCCTATTGCTCGTTTAGAAGCCATTAGGATCCTTTTAGCCTTTGCAGCTTCTAAAGGGTTCAAGCTGTATCAGATAGATGTCAAGAGTGCTTTTCTCAATGGGTACATAGAGGAGGAAGTGTATGTGAGGCAATCCCCTGGCTTTGAAATCCTAAGCATCCAGACCATGTTTACAAACTCCACAAAGCCTTATGGTCTCAAACAAGCCCCTAGATCCTGGTATGCTAGGTTGAAGTCCTTTTTGCTTGGGAAGGGTTTTTCCATGGGTTCTGTTGATCTGTTGATAAAACTTTGTTTCTCCTCAAGCAAGGCAAAGACATTCTCATTGTGCAGATATACGTGGATGATATAATCTTTGGTGGCTCTTCACATGCCCTTGTGGCAAAGTTTTCTAATTTGATGAGAAGGGAGTTCGAGATGAGCATGATAGGTGAGTTGACATTCTTTCTCGGGTTGCAAATCAAGCAAACTTGGGAGGGGATGTTTGTGCACCAAGGCAAGTACACCAAGGACCTGCTGAAGAAGTTTAACATGGGCAAGGCCAAGCCTCTTTCGACGCCCATGGCAACTACCATTGCCTTGGATGAAGACCTTGAGGGAGAAGCTGTGGATCAGAAGGAGTACCGTAGCATGATTGGGTCGTTACTGTACCTGACGGCAATGAGACCGGACATTCAGTTCACAGTCTGTCTTTCTGTGTGCTTTTAGTCTTCACCGCGCACGTCTCATCGTCAAGCCGTTAAGCGGATCATGAGGTACCTTCATTTTACTCCTGAGTTCGGTCTTTGGTACTCGACCTCTTCCACCCTCTCGCTTTTTGGCTTTTCCGATGCTGATTATGCTGGCTGTCGTGTTGAGAGAAAGTCAACTTCTGGTACTTGTCAGTTTCTTGGTTCGTCTCTCATTTCTTGGTCCTCTCGCAAGTAGTCCACCATAGCCCAATCCACATGTGAGGTTGAATATGTTGCTGCTGCCGCTTGTTGCTCTCAACTGCTTTGGATAGTTGCTACTTTGAGAGACTTTGGCCTAGAGTTTACCCGAGTGTCACTTTACTGTGATAGCACCAGTGCTCTAAGTGTAGCCAAGAACCCAGTGCTCCATGCTAAGACCAAGCACATTGAGGTGAGGTACCACTTCCTGAGAGACAACCAAGAGAAAGGAACCATAGACTTGAGACATATCCACACCGAGCGCTAGCTAGCTGACATGTTCACCAAACCTCTCGACCAAGCCCTGTTTGCACATTTGCGAGGGGAGTTGGGTGTTTGCTTCCCATTTTAGTTGTGGGATGCTTTGTATCTTGTATAGTAGTCCTTCTTTCTTTATCTCTCTTTGCTTTTGCTTTTGTATCATATTGCATTGCATCTCATCATGTATCATACATCATATGCTTAGCTTCATTTTTATAGCTTGTTGTTTCAGATTGTGCTTTTGTTGGTATGTCTTATGGATACATGATGGCTATAGCAGCTTAGGATCGTTTTGATCATCTTGATACATTTTATGAGCTAAGCTTATTTTATAAATGTGAACTTGCTTAATGAATGATGGAATCTGAAAAATGTTCACTTTGAGATGGCAACTAGCATGTGTAGGACGTGTTGAGATCCATGCTGCTTTCACATGTATGCTTCAGTTGCTATGTCTCATGTTTCTTGAATCATATACTTAGCTCGGATCTCTTGATATTTTTGTGCTAAAACTTGATGTCTAAGCTAAGTAATGATAAAAATATTTTAGAGTTGGATCTTTACTGTCCCATGACAATGTCACGAGACTGCTTCTCATTCACTTGAGTGAGATAAACTTGGGCATTGTAGTGCTAGTCCACAACCACTCATGATGAGATGGCTTTCTACTTGCACAAGGGATGAACTCGACGTGGTTGAAAAACATGATAAAAATAACAAAATCTTTTGACGGACAGTTTGATACTCTCACATACGTATGTCTAAAAGTAAACTTGCAATCCGTTGCAAAACTTCGATTAATGTTGAAGCTACAAGTGTTAAGTGCTTTGTAACACCCCAAAATTTATATTTTAAAAATATGGTACAAATAATTTATTTATGTATTTTTGTGCTCATGAGAACATAGAGAAAGTAAAATTTATCCTGGGTTGTAGCAACTTGATTGTACATCCATGCTGCTGCATTTTGTTTTGTATTGTCTAGATTTGATTCAAAATGCAAACTGAATTTAAAAATGGATTTGTATAATTGTTTTCTGAAAATAAGAGAGAAGAACCTCTCCATCGATCTCTGTTTCCAGCCGAAAGGCTTAGCTTTGCCTGTTTCCAGTGTCGTGCCAGCGGCCCAGCCAAAGCACCAGGCCTGCCCCTTGCTCTATCTGCATCTGAAAGTCGTGCACAACAAGGACTCATCCATCCTTGTCTATAAGTACAAGTCTGTGTTCCATCGCATCTTCCTTCAAAGCTCATGCAAAGGTGGCCCACTAATATGCACGTATGGTCAGGCGCTGGCGAGACGTCTTGCCGGACAAGGAAATTCTTAAAGGCCCAGGATTTTGGCGGTTGGTAATTATAGAAATAATATATATATATATATTATGTGTCCTAGAGAAGATATGTATATGTATCTTTTTGAAGTAAATCCATGAGCGATACGCATGAAGGTGGATACGTAAGCATCAAGGACTTTTGGCTAAGAGTTCTGGATACAACCTATGACGTATTTTGCTTGGCCGAGGGGCAAACGTCCTGCCTCCTGCCCCTATATAAACCGACCCTGGCCAACAGGGGTGGGACGGCCAGTTTTACATACACGCATCCAAGCCCGTGGTGCTGCCCTTCGGTTCCTACGCATACGCGCAACTCGTCGACGTCCTGCTGCCCTGCTGTCATCTCGCCGAGGAAGCAAGTCATCGAGAAGCTAGCAAGTCGCCGAGAAGCAAGATAGCAAATCGTCGAGAAGACTACAAGCAACAAAACAGCGTCCTGCTCATCTCTGGCTTCTCACTTAGCTAGCTTCCCAAGCAATATATATATGCTATGCATGTCTATGACTTTTAACATGCACGTGAAGTCTTGCTCACTGCCGCCCCGTCGAGCTGTACGTCATGGATGTTAGATGTTTTGGGCCATGGGCCAAACAATTTTAAATAAATCCCAAAGGCCCACTCACACATGCATGTATATATAGAAAGGTGGAGGACTTTAGTCCCATCTTGTTACTTTAAGAGGAGTGAGGCCAACTTAAATAGTTGAGCTATCTCTATCTTGTTGGAGCTAGTGGGGAGAGGAAAAGAAAGAACCACACGTGCGCGCGCTTGCTCGCCTCGCCTCGCCGGGCAGGGCCGGCCCGGGCCGGGCTAATGGGCGCGCACGCACGACATGCGCGTGAATGGTCCGCCGATTTCCCGCTCCGACCCTTGCGGGTGCGCGGCCTCCTTTTGCCACTCCGAATTTTTGCATGCATGGAGAAAATTGCGCTGGCCTATTTGATAAGCAATTATTCTCGTATTATGGTAAGTGCACAAACGGCAGGTCAACTACCATAATACTGTGATTGAGCGGCTAATTACTTTTCTATTTGCTGCGGCACGTGTATAAATATGGAGCGAGACGTCGTCCTCAGTACCGAGAGATTCATCTCTCCCTCGCCATAGTGCTGCGCTGCCGCCGTCTTCCCCATCCCGTCGCCGATGTGCCATTGGTGTCGGGAGAGCAGGCTCTGAAGCCTACGTCTCTTCGCGTCCCTGCACAGGGTAGGGGGCGTATTAGGTTTTTAGGAAGCACCGTCGTGACTGCTCGCTGGACGTCTTTTTTCCTCTACGCCGCTGATCCGGATCTCAGTCGATGGTCTGCTACGTCTTCCTTTGTCGGCAATCCCACTGTAAGAATATCGATTCTCTCTCCGTTGTTCGTTCTCGCATTCTCTCTGTTGCTAGTATCAAATCACAAACCTATAGTATATGCTGTTGATCTTTTCCTCATTGTCGGAATTAATTTATACATCGCTAAATTGCTCTTATTTCTGACGATGGATTCTCTCCTCATCGTTGGAACTCTTTGTCCGTGAAGACACGCTGCACCGCCACCTATTGATGATCAGGCTCTGTGCCGCCGGCGCCGTCGCTCTGCCCCTAGAAGTTGCAGTCCGCGCGTGTACGGTCACCCCTGGAGGTGGCAATCGCCCTTGCCTGTCATGCTTTTGGAGTGCCACCGTCATGGGGAGATCAATCCAGTAATGCATCCAGACATACCTCGTTTCGGAGCATGCAAGCCGGCATGCACGTAGCTGTCCTGCACTCATCGTCTCCTCATGCCGCTCATCCTTTAAATGAAGTCTGAACTTTTTCTATCGATCAGCAAGCTGTGTCCGTCGCCTGGACCTGAAGTCATCGAGCTGGTCCCTCCTTAACGTCCAGCCTTATATGCAGGATCATTAACGGCGAGCATCTCCATATTAGCGTTGCTGCAAGCTACTTTTACACGTGATATATACGTGTGTGTATATACATGTCTCATCCACGTATGCATAATCATACGTATTCAAAATTCTATTCCATCGCTCCTAGATCAATGCAAGTTAATTATCTTCTTGTAAATATATAACCCATCGATTCATCATATTTCTTTCAAAACTCATCGATATCCATGTTTCTTTTGTATATAAATTCTAGATTGAGTATATATACTGCAAGTTCATATTCTTTTGGATGCCTTGTGCACTTGGTCCACCGCACCCACCAATTCCATGGCGCCACGTCATCCGCTGACCGCGTCAATGACCGTGCTGCTCTTTTATGCTGAGCCCCTTGCTTTGTTGTGTGTAGCAACGAATAGATTAATTTATTAAGTTTTTCAAAATATTTTTGTTGTTGGTGGTGTATGGTTCTAATAGGATTCATTTTTTTGGTCGTGTATGATTGCTCGATGCTTGTGTGTTGCTGATTGTTGATCGAGTTTAGAGAGTAAGCCGTTCGTTGGAGATCAAGAGTTCTTCGACAACCAGGATCAGCAGGTTCATCAGGAAAGCTTTGAACAAGGCAAGTATAGTTGGGACCATCCTTGTTACCTATTCACCATACACACTAAAAATCATACGCATGTGTCTCTTTGCTACCCTGTTAGGATTACTTAGCTTTGAATACCTATTTACCTTGATAACCAGGGATGTTGCATATGGGTAGTGAATGCTAGTGCTTTATAACCATGATCTTATGACTTGATTAATGACTATACCACTAATGAAAAGATGGTTTTCAATAAGATCCAAACTGTAAGTGATCATCCGAGACATAAAATGTAGCCATGAGGGCTATATGGCTCTGGCTCTAGTTATTCATAGGACCTTTTCTAGGGAGTCAGAGGATCTGCGAGTTGAGTATAGGACAGCTTCTTCAGTATGTGTATAACTGGGATGTGCCATATTGTAAGGAGGGTTTTTCTACAACCGATGACCCTGCGGCCCTAGCTTGTTAGACGAACCTATGAGTGGCTTTATATGGTTTTTCAGTGTTTTGGGAGTCATGACCTTGGACATTTGGAAATCATGACCCGTAGTGAAAATGTACACCTCTGCGCAGAGTTAAACCGATATATCGTCCGTGTCCATGGTTAGGGCGGCCATGGGGTTCTTATGGAATTGGATCATTAACACATATTGTGCTACATGTTAATGTTGTTTTTATCATATTCTTAATCAAGTTTATCTAATCATGTGGGTATGGCTTTACTACTACCTTGTTGCTAATTGCTAAAATGTGACATACACTAAAAAGCTACTTGCAGTTAAACTGTGTCAACCTTTATTGAGCTTCATGAACCCCTGCTATGCTTGCTAAGTACGTATGTACATACACTTATTTTATTTCATTGCTTGGAAAATCCTGGATGGGTAACAGATCAAGATTGGAGTGAGAGTTATCGACAAGACTACTAGCTTGTGTTAACCAGTTGACTTGTCCCTGTGGAGGAGCCATCATCTAGAGTTATCTTAGTTACATCTTATTTTTATTAAAGACAAGGTCTTGCTATTCGTGCTTTATGTAATAAACTCTGATTTAGTACTATTTATAATTTGTCAACTTATATGTGCGACATCCTGGGGCGCATATAAGGCTTTTATATATCTTATTCTAGTCCTTTAAAATGAGATATGATAGATTGGTATCAGAGCATGGTTGACTGTAGGACGCAAGCCTAGTAGAAACTGATCGTTTTAAGGTTTAAAAGGTTCTAAAGAAAAACCTTGTTCTATAAACCTTGATATTTTCTTCTCTACTATATCCCTACCTTGATATTTACCTCCTCCTTGATGCTTATTTTGAAAAGTCATTGTTCTCATCTACTCCTTTCTTTGGTATTCTTTTAGAGTCTTTTCTTACCACCTTCTCGTGTTATCTAGAAAGGAAGTTTTAGGATCTCTGCCCTTAATATGAAGAAAATGATAGTATCGTAAGTTCGGTCAATGTTTGCTTTGTGCATCTTTAGTGCCTTGTTGAGTTGTTATTATTCTTATGTTTGTTTTGGATCTTTGTAATGAGTGCAATGATCTCGTGGCTTTCTCCATGGTTTCATTTAGTCATAGGCCTAAAGCATAACAGTTGGGTTTTGGTTTTCTCCTGTCCTTTCCTATCCTGTCTTTTCGGAGAGATCTATCTTCTTTGGTTTGTACCTCTCATCTTGGATAACCAAAAATTATGAGAAACTTCTAGACAAAAGTAGAATTCAGTCTCTTTCTCTGAGTGCAAAAATCTTCATTAAAGCTATTTTGGTATGGGATTTATGAAAATCACAAGACGATGTATCTGTGCTGTCAGAAAATAGGAGTCATTTCTGTTGTGGACTGTTTTCGACCAAATTAGCTACAGAATCTGTAAAAGAGTTATATAAGGGAGTTGTAGATAATTTTATAAGCTTTCCAACGGTGTATGCTACAACTTCATTGGATTAATAGAACTGGAAATATGGATGTTTTACTGCACTGCTGTTTTTTGACTCGTGAGGAACTGCAAGTTACTAGTTCTTGGCAACGTGCATGAGTTTCTTCGGGATGACAGGAGGACATGATGATAATCAAATCACTTAGAAGAAGATGCAACCTATCCTTTGGTGCCCCTAGTGATTTTTTCTTAAGGGGGATAGCCATGATGAAGAAGCTGCAAGATGAAGGCTCATGCATTCAAGCATTTTACTTGGAGTGGTCATGGTTGGGAGTCTATCCAGGTGCAAGTGTCCTTTGCTTTAGAATAGTGACTTGATGGATCATCTACATTGAAGCTCAAGAGTTCAACATTCAAGACAAGTTGGCGTTGATGACAAAGGAGCGTGAAGATGGATTTATTTATAGTTCAATGATAACTCAAAAGACCTCATTGTTACACCAAGCATGTCAAGTAGTTTTGATGGAAGGAAGTTCTCTTCATGGTTATGATATATCCGATGGTACAATTACATGAAGAAGAATTTAAGGGAGGTGTGTTGAGTTGCTGGCCAAGGATGTGAGAGATTCGAAGATCTTTAGCACTGGATTATGTGTCAACTATGGAGGCGTGCATTGGACTATTCAACATATGAGTACCATTAGTTAGTTTGGAGTATAGAGTTATTCACTTTGCTTGGTAGCTCTGTCACACCCCAAAAATTCTATTTTGGGTTGTGAACCAAAAACACTAAATAAATTAAAGGATTTATTAATTTCTTTAAAATTAGCCAAGATTTTATTCTTTTGTTATTATTATAAAATGATAAAAAGTGTGGTTTTATAAAACTTTTACGAAGTTAATAAAGATAGGTTTGTGCTTGGTGCTTTGCTTGGTTTTGCTGGTATGAAAAAAGAATTTCTAAACCTTGAGTAAGTAATGTCTAGGTTTTCTTCGAATTTGAAAATAAAGCTTCGAAAACCCAAGTTTGCCTCAAGAAGGTTTTGGGAAAAACATTTTTCGAAAAAATCCTTTCTCTTGCATAGATAGATAGATAGAGAGAGAGAGAGATTTTCATTTTCTCTATAGTGTTGGCCACCGCTCTAGCTAGACACCATCCCCTACCTAGCTCCAGTCATTCCTGGCTTGCCCCAGCCTATCCTGGCCTGATCTGGCCTCTCCTAGCCTCAACTAGCCAGCTCTAGCCAGGCATGGCCAGCCCCAGCCGACCATGGCCAGCCCCAGACGACCATGGCCACCCCGGCTAGGCTAGCAGTAGTGGCAGCCGGCCATTAGTGGCCAAACTTGGCCATCAGTAGCATTCCAGTCTAGTAACCCTTTTACCATCCTTTAAGACATCCTAACTTGCTTTGGCTAGCTCCTACATAGATTGGGCAACCCCTAGCCTCACCCAGCCTCATCTGGCCAACCACGGCCAGCTACAACCACCTGTGACCACTCTTAGCCGGCCACGGTCAAATTCGGCCGGCCACAGCCAGCACTAGCTTGGACACAGTGGCCACAAGCCAGCCTAGGCCGCAACCCAGCCCAACAGCTAGCCGCAACAGGCCGCAAGCAGTCGTAGCCTCCCCTGGCCACCTTGAACCCTCTTTGGCCATCCCTGGCCAACTCTGGCCACTCCTAGCCGGCCATGGCCAGCCATGGCCTAGGCGCAGCACGCAGCAGCTTGGCCAGCAGTGGCTAAACCTAGCCACCAGCAGCGGCTACGCAGCCAGCGTCGCAGGCCAAGCCCAGCAGCAGAGCAGCTAGCCGCAGACGGCCACACGTCGCCCAGCCAAGCAACCCTGGCCTGCACAGCCCGGCCACCAGCGGCCATAGGTAGCCAGTAGCCGCAGCCGGCCCAACGGGCCAAGCCCTGCGGCTTCCGCTCCACCGGTTCCCCGCCGGCTATAAAGAGGGCCAGCCCCATGCGCCACAGCCACTTGGCAACCCTAGAAGGAGCCGCGCCACCACCAGCAAACCCTAGCCGCACGCCGCCGCCGGCCACAGCCAGCCGCCGTAGGCCACAGTCAGCCGCTGCCGGCCGGCCAAGTCCTGGCCGAGGGCCTGCCTTTTCCTGGCGCGAGCAGCAGCATGGTTGCCATGGCCATGTCCTATCTGAGATGAAGAAGTTGACTAGAGGTTGAAGATGATGGTAATTACGGTTTTGCCACCCAGTAGTTATTTATAGTTTTGCCACTGATCGTATAATCTCCGCCGTTTCACCGTTTAACTCTGATTCAAGCGATTCCAGTTGCGTTAGATTCATGTTATCGTGCTCTACGCAGTAGTAGTAAAGTTTATCATGTTGCTAAGTTATGAATTTATTTGGTTAAATGCAATTTGATTAATAATTATTTAATAGTTTTATAATTAAAAGTAATCTAGGGTTTTATATTTTCCGATCTCATTGTGCTATGACCGTGTCGACCTTAAGCTTTGTTTTAGCAATGATCTTCATGATGTCATATGTCTGTGCATTTAATCTTGTTCACTTGTTTAATAATTATTTGATGTTCAACTAAATAAAAGCAACCTAGGGCTATGTTTCCGTTGTCCTTGTGTTGCGATCATGTCAACGTATGTTGCTTGTTATCAATAATGTTTGTCACATCATGTGTTAGCCTTTTGTCCCAAGCAAGTTAGGGTAGGCTAGAGATGAAACCCAAAAGAGGCATGGAAACAAAGAACACATAAAAGGTACAAGAAAAAAGATTATGGTTTAGGTACGTTAATTGCTAGTCTCCAAGCGCTCCTATCCATAGCTAAATCCTTAGGGATATTCCACTCCTTAAGGTCTCTCTTAACCGACTCATTCCAAGTCAGTTTAGGTCAACCTCTACCTCTCTTTACATTATCGACCCGCTTTAGAACCCCACTATGCAACGGTGCCTCAGAAGGCCTCCGTTGGACATGGCCAAACCATCTCAACCGGTGTTGAATCAATTTTTCCTCAATTGGTGCCACCCCAACCCTATCCCGAATATCGTCATTCCAGACTCTATCCCTCCTTGTGTGCCCACAACACCATCGTAACATACGCATCTCTGCTACACTCAATTGCTGGATATGTCGCCTTTTTGTAGGCCAACACTCAGCACCGTATAACATCGCTGAACAAATGCTGTCCTATAAAACTTACCTTTTAACTTCTGAGACACCCTTCTATCATAGAGGACGCCTGAAGCTTGACGTCATTTCAACCAACCGGCTGAAATTCTATGCCTAACATCTTCATCAATGTCGCCATCCTTTTGTTGCATCGATCCTAAATACCAAAAAGTATCCTTCTTGGCCACCACTTGCCCATCGAGGCTAACGTCTCCATCCTCATTCCTAGTCGCATTGAAATCGCACCTCATGTACATGGTCTTGGTCCTACTAAGCCTAAACCCTTTCAACTCTAACGTGTGCCTCCATAGTTCTAACTTCCTATTAACCCCTGTCCTAGTCTCATCCACTAGCACCACATCATCAGCAAAGAGCATACACCAAGGGATATCACCTTGTATGTCCCTTGTGACCTCATCCATCACCAAAGCAAATAAATAAGGGCTCAATGCCGACCCTTGATGTAGTCCTATTTTAATTGGAAAGTCACTGGTATCGCCATCACATGTTCAGACACACGTCACCACATCCCTGTACATATCCTTGATGAGGGTGATGTACTTAGTTGGGACTTTGTGCTTTTCCAAGGCCCACCACATGACATTTCTCAGTACTTTGTCATATGCCTTCTCGAGGTCAATAAAGACCATGTGCAAGTCCTTCTTTTGCTCCCTATACCTCTCCATCAACTATCGTAATAAGAAAATTGCCTCCATGGTCGACCTACCAGGCATAAACCCAAATTGGTTTTGGGTCACACTTGTCACTCTTCTTAGGCGATGCTCGATATCCCTCTGCCAGAGCTTCATCGTATGGCTCATCAACTTAATCCCATGATAATTAGTACAACTTTAAACATCTCCCTTGTTCTTGAAGGTCGGTACTAATATACTTCTCCTTCATTCTTCAGGCATCTTGTTTGACTAGAAAATGAGGTTAAAAAACTTAGTTAGCCATACTATCACTCTGGCACCTAGGTATCTCCACACCTCAATGGGGATACCGTCAGGGCCCATCGCTTTACCTCCCTTCATCCTCTTCAAAGCCTCCCCGATCTCTGCCTCCTGAAATCTCCTCACGAAATGTCTGTTGGTATCATCAAATGAGTCATCCAACTCCAAGGTAGGACCCTCATTCTCCCCATTAAACAACTTGTCAAAGTACTCTCTCCACCTATCCTTGATCTCCTCATCCCTCACCAAAAGTTGATCCGTCTCATCCTTGATGCATTTGATTTGGTTGATGTCCCTCGTCTTCCTCTCGCGGATTCTAGCCATCCTATAAATGTCCTTCTCCCCTTCCTTCGTGCCTAGTCGCTGATAAAGGTCATCATATGCCTGACCTTTTGCTACACTCATTGCTCATTTTGCAGCCGTCTTTGCTATTTTATAGCCCTCAATGTTGGCTGCAATCTTGTCATGATGAAGGCGCTTGAACCACTCCTTCTTCTCCCTAATAGCCCTTTGCACCTCGTCATTCCACCACTAGGTGTCTTTCGCTTCCCGTTTGCCTCCCCTACTCACTCCAAACACATCCGAAGCCACCTTTCAAACACATGTTGCCATCTTTAGCCACATGTCATCTGCATCTTCTCCTTCTTCCCATGGCCCCTCATCTAGCATCCTCTCCTTAAATGTTTGTGCTGCTTCCCCCCTAAGCTTCCACCATTTTGTTCTCGCAATCTTGGCCTGATTGTCCCGGTGGACATGTCCCGAAAGCAAAAATCCGCCACCACAAGCTTGTGTTGAGGGACAACACACTCCTCAGGCAACACCTTACAATCTAAGCAAGCACGTCTACCCCCCTCCTTGCAAGGATAAAGTTGATCTGGCTCAGGTGTTGTCCGCTATGAAAGGTCACTAGATGGGATTCCCTCTTCTTAAAAACGGTGTTCGCTATCAACAAATCGTAGGCCAACGCGAAGTTCAAAACATCCTCCCTTCTTGATTTCTACTACCATACCCGAAACCCCCATGCACCCACTCGAAACCTACATTAGTCGCACCCACGTGGCTGTTGAGGTCTCCTCCTATGAAGAATTTCTCGCTGATGGGCACAGTACTAACCATGCTATCGAGATCTTTCCAAAACTGCCTCTTGGTGCTCTTGCAAAGCCCTACCTGTGGGGCATAGGCACTGATCATATTCAGAGCCAAATCTCCAACTACCAACCAGACTAGGATAATCCGGTCACCTTGCCTCCGCACCTCAACTACTCCATCCTTAAGGCTCCTATCGATCAAGATGCCTACACCATTCCTACTCGATGTTGTCCTCGTGTACCAAAGTTTGTAGCCAGTATCCTCCACCTCCATCGCCTTCTGGCCCTTCCATTTAGTCTCTTGAACCCATAGAATATTTACACGCCTCCTAATTGCTGTATCGACTAGCTCTCTTAACTTACCCGTTAGGGACCCTACATTCCAGCTACCTAGACGAATCCTAGTTGGCTCGGCTAGCTTCCTTACCCTTCGCACCCGTCGAGGGAAGTGCAAAGACCCTTGCTCATTTTTCACTACACCCGAGTGCAGATGTAGTGTGCTCTCTTGTATAAAAGTAATTTAGGTTTGTACCTTGAGTTTGCATACATGCATGTTAATATGACTAGTACCAACTTAAATGCTTTTTTGTTAATGATGCCTTATTTAGTTTTACCTTGAAACTTGTTATGTTTCTTATAGTTGTTCTCACATGTGTGTAAGTTGGATCATGTTAAAGTTTGACTTAGTTTACATTCACATTGGTCTTTAATGCTAATATGTTTTACATCAGCAATAATGCCTTTTCGTTAATGGCTTGTTTAGTTCAACCTTGAATCATAAATACTCTATGTTTAATATCAACATGTCTTGTCGTTTATGTCCTGCTTGGGTTAATCTTTAAGCATATGATATTTCTTTAATGCACTCGCATGTTCTAGGTTTGATAATTTATGAATGTTTCAAATGGCTTAGATAATATAATTG
This sequence comes from Bothriochloa decipiens, assembly GCA_023333625.1. Classification (NCBI taxonomy): domain Eukaryota; kingdom Viridiplantae; phylum Streptophyta; class Magnoliopsida; order Poales; family Poaceae; genus Bothriochloa; species Bothriochloa decipiens. The sequence continues at coordinate 9,657,328 of CM041646.1, forward strand.
CTTACAAATAGAGTATGACTAAGGTTTAACCCTGCTTTACTTTTCAACATCATCCAACTGATTTGACTTTATGTCTTTCTTATATGTTCCACATCTTGCTTTAGTAAATGTATCAATCTTAAAGTTTGTCTCTGTGCTTGTTGCAAGTACCTCGATAGACGTGTTTTCTTTAACGATAGATCCGTTGTTCGTCGTTCTTGCGCTCTTGCGACCGTAGCACCGAGTTTGGCCATTTAGACCATTCTGTTTTTAGTTTCCCTTTTGATTGGTGTATTTTTCTTAGCCTTGTCTATTTTGTTTGTCTGTTTGTGTTGCTTGGTTGCTGCGACTAGACAAAGAGCGGTTTGTTAACGCTAAAGACTAAGAGGTGAGGACCGACAAGTGTAGCCAAAGCTGGAAGACCAAGATGGAACGACTAAAGATTATTGTGCAGCTAATCTTTGGATTTAAGGCAAGTGCAGGCACCTTTGATCATATTGCGCCTATTCACTTTTAATTAATTCATTGCATGTGTCTTAAATCGGCAAACCATAGGAATGACTAGCCACTCTATCCATATATCACCTATGGGGTTTATAGTTGATAGGTTACTAGGTTGCTAGTGCTCTACCTCATCTTTCACCTGCTAATGAAGATAAAACTTGCTTCTTAATAAAGATGTTGGAGCCATGGGCTCTTGGCTTCGGCCGTTGGAGAAGTTGATGTTGATGCTGTTCCGCATCGTTGGTTGGCGGTGATGACGGGGGAAACAGATGCTAGTGGGACTCATGTTGATGAGAGTATCCATATCTCCTCCCCCTTGTGGACCTTATCGTGGAGCGGCAACCTGAGACTTCCGTACAGCTCCATGCTAATGGGATCTGGCTTGGTTTATTAGCAGGACCATCATAGGCAGGTTGGGTAGCTTACCAACAGGTAGCTATAGCTGTGGTTGACTAGGGTGTTTTCAAGTATTTAGTATGGGAGGGGCTAGGGATCCGGGGTAGGGGCGGCCCCACGGTGAAGTAGCCCATACGCTTGCACTCATTGCTAGCGGGTTACCACTGCCTATGCCCTATGAATAGCCTTGTAGTGAAACCCTGCCCGCTCACCTTGGAAGTGTTTTGGGGAGTCATGACCCCGGGCAAATGAAAATTGCTTCTTGGAGTGAACGTGTACACCTCTGCGCAGAATTAAAATCTATATATCATCCGTTCTCACGGTCACGAGCGGTCCAGATCCTCACATGACTTAGCCAAATGGAATAAATTATTAAATCATGGTGATGTTGTTTGAGGAGGTGGCATACCTCTGTTTCTGAACGGGATGGCAGTCCTGTGTTGCTTGAGATGGCAGTCTCAAGGTTCATGTTTTTAAGGGATATATGCTTATATCTGAGATGTTAAATGACACATTAATTGCTACTTGAACCTTAATAAAGGGTTGGGTGTTTCAACCAAGTTGATTAGAGAATAGGTTGCAATAAGTTAAGTCTTAATTATTATATTAAAATGCTACCGCGGTCTACCTTTCAGCTGTACCTTGTATAAGCCATGCATGTCATTACTTTCCACCTGTACTTACTGAGTTTCGACATGGAACTCACCCTTGCTATAGTTTGTAGTAAGGTGCTGCCCTTAAGAAGGATAAAGAGGTTGAGTGTTAGAAGTGTTTGGCGTATGAAGCCCCTAGTCAACTGTCCCTGAGAAGAATGGAGCTCTAAAGAGAAGTTGTAGCCATCAATTCCGCGATACTCTAATGTTTGTAAGTGTTTATATAATTAAGTGTCCGCTATATAATACATTGTTTTTCTAATATACCATTTTTTGTTATATGTGTGGACTTTCTGGGCGCACATATGACGGCCTCTGGTCTTCCTTTGGGAACCAAAGGTGTTATACATAAAGAGTGACATCAATGCTGATCATAAGAATTCAAAGGATCTTTACTAAGTTGAGGTGGATCTAGTGACAATATAGTTTCATTGGAATTGGTATGATATGAAGCTATGGAGGGCCATAACCCACAGGTCTCGGATATGTCTTATGTGTTGGAGATTTAGAGGTATTGTCCTATTGGGTAAAGTGAGGCATTCACATGGACATGAGATAATGAATAACATTTTTCACTAAGGATTGGATCAAATTTTGTGACACCATTGTTGGGTTGAAGTAAGCAAGGGGTTAAGAGTTGGATGTGTGTTATCACCTGGGAGAAGCAAAAGGTTGTTATCGATGCTCTTAGCATATTGAAAATGTTAGGGCAGTTCGGACGACACCAAGATCTAGTTGTTTGTGGAACTTGAGAGAAGACACTAATACTATAAAGTTGGTAATTTATAAAGTTCACTTTGGGAAAGAGGAATCACAAAGGTTAGTTGAAAGTAACTGTGAGTTGGTTTGCTATTACCTGAGAGTTGTTTGGAGTGTTAGTCAAAATATGGGAATCAGTGAGTAGGTTCTTGAGAGTAAGGTTAATAGATGTGCCAAGCAAAATGGAATTCTTTATCAAGAAGATGAAAACTACTCGAGGCAGTAAAGAAGATTAAATGACAGAATAACCCGATCTCTTCGATTATCATCTTCTGAATCTCGGGACGAGATTCATCTTAAGAGGGGTAGAATTGTAACACCCCAAAATTTACATTTTTAAAAATATAGTAAAAATAATTTATTTATGTATTTTTGTGCTTATGAGAATATAGAGAAAGTAATATTTTCATTAAACTAAAATTTATCCTGGGTTGTAACAACTTGATTGTACATCCATGCTTCTGCATTTTATTATGTATTGTCTGGATTTGATTCAAAATGCAAACTGAATTTAAAAATGGATTTGTATAATTGTTTTCTGAAAATAAAAGAGAGAAGAACCTCTCCATCGATCTCTGTTTCCAGCCGAAAGGCTTAGCTTTGCCTGTTTCCAGTGTCGTGCCAGCGGTCCAGCCAAAGCACCAGGCCTGCCCCTTGCTCTGTCTGCATCTGAAAGTCGTGCACAAGAAGGACTCATCCATCCTTGTCTATAAGTACAAGTCTGTGTTCCATCGCATCTTCTTCAAAGCTCATGCAAAGGTGGCCCACTAATATGCACGTATGGTCAGGCGCTGGCGAGACGTCTTGCCGGACAAGGAAATTCTTAAAGGCCCAGGATTTTGGCGGTTGGTAATTATAGAAATAATATATATATATAT
>CM041646.1:9667561-9711770 GCA_023333625.1 Bothriochloa decipiens
AACGACGCCATGAGTACGTTGTGTGACACCGCCATGCTGCGTAAGCTGATGACGAAGTCTTGCGACGACGATGCTGGTTGCTCGGGTGATGGTCGGTCCGTGGCCAGATTGGATCAGGGCGGCCCGAGTGGTCGGTATAGCTCGTATGTCAGTGCCAAAGCTGTCCTCGCCATATCGATGTGGATCGATCCGCCAAGGAAGCTGCCGACGAGTTGCCAGAGCAGACTTGTCAGCGAGGTGGTTGATGACGTTGGTGCAGAAGCGGGCTGCACCGCCTCCACGGTTCCGGTGGTCGTCGCTACGCCGGTGGTCGGTGAACGCGCCGACGGTGAAGGACGTCCACGGCAGGAAGCTGGCTTGTCACCGATTCGCCATGGACGATGTTGATGAAGAACGTCCGTGACACGAAGTAGAGTTGTCGTGGATGACATTGATGAAGAAAATTTTCATCTGGTTCACCAGATGATCACCCTCTACCTGGCGCGCCAACTGTCGATGAGATATCACCGCGGTCCATCTAGGGGTAGACCTAAGATGGTAGATTGATCGGAAGGGGCGCACGTGATCGAGAACCGGGTGGTTACAGAGACACAAGACATAAGATTTATACAGGTTCAGGCCGCCAGCGTGGCGTAAAACCCTACGTCCTGTGCTCTGTAAATTGCATTGATTGAGTATAAGATCGTGGTGATCTGGTAGATCGGATGACCTGGTCTGTCTAAGGACCTCTGCCCCTCCTTATATATGCCAAAGGGACAGAGTTATAAGTAGAATAGCCTATTTGGTACTATTACTAATCTGTGCGGTGCACGTCATGTGCCGCACGTCTTCATCCTGGGCTGGGCCGTCTTCGATGGTGCGGCCCAAGTATAGCCGCGAGGGTATATGGGGGTCATATCCCCACACTACCCTTTCCCCCAAATAGGAAGACGCGCTCGTCCAGTTCCTTCAAGAGCACATCAACATGTTTGTGTGGAAACCCGCAGATATGCCAGGTGTTTTGAGAGAAAAGGCCGAGCACTACCTCGATGTCTCAAAGACTGCTAAGCTGATAAAGCAGAAAATATGACGGTTCACTCATGACCGCAAGGAAGTCATTAGGGTAGAAGTAGCCAAGCTTCTAGCAGCTGGCTTTATCAAAGAGGTGTATCACTCGGAGTGGTTAGCCAAACTAATTCTTGTACTCAAAAAGAATAATGAATGGAGAATGTGCGTTGAGTACATAGATCTCAACAAACACTACCCTAAACAGGCTTTCAATCTCCCTCAAATCGATGAGGTTGTAGATTCTACTGCAGGTTGCGAGTTAGTCTCTTTCCTAGATTGTTACTCAGGTTATCATCAGATAGCCCTCAAGAAGGAGGACCATGAGAAGACTACCTTCAATACTCCCTTCGGTGCTTTCTGCTACACGACCATGTCATTTGGCCTCAAGAACACTGGAGCTACCTAACAGCGAGCCATCCAGGCCTGTCTTGATCATGAGATCACCGATGACCTCGTCGAGGCATACGTAGATTGTGAAGACCAGGGAATCCCATACATTGGTCGATAACCTCTGACGAACCTTTGCGGCCCTCAATGAGTTTCAATGGAAACTGAACCCTAACAAGTGTGTCTTTGGCATTCCTTCCAGGATCTTGCTCGAAAACATGGTCAGTCAGGATGGCCTTCACCCCAATCCTGAGAAGGTCCAAATTGTGTTGGATCTCTAATCACCATGGTGAATCAAAAGACATAGAGAAACTCACTGGGTGCATGGAGGCCTTGAGCCGCTACATCTCAAGGATGGGCGAAAAAGCGCTACCCTTTTTCAAACTTCTCAAGGAAAAAGAGAAGTTCGAGTGGATGGAGGAAGCTGACCAGGCTTTCAAACAGCTCAAGGAATACCTTGCGACTCCCCCAGTACTCACGGTCCCATGATCAGGCGAGGAGCTTCTCCTTTACATAGCCGCTACGAACAACGTGGTTAGTACTATGATGGTGGTCAAGCACAAGGAACCTAGGCACATCTATGGGGTACAACACCCAATCTACTACGTTAGCGAGGTTCTCAATGAAACCAAGCAATGTTACAATCACGTCCAGAAGCTACTCTACGTGCTGCTGATCACCAAAAGAAAGCTCTTGCACTACTTCCAGGCTTACAAGATCACAGTGGTCACAGAAGCCCCACTTGGTGACATCCTGCACAACAGAGATGCCATCAGTTGGATCGTCAAATACGCATTAGAACTTTGTGCATTCACATTGAAGTATCGTACTCGGAAGACTGTTAAATCTCAGGCCCTGGTTGATTTCAACATGGAGTGGTCGGATATTAACTTGCCCCCAGCTGCCGACCACTGGCAGATGTACTTCAATGGTTCCTTGAACATCGATGGCGTCGAGGCAGGTGTCTACTTCATATCCCCATCCAAGGACACACTTCGCTACGTCTTGCGTATCCACTTCAGGGCGTCCAACAATGTGGCCGAGTACGAAGCTGCTTTGCACTACCTCCACATTGCAGTCGAGCTAGGTATTAAACGGCTCCTGGTGTATGGAGATTCTACTCTGGTCATTTGTCAGGTTAACAAGGATTGGGACATTGTTCACAATAAAATGGATGACTATGTGGCCGAGATACGCAAGCTACAGAACAAGTTCTATGGATTGGAATTTATACATTACCTTGCACCAAAAACACAGATGTCGACGAGCTGTCCAAACTTGGATCGTCTCAAGCCAAGGTACCCCTGGTGTATTTGTTGAAGATTTGATCAAGCCTTCGATCTCCGATCAGGCTCACGAAGCACCCATGCCTGGTCCCGCTACCGGCGCGCTCATAGCGGTGCTCAGTAACGATGCTGAAGAGGTCGAGCCAGGCTCCCACGACCAGTAGGGATCTGACGATGGTAGTGAGCAGTCGCTAGCTGATGAGCCAGTTGTGCAGGCAGTGCCTCCCCAGCCCGACTAGAGAGAGCCCTTTGTTAGATACCTGAATGACCACCTTGTTCCAGAAGACAAGATTGAAGCTCAACAGCTGATCCGTCGAGCCCGTGCCTACCTCATGATCAACGATGAGCTGATGCATAAAGGTCCAAGGTTTGTGATTTTTCAGAAATGTATCACCCAGAAGGAGGGTATTGAACTTCTGAAGAATATTCACGCCGGCACTTGTGGAAACCATGCTACATCCCGAACACTGGTCGGCAAAGCCTACCGAGCAGGGTTCTACTGGCTGATAGCCGTCACTGATGCAGAAGATTATGTGCGCCGGTGTAAGAAATGCCAGATGTTCACCAAGCAGATTTATGTCCCTGCACATGAACTCCAGACCATCCCGGTCGCTTGGCCTTTTTCATGCCGGGCACTGTACATGATCGGCCCCTTCAAGAAGGCTCTTGGCGGTCAAACATGTGTGTACGTACTCATCGACAAGTTCTCTAAGTGGATAGAGTATAAGGCCATCAAGAAAACCATAGCCAAAAAGGCGGTGCAGTTCCTTCATGAAGTCATCCATCGATTCAGTGTGTCAAATAGTGTCATTACTGATCTAGGCTCTCAATTCACCAGTGATGCATTTTTTGACTTCTGCGACGATCTCAGTATCAAAGTCAAATATGTATCCATCGCGCATTCTAGGGCCAATGGACAGGTGGAGCGAGCCAATGACATGATTATTTACACGCTACGCAAGTGAGTCTACCGAGAAGATAAGGACCTTAAACCTGGTCGGTGGCTCAAGGAATTGCCTGCTGTGGTCTAAGGATTACGTACCCAGCCCAGTCACAACACTGGGGTATCCCCATACTTCATGGTGTTTGGATCTAAAGTTGCCCTACCAGCCGAGGTAACCTTTCAATCACCACGCGTCGTACTCCATGATGAAGACTCCTCCAACAAAGCTAGAGAAGTGGATGTCATCGCCAAAGAGGAGCAAGCACTCAATTCTTGTGCCCGTACGACCAAATACCTAGCTTTTGTGTGTCGTTACTACAACTGCAACACCAAAGGGAGGCTATTCATAGTTGGTGATTATGTGTTGCGATGAATTCAGAACATAGATGGTCTACACAAGCTATCTTCTAGATGGGAAGGGTCGTTCAGGATTAAGGCTATCACACACCCAACATCCTATCGGCTAGAAACATTGAAGGGCATTGAGGAGGACAATTCATGGCATATTGAGGAGCTTATATGCTTCTACCCATAGAATAAGATATGTACCCTGCTTCTTTGTTTTCTTCAAAAATTAATAAAGTCCTTTGCTCTTTGTCATACATGCACCCTGCATAAGTCACAATTAAACTGTTTCCTGCCCGCCAAGAACAGCTTGACAAGGCACTGTGTCTCGATCCTCTTACGATGTGTTACAGCTCTGCGCTACATGGCACTAGGAGATTTGGTAGTCGCTCTCTAATGGTACTAGTACCTAGTGATCCTAGCAGTCCTACGCTGTTCACTAGTGCATCCCTATGTCACCCGTAGAGTTAGTTACTTCGAGGGCAGGGGAAAAACTTAATTGTCGACACTTTTTCCTATAAGCTGTGCATACCATGCATATTAAAACGGCAATATGTTTATCACTCGCTTAAACATGCCTACTAGTCTGCATCAAAAGGCTAAAAGTTTACGAGCACCCAGTGCTCGGCACAACTTACAAACAGTGTTTTTGACATACATACATTGTTTATGGCCTACTGACCACCACCACCTGCTGTAGGATCTCCAATCAGATCATGTCTTCCACAATGGTAGCTGTGGTCGGGCTAGACGAGGTCCAGAGTTCTTCAGCTTCTTCATCAAGCACCTCTGGAGGGATCCCACGCTCGATGTCCATCAACTCCACATTCGGCTAGTTGGCACGGACCACGGCGAGCACGGTGGTAGCCACATAGTGCCTAGCTCCCACGATGAACTCCTGCAGCGTCGGCCACAGCCTCCGACACTGGTTGACAACTGCAATCGACTCGCTTACAGGGTCAGTGGGGTGCTCCTCTCCTTAGAAGACGTCCCTAAGCACTGGCCTGATGTGGTCGGTCATCATCCTAATCCTTCATTAGAGAGAGGAGTTGGCATCCTCCAGCACCTTGAACTGGGCCATGTGGTGCTCCCTCAAATCTGTATCATCAAAACTGGTGGTTAGCATACCCTGGTCCACCTAGTGTGCAGCAGACACAACTGATATAGCCTGGCTTACCAGCCAGTTGCGCCATTTTCACCGCGTCTTCCTTCGCTTTCTTCGTCGCTGCCTCCTTCTGGTTCAGTAGGCTGGAGATCTCCATGGCCATTGCAGCATTCTGGCCGTTTAGCTCTATAAAATAAGCAAATCAGCTTACAACAGGCATAGATACATGTTGGCATAATTCAACAACTTACTCTTGTTGTCTTCCTCCAGTGCCTCTACCTTTCGGCGCAGCAAGGTGACGTCCACCTCCAGGTCCATCTCCCGATTTTAGTAAGCTTTGACCTGAGCCTCAAGCTGGCCCTTGGCCACTTTGAGGGTCTAGCACTCCTCACAGATGGGCACAAATCACTCGATGGTCTTGCTGCACTGGGTGCACTTCTCCTGCAGGGACTGAGCACACCAATGCTGATATAAAAGGGCTACTCTGAGCACATGTGGAGAAAACTCTAAATAACCTCTTTGCCAGGACTTACTTTAACCCAGCTGAGCAACAGCTCCACGATGTCTTGGATACCCGACTCCATGTCATCATCCTGGATCTCCTCATACGACATGAAGTCTTTCTGCATCTTGCACGTGGTGTACACGCGCTATTGTGGAATGTCGGTACGAGGACTCGGGGAGGCACTTTGTGCAGCTCCTCCACCACAGTTGGTGCTGGCGCACTTGATGACCCCGCCTAGTCTAGCGCGCGATGGGGCGGATGACCTGCTGCAACCTTCCTCCTGGGCATTATCCGCCTCTCAAGAGAGCCCGACGGCGTAGCTGCAGGCCTGGTCGGCATCGCCGTGCTACTGGCAGCTGTCGCCTCCCCCGCGGACTGTGCGGTATTGTGCGTTGGAGCCTGCTCGGTGGCCAGCAAGGGTGTGGTTTGCCCAGCCGAAGCACGTCGCACCGTTTCTATCATGGCACGACTGTATTTCACCACATGGCTCGAATCATCAAGATATTCGGCATCAAAATAATAAGTGCATAGGTAAACCAAACATACAGGACATGAACAAATGTAATTAAGACATAGTACTCACATCGAGGACCGTCAATATACTCCCCTAAATTGTGGGGTTGCTACCCTACCAGGAGGGCCTACGGTCTCGCCTGCCGCCCCGCTGTCGCGCCCAGGAACTTGGATCGATGCCCCGCTTGCTCCGCTCGTCCCGGTGGGCTGCACTGGTCGAGCCAGCTTCCTTGCCGCCTCCCTGTGCCCCGGAGATGAGGTTGTCCCGACTGGAGGCTTGCTTCGGCGGTGGTGATGGTGATGGCGGTGGCGACGCAGGCGGTGGTGATGGTGGTGGTGGTGTAGATCCCCCGGCTTGCTTCGGCTAGGGTGCTGAAGCAGTTTGCCCCTGGATAGGGGGAGGAGGTGGTGGTGGTATGTTCTATGGTGATCTCTTTGTTGGAGGGGCCCTTGGTGTCCTCCCCATCTGAGGCGTCGATGCCTGATGCTTCCTCTGGCACTGGTCCAGCGTTCGACGACTCTAGGGTGGTCGGGGTACCCTGTTTCCTGCTCACCCCTGCTCTGCCATCCAGGTTCAACTTGCCCCCAGACAGTAGAGTGGAGGGTTCCTTCTTCTTGGCAGCAGTAGACTATGGTCACTTACTCACTGCTCGATGCCTTGCCTGTGCAGTGGGATCCTCATCTTCATCAGAGCTGGAGACATCCACTGTCCCCTGCCCTGCTTCGGCCCTGCTCTAGTAGCGGGTCTCCTTAGGCCTCCACTGGCCGGTTAGTGCCTCCCCCTAAGGCCACTGCTCCACTGGCACAGTGGAGAAGAATGATGCTTGGTCCTGTCCAAGCAGTGTTTGATAGTCAGAACATAAAGATGTTATACGCATTACAATTCAACAACAATGCATAACACAACAGCAATTAGCACTATTGACTTACTGTTGGTGGTGGTTGGGATATGTCGTACGGCCATGCGTGCTCCTCTAGATAGCTGGTCTCCTGATTGAACTTCTCAAACAGAGAAGCCATCCACTAGTTCAACGCTTCTAGTGTTAGCTTCTCTCGGGTCTCTCGGGAGGGGTCGGCCCGCCCAACATACTCAAATAGGCGGTTCACTCGCTCCTTGCATGGTTGGATACGGCGAACCAACCAGGTCCCAGCCACAAGCGCTCCATTGACAACCTTATTGTCAATTAACTACAACAACTCCCTCACCTGATGCATCTCATTCTTAGATGGTTTATCAAACCACTTGGGATTGAACTCCGGCACCTGATTCACATCACAGGGCACTCTCCTCCCCTCCACATCCTGGCTCATGTAGAACCAGTGGGTGAACTAGCTCTTCTGCGCCAACTGATGGGAAAAGTCTAGCCGTTGGCTCTTCATCCCATCCCATAGGCGTAGGTAGCAGCCCCCTGCAATCTGGGACCCTCGATCTCCAGCCCTTTCTTCCTCAGCAGGTAGAAATGGCAGAACAGATTGAAGTATGGGGACGCCTAGGAAGCACTCGCAAAATGCAATGAAGATGGAGACGGAGAGGATTGAGTTGGGGTCAGGATTACAGATTGAAATTCCCCAGTAAATGCAAAGATCCCACAAGAACCCATTCATGGTTTACCCCAATCCCTGTGTCATGTAGTCCTCGAAGACTATGATTTCCCCATCTAGGGGTCGAGGGGAGTCCTCACCTTGCAGCCCGCGCCATACCTCCATCTCTCGCACTGGAAGGAGCCCCTTGTCGGTGAGCGCCTGCAGCGACTCCCGTGTGGAGGTCGATTGCAGCCAATGCAGCCTGAATCTGCCAGATCTAATCACCCTCACCGCCTTCTTGGCTCCCCTCTTCACCCGTGGATGGTGGGTCGATGGATGAGCGGCGTGCGGCGGTGGTGTGGATGTGCTAGATCTGCTCGACTGCTTTGCGCGGCGGTGGAAGGAGTGGCAGTGGTGGATGGCACAGCGGTGGCGATGGTTGCAAGGAAACTGACGAGGTGGAGTGCTCGAGCAAGTAGGGTGAATGGGGAGTAGAAATGAATGAAACGCAGAATTGTTACCCCCGACGATGGCCGCTTATTTATAGGAATTGGATGACATCGCTTTGACTTCTAGGGTTGGACCCATTAACTCGTGTGGACGCGGCTTTATGGGCCGTGCTGGTCCCCAAGTGTGGATGTGGGCCGCGAGATTCTTTATTCCGCCTGTGCACTTTCCCCGCTTGTCCTTACCCTAAGTTGGCACGTGCCCGGTAATCTCGGGATCTTCTCCTCGATTTTTCTTTAAATATATACTTCTTTCCAAATTTGTTCCAGATTTTGTCCTTAAATCTGGGGACCGATTTCTTGGTTCACACAGTTTATTTCCAACTCCTAGGGACTGCACACCCAGTGAGGCCCATGGACCATGGATTCTTGGTGTCTTTTGACCCGATCAAGCCTATGTTTCATCTAGAGCACACTTGGGGACTGTGACGTGGATTGTGCACCCAGTGAGGCCCATGGACTATAGGTTCTCAGTGTTGTTGGGAATATGCCCTAGAGGTAATCATAGAGATGATAATATTCTGGTTGTATCTATGACATGCATTAAGTATTCAATGAATATCCATTATAGACAACTTGTGTTGATTGGCAATTATGTGAATTGTTTGTGGAACTCAACTACTTCAATGGCTATTCTAAAGTTGTCCCTGGTCGGTGTTCTTGTGAGAACACACTTGAATATTAGACCAGCACATGTATTAGTTGACGACTATGTTTCACAAGTCATCGACATGAAGATGTCAAACTAATAATGTGGGCACATGTGAAACATGTAGGCTGGACTGACCCGACAAGAGATTGTCTCTATTCACATCATGTACATTATGTCCTTAGACCTGAGATTGTGGTATGTACTCAAGATGTGAAACGGCTGCTTAGGGATTACCAAACACTACTCTATAACTAGGTAGTTATAAAGGTGGTCTTCGGGTGGTCGGGAAGCATGCTATGAGACATAAACAGTCAACATGGAATTTGCCCCTCTCTGTATGAGGGAGATATCACTAGATCACTCAAGTGATTGGATCAATAAATGCATGGCCGTGCTTGGGTTAAGTGTTAACCCGCGAGTTGAACCATATATCGAGTGGCAAAGGGAATAACTTGTATGTGGTCATAGTGGTTCATCTGATATGATTTTTGCGTGCACATAGGAGTTTTCATGCCTTGCTAGAGGCCGCTATCAACTATTGGGCGAGTAGGAGTACTCGGCCTATGTCATTGTGTGTGTGAACCCATAGGGTCACACGCTTAAGGGGCTGGAAGCCTAATTCGAGTTGGACCATTATTAGACATGGCTTAGGGTTACTAATGGGCTTCCAACTCGTGAGCTCATTGGGGACGCCTGTATAAGCAAGGGGTAGGGTGCACGGCCAGTATTAGACACGCCTTTGGCAGTCACCGTCGCCCTCCCCACGCTCGCGCCTTCTGCTCCTCGCGGACCTAGCAGTCCGAAGGCGCATTGCTTCTTCCCTGCACGTGTGGGATTCCTCGGAGGTGCTGCATCTGGAGCACTGGGATGAACCATGCAAGGGGACTGAGGTGACGGATGACCACGCAACTGCACTGCCTACTGTGATGCGTACAACTACATCGAGTCATCTTCCCCTGCACCTACGCGTCTAGTGGTAATCCCGTAACCTGTAACTAGCAGTAGATCCTGGTTTATTAGGTCAAAAAGTTTTGTTTTCTGGCTACTGTAGCACCTTCATAACCCTTTAGTGGTATCAGAGCTGTTATTGCCTCGTTATAGGTTCGGTTTTGTGCATATGGTGATATGCGTGGTTGTAGATGAGTCTCTAACCTTGGTTCATCATCTTGTCGTGTTGGTCTTGAAACGATCTACTCGTACCGGTCAGAATTCCGCCATCTGAGTTAAGTGATTCATGTAAATCTAGTCATGGCGAGTTAGAGATCAATCAGATTGATCAAATTGAACCCTAGGTCAAGTGCCAAGCGCATATGATGCGCGGCGGTGGTAGATGGAATTTACTGTCGGGCACCGATTTACTGAGAAAAGTGTTGTTCGGTAAAACAGCCATAACTTTTGAACCGTAACTCGGATTGAGACAAACTCTAAACAAAAATCATAGAGAACAAAATTTTACAACTAGTTCTCTGCTGCTCACTACATTTGGAAAAATTAGAATTGCATAATAAGGCTTAGAAAATAGAATTTTCTACGTTGCAAGATTAGACGTCGGATTCGGATAACTCTGCTTTGCAGGTATTGATGATTGGTATAGCCCTTATGTGTATGTGATGCATGTATGTATTTAATCCATGGCTTGCATGTCATGAGGACAATATGGGCAGGAGCTAGATACATATTGTCAAAATTAATGTAATGGCCTGTGTGCCAATCTGTGATGATCTATCCGCTACTATGTAATTTCATTTTACTTGCGCTAGTAGTAGCTAGTCTCGGCGGAATCATCACTGAAGGATGGTATACTTGAATCATGGAGATGGAGATCACCGTGATGCACAGATTGATGGAGATGGAGATCCCCAAAGGAATAATGGGCTATACCAAGTCATGTCTGTGTTATGTTGTTCTTACTATGTTCTACTTTTACATGCTATTATGTTTTTGTCTACATGAGTGCGGTAGTGAAGTAGAACGATCCCTTAGCAATGTTTAAGTTAAATGCTTCCCCAAACCTTATACTGTCATAAGTCTTGTACAATCAGTGGTGGGTCTATATAATTAGGGTGCCACTGGTTTTCCTCAACTAGGCAGGTTCGTATTGGATACTTACTGCAAGAAGGTTTGGTTACTTAAACAAGGTCATCCTAACGGTTAGGGACCTTGGAGCATGGGTAGGTTGAGCATAGCATAGAGATGCTGCCCAACAATGAGAGTCATATGTGATATGATTAGCAAAGTGTTGCTTACCGATCTACCATGTGTTCTAGCGGTGATGCTAAAGCTCACTAGTTGACTTGTTAGTTGTGGGTCTTGAATCACTAAGTATCAATTGAGGAATATTGATTTTAGTGGGAGTATATTTTATTTTGATATAATTTACTCTTTCATGGATACATTGTCTTAGTATTTTGCATTACTTTTGTTGTAGATGGCCATTCGCAGCCAACCATTTTCTTTGCGTACAATTCTTGAGAAAGATAAGTTGAATGGAACAATTACGCAGATTGGATCTGCAACCTGAGAATTGTTCTCAGGGCTAAAAAAAAGGAAGATATCCTAGACACCCCATTACCAGATGAGTCTGAGGAGAGTGCTCCTGCTACTGAGAAAAACGCTTACAAGAAAGCATGTGATGCGGATCTCAAAGTGAGTTGCCTCATGCTTGCTTGTATGAAACCTGATCTACAGATGCAGTTTGACAACAATCATTCAGCAAACGATATGATCATGGCGCTTGAAGATATGTTCCAAACTCAAGCGCGGACTGAAAGGTTCAATGTCTCTAAGGCACTTGCAGAAACCAAGCTAGCAGAGGGTGCAGTTGTTGGTCCACATGTAATCAAGATGGTTGGTTATACTCAGAGGTTGGAGAAGCTAGGCTTTCCAATTGGCCAAGAGTTGGCAACTGATTTCATTCTTTCATCTCTTTCACCTAGTTATGGAAACTTTATCTCAAACTACCATATGCATGGGGCGGAGAAGGGCTTCAATGAACTATGTGGCATGCTAAAAATAGCAGAGGCTGACATCAAGAAAGCAGGAGGTGGCCAAGTGTTGGCAATTCAAAATAGGCCTGACTTTAAGAGAAGGAAGGGCAATTGGAAGAAGAAGGGCAAGGCTAAAGATGAGATCTCTAAGTTAAACCAATAGTCTTCCAAGGATGAACCACCTGCAAAGAATGATGAATGCTTTTCTTGTAAGGGGAAAGGTCACTGGAAGAGGAACTGCAAGGTGTACTTGGCGTCCTTGAAGAAGGATGGCGGTAGTAAAGGTACTCCCGCTCATACACTTATTGTTCATGTTACAGACATTTTCCTTGCTAACTCTTGTATCAATTCTTGGGTATTTGATACCGGATCGGTTGCTCATATTTGCAATACGATGCAGGGAATGATAAGAAGTAGAAGCATGGAGAAAGGAGAAGTTGATTTCCACATGGACAATAATGCAAGAGTTGCTGCATTGAACGTCAGGATGATGCAACTTCCCTTGCCGTCAGGATTTATTTTGGTATTGAATATTTGTTATTTTGTTCCTAGTTTAAGTCAAAATATTATGTCACCTTCATGTTTGATGAAGGATGGTTATTCATTTGAGTGTAAAGACAATGGTTGTGTGATCTCAAAGAATGATGTGTTTGTGGCTCTTGCATCCATTATGAATGGGTTATTTATTTTAAATCTTGATGATGCACCTGTCTGTAATGTTAGTGCTAAATGGACTTGGCTTAATGAGTTAAGTCCTACCTATATGTGGCATTGTCGCTTGGGTCATATAAGTGAGAATCGCATGAAGAGGCTCCATGATGATGGTCTTCTAACTTCATTTGATTTTGTATCATACGAGACATGTGAGGCTTGCTTGCTAGGCAAGATGACCAACACGTCATTCAAAGGATTTCCTGAGAGGGTGTCTGACTTGTTGAAACTTGTACATACAGATGTATGTGGACCAATGAGCACGATAGCTAGAGGCGGATTTCAATACTTCATAACTTTTACTGATGACTTTAGTAGATATGGATATGTCTACCTAATGAAGCATAAGTCTGAAACATTTGAAAAGTTCAAAGAATTTTAGAATGAAGTAGAGAATCAACGTGGCAAGAAGATCAAGGCCTTGCGATTTGATCATGGAGGCGAATATCTAAGTCATGAGTTTAGCAATCATCTTAAGAGTTGTTGAATTGTTCCACAGCTTATGCCACCTGGAACGCCTCAAAGAAACGGCGTGTCCAAGCGACGTAATCGAACCTTGTTGGACATGGTTCGGTCTATGATGAGCCAGTTGGACCTACCTTTATCGTTTTGGGGATACGCTCTAGAAATAGTCGCTTTCACATTGAATAGGGTACCATCTAAGTCCGTAGTTAAGACACCATATGAGATGTGGACTGGTAAGAGTCCCAGTTTATCTTTTCTAAAAATTTGGGGTTGTGAAGTTTATGTCAAATAACTTATATCAGATAAACTAACACCCAAATTAGACAAGTGCTTTTTCATGGGATATCCGAAGGAAACTTTAGGGTATTATGTCTATAACCGGTCAGAGAGAAAAGTGTTTGTTACTCGAAATGGTATTTTCTTAGAGAAAGAGTTTCTCAAAAGAGAAAAGAATGGACAAAAGGTGTATCTTGAAGAAGTTCAAGATGAGCCAGTAGGGACTGACTTTGCGAGTGATGCTATTGTAGCAGAGCAAGTTGAGACACCCGTGGCAGTGGAGACACCGCCACAACCACAAAGATTAGTGAGACTTCATGCACTGCATGGGGATTTGTTATTGTTAGACGATGACGAACTTGCGAATTATGCAAAAGCTATGATGGATCCAGATTCCGAGAAATGGCAAAGTGCCATGAGATCCGAAATAGATTCCATGGGAAACAATCAAGTTTGGAACTTGGTTGACCCGCCTGATGGGGTTAGACCCATAGAGTGCAAATGGATCTTTAAGAAGAAGAAGGATATGGATGGAAATGTTCACGTCTATAAAGCTCGACTTGTCGCAAAAGGTTTTCGGCAAGTTCAAGGAGTTGACTACGATGAGACATTCTCGCCGATAGCAATGCTTAAATCCATTCGGAACATTCTAGCAACTGCTGCATATTTCAATTATGAGATATGGCAGATGAATGTTAAAACAGCCTTTCTAAATGGGTATTTAGAAGAGGACGTGTATATGATATAGCCCGAAGGTTTTGTTGATCCTAATAATGCTGGAAAGATATGCAAGCTTAAAAAATCTATTTATGGGTTAAAGCAAGCATCTCGGAGTTGGAATATTCATTTTGATGAGGTATTCAAAGGGTTTGGCTTCCGTCAGAATGAAGAAGAACCTTGTGTTTACCAGAAGGTAAGTGGGAGCGCTATTGTGTTTCTGATCTTGTATGTTGATGACATACTATTGATTGGGAATGATATTCCTATGTTGCAATCTGTAAAGACTTCACTGAATAATAGTTTTTCTATGAAGGATTTAGGAGAAGCAGCATACATCTTGGGAATTAAGATCTATAGAGATAGGTCGAGAAAGCTAATAGGATTAATCCAAGACACGTACATTGACAAGGTGTTGAAATGGTTCAACATGGAACAGTCCAAGAAAGGGTTCTTGCCTATGTCACATGGTATGCGCTTTAGTGACAAGCAGTGTCCTTCATCAGATGAAGAGCGCAACCACATGAGTAAGGTTCCATATGCTTCGGCCATTGGTGCCATCATGTATGCCATGATATGTACTCGCCCAGATGTCTCATATGCTAGTGTGGCGAGCAGATACCAAGCTAATCCAGGTGAACCTCACTGGACACTTGTTAAGTACATCCTAAAGTACTTACGAAGAACTAAGGATGTGTTCCTAATCTATGGAGGTGAGGAGGAGCTCATTGTAAATGGTTACACCGATGCTAACTTCCAAACCGACCGGGATGATTCACTATCTCAATCAGGTTTTGTGTTCACAATAAATGGTGGTGCAGTTAGCTGGAAAAGTTCCAAGCAGGAGACGGTGTCTGATTCTATAGCAGAAGCTGAGTACATTGCAGCTTCTGGAGCTGCAAAGGAAGGTGTTTGGTTGAGAAGGTTCCTCATTGAGCTTGGTGTGTTTCTGAATGCGTCAGGCCCATTGAATTTACATTGTGATAACAATGGGGCGATTGCACAGGCTAAGCAGCCTAGGGATCACCAGAAGAACAAACATGTACTCTAAAAGTTTCATCTCATTCGAGAGTTTATGAAACAAGAAGAGATCAAATTGTGCAAAATACATATGTATTTGAATGTAGCAGATCCTTTGACAAAGGCTCTTCCACAACCTAAGCATGAGGCGCATATGAGGTCTATGGGGATTAGACATCTAAGAGATTAACTATAGTGCAAGTGGGAGACTATTGGGAATATGCCCTAGGGCTAATGATGTAGATGATGATATTCGATTGTATCCATGATTAATAAAGTGTTCATTGAATATCCATTATAGACAACTTGTATTGATTGGCGATTGTGTGAATTGTTTGTGGAACTTAATTACTTGAATGGTTATTCTAAAGTTATCCCTGGTTGGCGTTCTTGTGAGAACATACTTGAATATTAGACCAGCACATGTATTAGTTGATGGCTATGTTTCACAAGTCATGGACATGGAGATGTCAAACTAATAATGTGGACACATGTGAAACATATAGGCTGGACTGACCCAACATGAGAAAGTCTCTATTCATGTCATGTATGTTATGTCCTTAGACCTAAGATTGTGGTATGTACTCAAGATATGAAATGGCCTACTTAGGGACTATCAAATGCTGCTCCGTAACTGGGTAGTTATAAAGGTGGTCTTCGGGTGGTCGGGAAGCATGCTTTGAGACATAGACAATCAAGATGGAATTTGCCCCTCTCTATGTGAGAGAGATATCACTGAATCACTCAAGTGATTGGATCAACAAATGCATGGCTGTGCTTGGGTTAAGCATTAACCCACGAGTTGAACCATATATCATGTGGCAAAGGGAATAACTTGTATGTGGTCATAGTGGTTCGTCTGATATGATCATTGCGTGCACATAGGAGTTGTCATGCCTTGATAGAGGCCGCTGTCAACTATTGGGCGAGTAGGAGTACTCGGCCCATGTCAATGTGTGCGTGAACCCATAGGGTCGCACGCTTAAGGGGCTGGAAGCCTAATTTGGGTTGGACCCAAATTAGACATGGCTTAGGGTTACTAATGGGCCTACAACTCGTGAGCTCATTGGGGACGTGAAACATCCTCAATTTTCTACGAAGGGAAAATGCACAGAATGGCGGATAACATAATTATTCGAAGCATCAAACCATCTCATTATCTCGCAGCAGTCAATACAGGATCCATGCATCGAATAAAAGAGTACAATTAGGGGGAATTACATAAATAGTTTGCCGCCACACTGGCGGAATCATCAGAGTAGCAGCAGCCTCTGGAACGGCTGCGGATGGCAGAAGTACATTAAATCTCCAAAAGAAGCCTGAGTGTAGGAATGAGACGTCTACTCCTCCTCATCATCATAGTCATAGTTGGGCTCACCTGCCAAATAATTTTTAGTATGGTTTGTACTGGCCACATCTCCCACCCTATGCTTTGCTTTCGCTATGTAGTATTTGGTGGGATGCAAAGGATATAATCAAGCGACCTAATATATGGCTGTAGTTTCCTGTGCAAACAATGATGAGGACATGAAACCCTCAGATACGACCATTGATAAGGTGACCCCGGTTCTACATTCGCATAGTGACTTTTGGTGCAACTCACTTGGTTCCACATGTACATGTCACTATTTGTTTGTAGGTATAAATGTATTTCAATGTGCTAGCTCATCAAAGTCCTGCATTCAGTTCGTCGGTAGCCTGACAATGCTTCATTGGGAAGGCTATAACTCATCCATCCGAAATGCAATTGAGGTGAATCAGCACTTGCTGGAAAGGTTATTTGATAAGCTTTCCAATAGATCTGGTCTCACCTCAATATCACATCAGGAAGGCATCCGAATCATCAAGATAAACTGCTGCTATATCTGCTGGGTGCTACTTCGTTGTCATGGGCTCGGAATACATCCGTGGGATCCTGGCCTAAGTGGGAGCACGCCCAAAGTAGATGGAGAACTCACCAAGGAAGCCCTTGGACATCCTCCACCCTGGTCACCACCTTTGGAGGCTAGCAAGGGCGTCCAAGATAAGACGGAGGCCCAGCCCAATTCGAGTTCGAGTCTGCCTCGGCCTCTAGGACCAGCACAGATTAAAATGGAAGCCCAGGATGCATACGGACTCCATTTTTGACGATCCATATATGGTTGGAAAGATAATTTCATAAGGAAACCAATGGTATTAGTTTGAGATCCAAATTCCTTCTGAGTCATCAGGAAACATCAAAACAATCCAGCATCCAGAATCTGTTCCAGTGCTGCACCACAGTTTTTTGGTCCGTTGGGCCGTGTATCGTGTTTGAGCCCGTTAGGGGGGCGCATCCAGGGGGTGTGACGACCCTTAGGCATTATATTTAGTAGCCGCCACCCTCGTTAGGGTTTGGGTTTTTCTTTATATTAATCTATCTTTGAACAGTCGCCATTATCGGTTTATGAAACCCCACTTTGTGATCTTAATCATATATCTGCAGTTTGTCCCAATATTTGAGCTGCGTACTTTCGAGTTCTTGCTTGTGTTCTTTGATTTGTAGGCAGGGATTAGCCTTCTTGGCGAGGTCAACCAGTTGGTGACACGGTTGATAACCAGAGGAGACGTGGTGCTAAGGTTGCAGGTTCAGGTCTTTGTGATCTGAAGCCGGATCGGTGTGTCGCGATTCCACCAAATCGAGAGTTATTAGAACCTTTCGGAAGATCGGGAACCCTAGTTCACATCAAGTGGTATCAAAGAGCTTTAGGTACACCGTCAAGTTTGCCCTTACCCTAGTTTAGTTTGTTTTTGCCTTCGTCCTATAATCCAAAAAAAGCCAAAAACAGTTTAGTCTAGGTCTTTCCCTTATCCCAGAACCACGTTTGGCCTTTGCATAGTTCTTGTCAGATTCCGTAGTGTTGAATTTGTGTCCTGGTTAGGGTCTTGTTGTTGGTTAGGTTGTGTTAGAGTCCAGTCATGTGTTTTTTCCCATCGTTTCCATTCAACGCTGTCTCCTTCCACCATCCCAAACAACAAGTTGAATCCACCATATTACTCGACTTGCCCCGCTAGCCGCCTTGTGTCAATTCTCACCGCCGCGCAAACCCTAGATAGGTCATCGACCGCTCATTGTTGCTTGCATCGCAGCCCTCCTTGCATCATCAGCTGAATACCTACTGCTGTGATCGGTGTTGGAGTTTAGGGACGCTTCGCCCTAACTGCCGCCGCCGTGTTGTGCCTTCCGAGAAACATAACTTGAGATACCTTCGGTAAAACAGGCATAACTTTTGACTCATTTATCAGAAAAATTTGAAATTTTTACAGCAGCTTCTTGACTCTATTTGGAGCCAACCCAAACTAGCCGTTGGCTTGTTTGGTTCAGTTAGAATTGCCAAAAAAATTTGGCAAAATAAAGAAAAAAATTGACAAGGTTCTTGCACGCTTTTCAGAGAACGTGCTGATTTTCTGTAGATCACATTCCACCTCTGTTGTAGGTGAAAATTTTTGTGGTTGCATCTTTTGTCATACTTGTTCAGAGAAAAATTTAAAAAAATAGTGTAAAAAAAGAGTTTATTCAGAGAAGAAAAAAAGGAAAAAAAAGGAAAAACAAAAAGGAGTTGCTTGTTCTGTGATTGCGTGTGCTACATTGTGCTTTGTGCTTCATTCATACTTGTCTCTCCATCACTCTTGTGCTTCCTTTGTCCTTGTTTACACACATTTGGTACTTGGAACATGTTAGGCCAGCAACAAGAACAAGTAATTGGGACTATAATTCAATACTACTTTCTGTCTTTGAATTGTGTACCACACATATTTTTTTAGCCAGCCTTCCAAAGCTCCACATATATACTTCAGATCGGTACAGAAAAAGATCCTTGCAATCTTGATGCCACTTCTTCATAGGTATCGCAACCAAACCACCGGTCACCATCCACTGTTTGTGTCGGTAAGAACTTGGTAAGAACTCGGTAAGACGGGTGTGAGGGAGTGATTCCACCAACCCATAAAATTTGATAGGGATTTAATTTGATTTCTGACAATATCAACAATGTGTTTCTGTAAAAGTTGATTGCAGGAAACCATGGAGCAAAATTTTACAAGGATGGACCGAATGGACAACAACCAACCATCACATATAAACTCTAATCATCATGGTAAGAGAGGTAAATTTACCATTCCATCCTATTCTGGACTTTATGATGGAGACACATATTTTGATTGGGAGATGGTTGTAGAACAAGAATTTAACACCCATCTAGTTCTCGGGATAGATAGAGTTAAACATGCTACTAGTGAATTTACGTATTTTGCTCAATTCTGGTGGCGAGAGCTAGGCAACTTGCATCAACAACCTCAATCATGGGATAGACTTAAAGAAGCAATGCGTGACAAATTTGTTCCTCTTTCTTATAAATGTGATTTGCATAAGAAATTACAGTGCTTAGAGCAAGGTAATATGTCTGTCCAAGAATATTATGATGAGTTTCAAAGGTGTAGAATACGATGACAACAAAAGCAACCAGGTATTAGCAAGGATGGAACAAACAATTGCAAAGGTTGAGACCATGATAAGCAGCCAAGTGGTAGCTTCTACCGCGGTAGTTGCCGCAGCATCTTCGCCACCACCACCACACCCCACTTCCACTTTGAAGCCTGAAGATAAGGTGATAGAAAAAGAACAGGTAAATGTCTCAGGTAAGAGCTCTCTTGATGTGCTAAAATTGTCCACCACTCATGCTACAATAGAGCAACATTTAAAGGACACTAGTGGTGCTAATAATTCTATAGTAGGACCTTCAATTGATTTACCTATGTCACATGATGAATGTTCTACTAATTTTTGTGATAAAGAAGAGTTGTGTGATAGTGCTACGTTTATCCCTATGCCACAACTTGTGAAAGCGCATGACTCCTTTGTTTTGGGAGAAAATACTTGTGCTGAAAATAAGAAATTGTTTCCAATTAATACAAAAAAAGATGAGCAGAAATTATTGTTTTCTCTAAATACTTTGGGTTATATAGAGTTTGATACTTTGTGTGCTCTTACTAGTTTGGAAGAAAAATTTAAATGTGCCAAACTGCCATGGTTGTCGAATTGTACATATCATTTTATTGGCAAATATAATTGTAAAGGAGAATATATGGTGCATCTTGTCTATATTTGTTCAAATCTAAAATCTCCTTTTGCCACGCAAACAAATGATCAGTTAGAGGGCTGCAATATAAATAATCATGTCATGTCAAGATCCACAAGTTTTGTTATAAAGAAACAGGTAAAATTTTAAGAAGGGGAGCAATGTTGGCTACAACCTAGAACTTGTCCTCTAACTAAACTCAAACCGAGGACGGTTTGTTGTCAAGAAGGGGAGAATGATGAGGACATGAAACCCTCAGATACGACCATTGATAAGGTGACCCCGGTTCTACATTCGCATAGTGACTTTTGGTGCAACTCACTTGGTTCCACATGTACATGTCACTATTTGTTTGCAGGTATAAATGTATTTCAATGTGCTAGCTCATCAAAGTCCTGCATTTGGTTCGTCGGCAGCCTGACAATGCTTCATTGGGAAGGCTATAACTCATCCGTCCGAAATGCAATTGAGGTGAATCAGCACTTGCTGGAAAGGTTATTTGATAAGATTTCCAATAGATCTGGTCCCACCTCAATATCACGTGAGGAAGGCATCCGAATCATCAAGATAAACTGCTGCTGTATCTGCTGGGTGCTACTTCATCGTCATGGGCTCGGAATACATCCATGGGATCCTGGCCTAAGTGGGAGCATGCCCAAAGTAGATGGAGAACTCACCAAGGAAGCCCTTGGACGTCCTCCACCCTGGTCACCACCTTTGGAGGCCAGCAAGGGCGTCCAAGACAAGACGGAGGCCCAGCCCAATTCGAGTTCGAGTCTGCCTCGGCCTCCAGGACCAGCACAGATTAAAATGGAAGCCCAGGATGCATACGGACTCCGTTTTCGATGATCCACATATGGTTGGAAAGATAATTTCATAAGGAAACCAATGGCATTGGTTTGAGATCCAAATTCCTTCTGAGTCATCAGGAAATGTCAAAACAATCCAGCATCCAGAATCTGTTCCAGTGCTGCACCATAGTTTTTTGGTCCGTTGGGCCGTGTATCGTGTTTGAGCCCGTTAGGGGGGGCGCATCCAGGGGGTGTGATTACCCTTAGGCATTATATTTAGTAGCCCCTGCCCTCTTTAGGGTTTGGGTTTTGCTTTATATTAATCTGTCTTTGAACAGTCGCCATTATCGGTTTATGAAACCCCACTTTGTGATCTTAATCATATATCTACAGTTTGTCCCAATATTTGAGCTGCGTACTTTCGAGTTCTTGCTTGTGTTCTTTGATTTGCAGGCAGGGATTAGCCTTCTTGGCGAGGTCAATCGGTTGGTGACACGGTTGATAACCAGAGGAGACGTGGTGCTAAGGTTGCAGGTTCGGGTCTTTGTGATCTGAAGCTGGATCGGTGTGTCGCGATTCCACCAAATCGAGAGTTATTAGAACCTTTCGGAAGATCGGGAACCCTAGTTCACATCAAGTGGTAGCCTTCCCAATGAAGCATTGTCAGGCTACCGATGAACCGAATGCAGGACTTTGATGAGCTAGCACATTAAAATACATTTATACCTGCAAACAAATAGTGACATGTACATGTGGAACCAAGTGAGTTGCACCAAAAGTCACTATGCGAATGTAGAACCGGGGTCACCTTATCAATGGTCGTATCTGAGGGTTTCATGTCCTCATCAAACAATGACCATTATGATGTAATATAATTCATCAAGTTTTAACCCATCTCATCCGTATATCCAACCCATTCCATCACCATCACACACATCTCACCCTCTCGCACTCAGTCGACAGGTCCAACTACCTCTCGGAGCCTGTCTCAGTGGCTTACAGCCAGAGGGGTAACACCAGGGGGAAGAAATAGAAGGACTCATCTCACTACTCTCAAGAAGCGTGGGTCTTAGAAAAAAGCCATACCAGTGGCTCGTGGACTATATATATAGATTCATAAAACTCTATAGAGCATGTACTCCCATAACCACAAGATCACTGTCATCGACGGTGCCCTGCCTAAGCTGATTCCGGCTGCTTTCTAACCGGTGCGATGCCACCCTACCACTCAATACTGGGACATCCCGGATAGGTACCACCGGCACACTGAGACTGTGAGACATAGTACCGGGCCCCCATGGTTACTATGCTATCTAAGGAGGGTGTGGGTCTCCATGCCCGTACCTCCTGACACTATCTACTAACAACCTAGTAGTGGTGGCACCGTAGCTAGTCAGACATCTGTCTCCCGCCCATACAAGAGCAAGTGGTGAGCACGTAAGTCCCAAGGTTCCGGTCCTCAAGAGATATCAGGTCCTAGGGGGATCAGACAGGATTATCTTCCCTTAGGGACTACAACAGTCCGTGCTACAATAGCACCTCCTACCCGGGGCTTCGCTCCATGAAGGTTCTCACCCCCGGGATCTCCTTATACCTCACAATGTGCCCGCCACAAGCACCTCACACGGGAATGCCTAGAACACATTCCCCGGCAAGACTCACCCACATGGCTCATCGTAGAATCGTGTCCGATCGACTCAACCCTCACCACACACCCAAGACGCACGCAGCACTCTCCCCGAGTAAACTGGCACCACGTGCCTTAACCATATAACTATACTCTCCACCATGCATCACATCACACAGATATAAGCGTAGTAGAAGTAAAGCATTATAAGTAAATAAGCATGCGTCTAGCCAATCAGCGGGAGTGCAGGAGTAAGGTTGCGACAAGGTAAAGGCTCATCAAGTAGTTCTACCATGTAGCCTATCATTAGGTGATATTCGTAATTAAAGCACTAGCAAGCTAGATATTATGCCATGCGTAATAGGATCTACGAGGTTGGGTGGGGTGTGGCACCTGCGAAGTTATCACCGAGCTCCTCCTCGTACTCGTAGTCATCCTCCTCAAGCTGATCCTCCTCTGAAATGAGACATAATAGCCGTGTTAGCGGCTCCTATAGAGTCAACACAAAGAAGCAATAAAATTCAATAACTCTAAATGCACTCATACATAAGCTATGACGTAGAGCTCATTTTTATGAAAATTTGGACACTTGGTTCATATTTTTCGGAGATCGTATGAAGAAGTTATGAATTTCCAAAGTTTATTCTATTTTCTGAAAAAGAAAAAAGGCAGATTAACCTAGACGCGACACATGGTGGCTCCTGATTGGGCCACGTGGCGTGCGGGCATAGTGCAGCTGTCGCAGTGCTGACGTCATGCTGATGTCAGCACGGACGCGGGGTCAGATGGCTTGGATGACATCATGCTGACGTCATGCTAACGTCAGCTCAGTCAGTGACCGACAGGTGGGGCCCACAGGTCTGGTCACTGACAGGTGGGGCCCGGTCAACGGTCAACGTTGACCGGTCAACGCCGACCGGGCTTCGACCGGGCCTCGGCGGGCCTGGGCAGGGCTGGATCTGGGCCAGGTTGGGCCGGCCCGGCCCGGACACGTGTCGACTCATTAACTGGGCCACGTGGCGGGTTGGAGTCCAGCGGGCTTGGTCCACGGTGCTCTGGCTCACAGACTCGGTTCACGGTGCACCGGAGACTGGGTAGCTAGGTGGCGCTGCGCGGTTGGCTGGCTGGGTCCAGATGGTGGACTTGGTCCACACGGGCGGGGAAACCTTTCCCCTTTCCTCCGTCTCCCGCGTGCGCGGCCGGTGCGGTTGAGCTCGCCGGCGGCGTGCAGGCGGGCAGCGGCTGCGAGCAGGGTTGGCCAGGCTGAGGCCTGGCTAAGCGGGCACGAAAGCTAGACTGGTACAGTGGTGGGGTCCGTGCGGTCCCACGGGGCTTGGCCTTGCCAGCGCACGTGCTTCGGTGGCGGCCGACGGCGAGGCCACGGCTGCAGGGTGCCACGGTGCGTAGGAGGCTACTTTGACTCGCGCCCTAGCTTCGTGGAGCCACGACGAACGCGGCTGCAGGTTCAATTTGGGGGAAGGGGCTTCCAGCATGGCGGCCATCGGACGGCGGTGGCGGACAGCGATGGCAACAGCGATACTCCAGCAGGGCACCATCTTGCTCCTCATCTTCTTGTCCCAGGCTCGATTGGGCTCGTGCAGCATCTACCAAAGGTAAGAAAGGGGGCTCGGCAGGGCGGCGCGGCCGTAAAACTACGGTGGCGCTCTGGCGGCCGGAGTCTAGGGAAACCGAGGTCGGCAAAGGTGCTGGCCTCACTATGGTTCATGCCGGCTCCATCTAGCGTGTCAGGAGTGTGTCCCAGGCCAAGGCGGGCTCAATGGTGTGGTTAAAGACACCTAAGGCGGGCAGGAGCATGGGAACGGTGGCGGCGTACTGGCGGCGGCCATGGAGAGGAGCACGGGCGAGAACGGGGAAGCTCACCTGGTAGCAATGGCCGAGGCAGGCGACGAGGGTTTGGTGGTGGCTTGGTGCGGGGAAGCAGAGCCGGGGTGTCGAGATGGTCGTGCGGCGCTCCGGGGTCCTCCTCAGCGCGTGGACAGCGACGGCGGTGGCGGTGCTCTAGCTCCGTGTGGCGGCGCTCCCTCACCACTCCTCCCTCTTTCTCTTTCTCTCGGCTGGTCAGGGCAGAGGATCTCTACAAAGGCAGCAGAGCGATGGGGAAACCTAGAGGCCAAGGCGATACTCCAGCAGGGCACCATCTTGCTCCTCATCTTCTTGTCCCAGGCTCGATTGGGCTCGTGCAGCATCTACCGAAGGTAAGAAAGGGGGCTCGGCAGGGCGCGCGTGGCCGTAAAACCGCGGCGGCACTCCGGCGGCCGGAGTCCAGGGAAACCGAGGTCGACAAAGGTGCTGGCCTCACTATGGTTCATGCCGGCTCCATCTAGCGTGTCAGGAGTGTGTCCCAGGCCAAGGCGGGCTCAATGGTGGGGTTAAAGACGCCTAAGGCGGGCAGGAGCATGGGAACGGTGGCGGCGTACTGGCGGCGGCCATGGAGAGGAGCGCGGGTGAGAACGGGGAAGCTCACCTGTGTAGCAACGGCCAAGGCAGGCGACGAGGGTTTGGTGGTGGCTTGGTGCGGGGAAGCAGAGCCGGGGCGTCAAGACGGTCGTGTGGTGCTCTGGGGTCCTCCTCAGCGCGCGGACAGCGGCGGCGATGGCGGTGCTCTAGCTCCGCGCGGCGGCGCTCCCTCACCACTCCTCCCTCTTTCTCTTTCTCTTGGCTGGTCAGGGCAGAGGATCTCTACAAAAGGTGGCGGAGCGATGGGGAAACCCTAGAGGCCAAGGCGCTCCTCTTTTATAAGCAGCCGGCCAGCTATGGAGGTGGCAGACGGCGGTGATGCGGCGAGGCGCATCGGGTGGTCGCGGGCGTTCCGGAGTTAGGGTTAGGGTTCGGGGGAAAGGCGTGGCGCGAGCAGGTGAGGATGGACGGCATCCGAGGCACGGTGGCGGGTCATGGGCACGGTGGCGGGTCACCGAATTTCTAGGGTTGTTACAGGACGCCTATATAAGCAAGGGGTAGGGCATTCAGCCTGGATTAGACAGACCTTTGGCAGCCGTCATCGCCCTCCCTACGCTCACGCCTTCTGCTCCTCGTGGACCTAGCAGTCCGGAGGCGCATAGCTTCTTCCTTGCACGTGTGGGATTCCTTGAAGGTGCTACATCTGAAGCACTGGGACGAACCATGCAAGGGGACTGAGGAGACGGACGACCACGCAACTGCACTGCCTGTTGCGACGCGTACAACTACATCGAGTCATCTTTCGCTGCACCTACGCGTCTAGTGGTAATCCCATAACCTGTAACTAGCAGTAGATCCTAGTTTATGAGGTCGAAAAGTTTTGTTTTTTGGCTACTGTAGCACCCTCATAACCCTTTAATCAGTGGCAAAGGGAATAACTTGTATGTGGTTGTAGTGGTTCGTCTGATATGACCTTCGTGTATGCATAGGAGTTGTCACGTCTTGCTAGAGGCCACTATCAACTATTGGTCGAGTAGGAGTACTCGGTCCATGTCTATGTGTGCGTGAACCCATAGGGTCGCACGCTTAAGGGTTGGAATCCTAGTTCGGGTTGGACCCAGATTAGATAAGGCTTAGGGTTCCTGATGGGCCTCCAGGTTGGGGTTGTAGAGTGATGCCTATATAAGCAAGGGGCAGGGGCGAGGTAGATCTGATCAAACAGATTCAGCCACCATCGCCTACCTCATGCTCACGCCTTTGCTCCACGCAGACCTAGCAGTCCGGTAGCGCATTGCTTCCTCCCGCAAGTGTGTGATACCTCGGAGGTGCTACATCTGTGGCACAGGGACAAACCTGGTCGGTCATGGTGGTTGGCAACTGGTCGGCAACTAGCTGGACTGGTCGGCGACGTGGTCGGTAACGTGCTCGAGAGATCCACAAGCGAAGGGTGTACTTGATGAATGACCACACAACTGCACGACACTGTCGTGACACGTTCGACTACATAGAGTCTTCCTCTACACCTGCGCGTCTAGTGGTAATCCTGTGACCTATATCTAGCAGTAGATCCTCGTTTATGAGATAGAAAAGTTTTGTTTTCTGGCTAGCGTAGCACCCTCATAACCACACAGTGGTATCGGAGCTGTAGCTGCTTTGTTATAGGTCTGACTGTGGGCATATGATGATTGCGCCGTAGCAGTTGAGTCTCTGATCTTGATTCATCATCTTGCCATGTTGGTCTTGTAACGATCTACTCATACCGGTCGGAATTTCACCATCCGAGTTAAGTGATACAAGTGAAACCAGTCATGGCAAGTTTGAGATCAATCAGATTGATCAAATTGAGCCTTAGGTGAAGTACCGAGCACAAGATATGTGCAGCGGTAGTAGATGGGATCTATTACCGGGCACTAGGGTTGCCGAGAAGAATTTTAGATCTTGCAACGTTAGATGTCTATATCGACTAAACTCTATTTTGCAGAATTGCGTGACTGGTATAGCCCTTATGTGTATGAGATGCACGTATATTGATTCATGGCTTATACATCATGAGGACAATATGGGCAGGAGCCTTATAGATATTGTCAATTTGATGTAATGGCCTGCGTGCCAATCTGTGATGATCTGTGACTATGTAAATTTTAATTTATGGTAGTGATTGCTAGTCTTTGCGGATGCACCACAGATGGATGACATACACGTACCATGGAGATGAAGATCACCATGATGAATAGATTGACATTGAGATGGAGATCTCAAAGGAACAATGGGCTATACCAAGTCAAATTTGTGTTTATGCCATTCTTACCGTGTTCTACTTTCACATGCTATAATGTTTTGTCTACATTCATGCGGTAGTGAAGTAGAACAATCCCTTAGTAATGTTTAAGTTATATGCTTCCCCAGGCCTTGCACTGTCACAAGTCTTGTACAATCGGTGGTGGGTCTATGAAATTAGGGTGCCACTGGTTTTCCTTGACTAGACAGGTTCGTATCGGATACTTACTGCAAGAAGGTTTGGTTACTTGAACAAGGTAATCCTAACGGTTAGGGATCTTGAAGCATGGGAAGGTTGAGTGCTCGGCATAGAGATGCTGGCCCAACAACAAGAGTCATACGAGATATGATTAGCAAGGTGTTGCTTACCGATCTACCATACCGACCAGCGGTGATGCTAAAGCTCACTGGTCGGCATGTTAGTTGTGGGTCTTGAATCACTAAATATCAATTGAGGGATATTGATTTTAGTGGGAGTAGAATCTATTTGATATGATTTACTCTTCATAGATACATTGTCATAGTATTTTGCATTACATTTGTTGTAGATAAATGGCCACCCGCAATCAACCATTTACTTTGCGTTCAATTCTTGAGAAAGATAAGTTGAATGGAACAAATTACGCGGATTGGATCCGTAACCTGAGAATTGTTCTCAGGGTTGAGAAAAAGGAAACCCCATTACCAGATGAGCCTGATGAAAATGCACCTACTGCTGAAAGAACTGCTTACAGGAGAGCATGTGATGCTGATCTTGAAGTGAGTTGCCTTATGCTTGCTTACATGGAATCTGATCTGCAGATGCAGTTCGATAACAATCACTCAGCGAATGATATGATTGTGGCACTTGAAGAGATGTTCCACACGCAAGCCAGGACTGAAAGGTTCAATGTCTATAAGGCGCTTACGGAAACCAAGCTTGCAGAAGGCGCAGTAGTAGGACCACACATAATCAAGATGGTTGGTTACACTTAGATGTTGGAGAAGCTAGGCTTCCCAATCGGCCAAGAGTTGGCTACTGATTTCATCCTCTCGTCTCTTCTGCCCAGTTATGGAAACTTCATCTCGAACTACAATATGCATGGGGCGGAGAGAGGCTTGAGTGAGTTGTGTGGCATGCTAAAAACAGCAGAAGCCGACATCAAGAAAGGTGCCGACAGTAGCCAAGTGTTGGCGGTCCAGAATAGGCCTCGGTTCAAGAGGAAGGGCAATTCTTGGAAGAAGAAGGGCAAGGCTAAAGATGAGATCTCTAAGCCAAACCCATCTGTTGCTCAGGCTGGACCATCTGCAAATTCAGATTGCTTTTACTGTAAGGGGAAAGGTCACTAGAAAAGGAACTACAAGGAGTACTTGGTGTCCTTAGAGAAGGATGGCGGCGGTAAAGGTATTACTGCTAATTGTACCCTTGTCGTTCACATTAAGGATATTTTTCTCGCTAACTCCTATGTCAATTTTTGGGTATTCGATACCGGATCGGTTGCTCATATTTGCAATACGATGCAGGGAATGATAAGAAGTAGAAGCGTGGAAAAGGGAGAGGTTGACTTCCGCGTGGGCAACAATGCAAGAGTTGCTGCGTTGAACGTCGGGATAATGCAACTTCACCTACGATTAGGATTTATTATGGAATTGAATAATTATTATTTTGTTCCTAGCTTAAGTCAAAACATTGTATCACCTTCATGTTTGATGAAGGATGGTTATTCTTTTGCGAGTAAAGACAATGGTTGTTTGATCTCCAAGAATGACATGTCTGTGGCTTTTGCATCCATTGTGAATGGATTATTTATTTTAAATCTTGGTGATGCTCCTGTCTGTAATGTTACTGCTTAAAGGCCTTGGCTTAATGAGTTAAGTCCCACATACATGTGGCACTGTCGTTTGGGTCATATAAGTGAAAATCGCATGAAGAGGCTCCATGATGATGGGCTTCTAACATCATTTGATTTTGAATCTTAAGAGACATGTGAAGCTTATCTGCTCAGCAAGATGACGAAGGCACCTTTCACAGGTTTTCCTGAGAGAGCGTCTGGCTTGTTGGAACTCATACATACTGATGTGTGCGGACCACTAAGCATGACAGCAAGAGGTGGATTCCAATACTTCATTACTTTTACTGATGACTTTAGAAGATATGGATATGTCTACCTAATGAAGTATAAGTCTGAAACATTTGAAAAGTTCAAAGAATTTTAGAATGAATTAGAGAATCAACATGGCAAGAAAATTAAAGCTTTGCGATCTGATCGTGGAGGCGAATATTTGAGTCACGGGTTTAGCAATCATCTTAAGAGTTGCAGAATTATTCCACAACTTACGCCACCTGGAACACCACAGAGAAACAGCGTGTTCGAGCGCCATAATCGGACCTTGTTGAACATGGTTCGGTCTATGATGAGCCGGTCGGACCTACCTTTATCATTTTGGGGATACACTCTAGAAATAGCCGCTTTCACTTTAAATAGGGTACCATCTAAGTCCATGGAGGAGACACCATATGAGATGTGGACTGGTTGGTGTCCTAGTTTATCTTTTCCAAGAGTTTGGGGTTGTGAAGCTTATGTCAAATGGTTGATATCTAATAAGCTAGCACCAAAGTCGGACAAGTGTTTCTTCGTGGGATATGAAAGCATCTAGGCCCCTTTGATGTGGGTTTTGATGATTGATGACAACGATTATCATGACTAACGTGTGTTTTGTAGAAACAGGGATTGGTTAGGTCATGGTAATGACAATCTAGGGCAATATGGTTTTCATGCCCCCTGAGGATGGGATTCGTTTCGGTTTTCAAAGGATGAACGTCAAGGTAGAAGATAGGATTAGTTTCATTCGTCGATGGTGTTGGGTGACGATGGATTAGTCTTTAGGTTGTTTTTTCCTTTAGCCGTACTATTAAGGGGGGAGCAAATGGGTTAAGTCTAATGGTTAGGTGTGGTGCACACTTGTGAACTTAGTGCTAGGAAGTTACCTGGAGGCAATAAGATTGGTTGGAATTGAGATCGTTCACAAAGTTGGTCGAACTGGAAGTGAACGAATCATTTTTCTAGCGTCGGACGCTGCTCTGCCAGGCGCCGGACGCGTCTGGCGATCATGGAGATGGCACAGTGAAGACTGTGTAGCGCCGGACGTGCCCTGACAGCGTCCGGACGCTACACAGAGAGGTACACAGTTGGATGCTTTACGCCGGACGCTACGCCGGACTCTAGTGTCGGACGCGTCCGGCGCTGTTACTGTATCACCAACGGTCACCTGGTTTCGAATTGGTTTAAGGCGCCGGACGCGTCCGGCGGTCGGCGTCGGACGCGTCCGGCTCTCACGAGAAGGCTGAAAATTTGCATAACGGTTGGATTTGGTCCTTAGGCTATAAATACAACCCCACCTTCTCCATTTCGTCTCTCTTGCCATTTTGGTTCAGCTGAGGCTATCTTTGAGTGTAAGGGAGAGCAAGAGCTTGCAAGTGAGGTGCTAATGATTTGAGAATCCATTGATTAGCCCTCATGAGAGATTCAAGAGTAGCAAGTGTGCATCCACCTTCTCATTAGGCTTTGCTAGGTCAAGTGAGAGTTTGTTCTTGTTACTCTTGGTGATCGCCATCACCTAGACGGCTTGGTGGTGATTGGGAGTTTGGTGATCATCCGGCGAAGCTTGTGGATGGCCCAACTCGAGTTGTGAGCGGTTCCAGCGATTCACCGTGACGGAGTGTCAAAGAATCAGCCCGGATAGAGCACTTGGTCCTTGCACGGATCAAGGGGGAGCTATACCCTTGCGCGGGTGCTCCAACGAGGACTAGTGGAGAGTGGCAACTCTTCGATACCTCGGGAAAACATCGCCATGTTCCTTGCCCCTTTAGTTTCTGCATTTACTTTCTAGCATTTACATTTCCGTAATTTACATTCTTAGAATTGTCATGCTAGATTAGGATTGGAACTAGGGTGCAAAACTTTTCTCGGTAGAATCCTTAGGAACACACACAGGCACATAGGGTGAAATGGGCTAATAGGTTTTAATTCCGCAAGAAATTTTAGAATTAGCCCAATTCACCCCCCTCTTGGGCATCTTGATCCTTTCAAGTGGTATCAGAGTCGAGTTGCTCTAAATTAGGCTTGACCACCTAGAGTAAAGATGTCCCATGGGGAAGGCCCTCCTCCCATGTTCGAGGGAGACGATTTTCCTTATTGGAAAATTCGTATGGAAGCTTACTTAGAAGCCATTGATGTTGGCGTCCTCAAAGCCGCGTTGCAAGGATTCCCAAAACCTAAGGACTCGGCCGACCTTGTCGATGATGAGGTTCATCATGAGAAGTGGAACGCTAAGGCCAAGAATGCTATATTCTGTGGTCTTTGTAAGGAAGTGTTTAACCATGTTAGGAACCACAAGGACGCCCATGCACTATGGTCCGACCTTTGTGCGTTACATGAGGGAACCAAGAGTGAGCGTGAGGAACGCTATCATCTTGTTATGCGCAAGCTAAATTCATTTGAGATGAAATCCAATGAAAGTGCTAATGAAATGTATTCTCGCTTGAATACTATTGTAGAGGAATTGAATGGACTTGGACTCAATCAAATGTCGCCATCCGATGTTGCAAGGAAGATTCTTTGTGTTCTCCCCATTGAGAAGTATGGCCACATTGTCACCGTGCTTCATCAAGGTGACCTTTCCAATGCTACACCAATACAAATATTGGGAAAGGTCAATGCTCATGAGATGTACATGCATCTCACTCCCGAGGATGGCACATCATCCAAGAAGAAAGATTTGGCTCTCAATGCAAGCCTTCAAAGAAAAGGCAAAGAAAAGATCTCACATGACCAATCAAGTGATGTTGAAATCAATGATGCTAGTCTTGCTCTCATGGTGAAGAAAACCACCAAGATGATGAAGAATCTCAACAATCATGGCATCAAATTTGATGGCAAGAAGAAGAAGTTCTATACAAGTAGCAAGAGAAAGCCCATCTCCGAAATGGAGTGTTACAATTGCCACAAGATTGGGCATCTCTCTCATTAATGCCCGGAACCACCCAAAGACAAGTACAAGAAGAAGGGCAAGAACAAGAAGGAAGACTCAAGTGATGATGATGAGCAAGACAAGAAGAAGAAAGACAAGTATCACAAGAAGAAAGAAGATAAAGAGTACCACAAGAAGAAGAAGAATGGCAAGGCTTATATTGTTGGTGATTGGGTCACCGATATTGAGTCTTCTTGTGGATCATCCGATGAAGAGACTGATGATGAAGGTGTTGCTGCCATTGGTATTGGTTCTACACCGCCACCACAACCTCTACCATTGTCTTCATCCTCTACACACTATTGCCTCATGGGCAAAGGTGACCGGAAGGTACAATATAATCTTGAGGATAGTGATAATGAAAGTGGTAGTGAAAGTGATGATGAATTTGAATCACCCTCTTATGATGAACTTGTGAAAATTGTGAACAAATACACTAAAGTCATCATCAAAACTAGAGCCCAAAATGATGAGCTTGCTAGTGAGAATGCTTCTCTTGATAAGAAATGTGAAAAATTGCAAAAATCTAGTCATGAGCTTAGAGATCAATTTGAAATTATATCTTCCCAACTCAAGGAGCTCAAAGCCTCTACAAAGGAGCTCAAAGAAAAACATGATAAACTTGAGAGAAAGTACAATGAGCTCAACACTAGCTATGATTCTTTGAAAGAGACGTATACCACTATCAAGGTCAATCATGATAATATTGCCATGGCTTATGATCTTCTCTCCGAAACACATGAGGCTACTAACCAAGTGTTAAGATTGATATAGCTACATCATGTGATGATTTGTTTGTGGAGAGCATTGAGCAAGGTTCTAGTTGCAAGGGCAAGAAAGTGATTGAGGCCGAGCACTATGATGACTATGTCAAGCTCAAGCTTGAAAATGAGAAGCTCAAATAAGAGAACAAAAGACTCATGTTTGAAAAGTCTTGTATGAAGGAACCAATCAATGAGTCACTCATAGAAGAAAACAAGAAGCTCAAGCAAGAGAGAGAACATCTCAAGATTGGGTTGAGCAAGTTTGCAAAAAGCAAGTCACTTCAAAGTGAGCTCTTAATGAACACCGTGATGAAGACCGATAGAAGTGGCATTGGGTTCAAGGCACACCAAGAAAAACAAGTTCAAGCTAAGCAAGCAACTCAACAAAAGCCAAAGCCAAAGCCAAAGAGATGCTTTGAGTGTGGATTGGAAGGCCACTTTGCTCATGAGTGTGAAACACCCTCACCACAACCCTTGCCCAAGCATGCTAGACCCTTTGCCTTCAATGCTCACTACTTGCTTAGGAAGGATTCTAGTGGGAAGATGAAAGTTGCATTCTTAGGACCTCCCAACAAGAATAGGCCTAAGAAAATATGGGTTGCAAAGTCACTAATTGAGAAAGTCAAGGAACCTCATCAAGTTTGGGTTCCTAAACAACAAGCTTGATCTCTTGTGTGTAGGTGAACTACAAGACCGGTGGAAGTCATTGGGTTATTGATAGTGGTTGCACTCAACACATGACCGGTGATCCTCGTATGTTCGCCTCACTAGATGAAGGAGACCAACATCAAGACAAGATTACATTTGGTGATAATTCAAAGGGCAAGGTCAAGGGTTTGGGCAAGATAGCAATATCAAATGATCACTCTTTGTCAAATGTGCTTTATGTTGTGCCATTGAGCTTCAACTTGCTATCCGTTGGTCAATTATGTGATCTTGGTTTCCAATGTTTGTTTGATGAGAAGGAAGTAATTGTCACAAAGAAAGAAGATGCTTCATTCATATTCAAAGGCTTTAGATACAACAATCTCTATCTAGTTGATTTCTCCTCCAATGATGCAAATTTGAACATATGCTTATTCTCCAAGACCTCACTTGGGTGGTTGTGGCATAGAAGACTAGCACATGTTGGTATGGGTACACTCAAGAAGCTAATGAAGAAAGAGCTAGTGAGAGGTTTGAACGATGTAAAGTTTGAGAAGGACAAGCCTTGTAGTGCATGTCAAGTCGGCAAGCAAGTTGCAAACACCCATCCAACCAAAGCTTACTTGTCAACGGGAAGAGTGCTAGAGTTATTACATATGGACTTATTTGGACCAACCATATACAAGAGCCTTGGAGGGAACCTCTATTGTTTGGTGATTGTTGATGATTTCTCAAGATTCACTTGGACCTTCTTTCTTCATGACAAAACCGAAGTAGCCGCTTGCTTCAAGAAGTTTGCCAAGAGAGCTCAAAATGAATTTGATGTCACCATCAAGAAGATTAGAAGTGACAATGGGAAGGAATTTTACAACACTCACATTGAAGCTTATTGTGATGAAGTTGGGATCAAGCATGAAGTCTCATCCATGTACACACCTCAACAAAATGGCATTGTAGAGAGGAAGAACCGGACTCTTATCACTCTTGCAAGAACCATGCTAGATGAGTACAATACACCGGATAACTTGTGGGCCGAGGCTATCAACACCGCATGCTATGCATCCAACCGGTTATATCTCCATAAGTTTCTTGGGAAGACCCCCTATGAGTTGCTTAATGGGAAGAAGCCGGATGTCTCGTTCTTCCGGGTGTTTGGTTGCAAATGCTACATCTACAAGAAGAGGCAACACCTAGGGAAGTTTCAAAGATGTTGTGATATTGGATTTCTTGTTGGCTACTCATCAAAATCCAAAGCATATCGTGTATTCAACCATGCCACCGGCTTGGTAGAAGAAATATATGATGTGGAGTTTGATGAATCTAACGGCTCCCAAGGAGCAATTGAAAATCTTGATGATGTAGGTGATGAACCATTGAGGGAGGCCATGAAGAACGTGCCGGTGGGAGACATCAAGCCAAAAGAAGATGATGATGAAGTGCAAGTCATTGACAAGCCTTCTTCCTCATCAAGTGTGCCCCAAGTTGAAGATAAATATGGGAGAGTTGAAAATGAAGATACTTATGTCTCCCATGAACAAAGAGAGGCACAAGCTCAAGATGTTGATGCTCCTAAACCTTCTCCTCAAGTGGTTGAAAGAAGAGCTCCACAACTTCAAGCCCATCCTCAAGAACTCATCATAGGGGATCCAAAAAGGGGTGTTTCAACTAGATCTCAAAATATGACTAACTTTGTTGAACATCACTCTTTTGTTTCTTGCATTGAGCCTCAAAATGTAGATGAAGCTCTCAAGGATCCGGATTTGGTGAATACCATGCATGAAGAATTGAACAACTTCACCCATAATCAAGTATGGACACTTGAAGAGCGTCCCAAAGATGCAAGAATCATTGGAACCAAGTGGGTGTTCCGCAACAAGCAAGATTACCAAGGCACCATTGTGAGAAACAAGGCAAGGCTCGTGGCAAAGGGGTTCTCTCAAGTTGAAGGCTTGGATTTTGGAGAGACCTTTGCACCGGTTGCAAGACTTGAAGCCATTCGTATCCTCCTTTCATATGCATCACATCATGATATGAAACTATTTCAAATGGATGTGAAAAGTGCTTTTTTAAATGGCTTCATTAATGAGCGTGTCTATGTTGATCAACCTCCTGGTTTTGAGGACCCTAGATATCCTAATCATGTTTATAGGTTATCGAAGGCGTTATATGGGCTTAAGCAAGCTCCAAGAGCTTGGTATGAGCGCCTTCGGGACTTTCTTATTGAGAAGGGCTTCACAATTGAGAAAGTAGATATTACACTATTCACCAAGAAGCATAATGGGGAAATCTTCATTTGTCAAGTGTATGTTGATGATATCATCTTTGGCTCAACAAATGAAGAAGAATGCAAGAAGTTTGGTGATATGATGTCAAAAGAGTTCGAGATGTCCATGATTGGTAAACTTACCTTCTTCCTTGGGTTTCAAATCAAGCAATTGAGAGAAGGGACTTTCATCTCTCAAGAGAAGTATACCAAGGACCTCTTGAAGAGGTTTGATATGAAGGATTGTAAGCCAATCAACACACCCATGGCATCTAATGGGCATCTCGATCTTGATGAGGGAGGTAACCCGGTTGATCAAACTCTTTACCGTTCTATGATCGGTAGCTTACTTTACCTTACCGCATCTAGGTCCGATATCATGTTTAGTGTATGTATGTGTGCTCGATTTCATGCTAACCCTAAGGATACCCACTTGAGTGTCGTCAAGAGGATCCTTAGATATCTTAAGCTAACCCCAAGTATTGGCCTATGGTATCCCAAAGGAGCAAGATTCCAACTTGTTGGCTATTCTGATTCGGATTATGCCGGTTGCAAAATTGATAGAAAAAGCACATCCGGAGGGTGCCATTTGCTTGGGAGATCTCTTGTTTCTTGGTCATCTAAAAAGCAAAATAGTGTTGCATTGTCCACCGCCGAGGCGGAATATATTTGTCACACCCCAAAATTTCAATTTTGGGATATGAACCAAAAACACAAAATAAACTAAAGGATTTACTAATTTCTTTAAAATTAGCCAAGACTTTATTCTTTTGTTATCATTATGAAATGATGAAAAGTGTGTCTTTAAAACTTTTACGAAGATAATAAAGATGGGTTTGTGCTTGGTGCCTTGTTTTGTTTTGCTGGTGTTTGAAAAAGAATTTCTAAAACCCGAGCAAGACACGGCTAGGTTCTTTTCGTGTTTGAAAATAAAGCTTTAAAAACCCAAGTTTGCCTCAAGAAGGTTTTAGAAAATGTTTTCAGAAAAAACTCTTTCTCTTGCATAGATAGAGAGAGAGAGAGAGCCTTTCCTTTCCCTCTATAGTGTTGACCATCGCTCTACTAAGACACCATCCTCTACCTAGCTCTAGCAGGCCTAGTTCAGTCTATAGACATCCCTGGCTTACCCTAGCCTATCCTGGCCCAACCTAGCTTGCTCTGGCCTATCCTAGCCTTAACTGGCCAGCCCTAGCCGGCCATGGCCACCCCGGCCAGGCTAGCAGTAGCCGTAGCCGGCCATCAGTGAACAAACTTGGCCATCAGCCGCATAGTAAGGCCAGCAGTAGTCAGGTCTAGCAACCCTTTGCTATCCTCAAGGCATCCTAGCTTGAATTGGCCAGCTCCTACCTAGCTTGGGTCTCTCCTAGTCTCACACAGCCTCCTCTAGCCAACCACAGCCAGCTACAGCCACATGTGGCCACTCTCAGCCGGCCACAGTCAACTTCAGCCGGCCATAGCCAGCACTAGCTTGGCCACAGCGGCCACAAGCAGTCATAGCCTTCCCCAGCACCCTTGGCCTCCATCTGGCCATCCCTGGCCAAGCCCGGCCAACTCTAGCCGGACATAGCCAAATTTGACTGGCCATAGCCAGCCAGCCCGGCCACCAGCGGCCATACGTAGCCACAACCAGCCCAACGGGCCAAGCCCAGCGGCTTTAGCCCAACCGGTTCCCCATCGGCTATAAAGAGGGCCAGCCACGGCCCCTTAGCCAACCCTAGCCGCACATAGCCAACCCTAGCCGCACACAGCCAACCCTAGCCGGCCACAGCCAGCCGCCGCCGACCACAGCCAGCCTCCGCCGGCCACAGTCGGCCGCTGCCAGCCGGCCAAGTCCCGGCCGAGAGCCGTGGACCTCCATCTCCCGCGCGCCGCTTCTGGCTGCCACCGGCCGCATCTGGCCACCGCTGCCAGTCGTAGCTGGCCGCAGTCGGCCGCAGCTGGCCGTGACAAGCCGCAGCCGGCCGTAACAGGTCGCCGCAGGCCGTAGCAGGCCGTAGCCGCACGCCACCGGCCGTCCAGCAGGCAAGGGCCGAGGCCCCTTGCCTCCGGCGCTGGTGCAGCGGCACCATGGCTGCCATGGCCACAATCTTCAACAGCCAGAGGTGGAAGATGATGGTAATTACGAATCTGCCACCCAGCAGTTATTTACAGTTTTGCCATTATTTTTAAAAGCTTATAACTTTCACGTTTTAACTCCGATTTGGTCCGTTCAAATTTCGTTAGATTTATAATTTCATAATCTACACAGTGGTGCTACTTTTGAAATATTTTGGAAACTTTATATTTTTGGCCTATATTTAATGTATTTATTTATCTATAGGAAATCTTTGAAAATCCATAACTTCACCGTTATAATTCTGATTTCGGTGAACTTGATGTCTGCGCGATCGTAGAATCGAGTAGAATAGTTTTATAACCTTTTTATTCTATTTTGATGACATTGATGTACTATTCCTCTAATAGTTCTTTGTTTGCTTCGTGTATGTATGCTCGATTGGGTTGTCTGGTGTTGATTGTTAGTGTCAAGTTCAGACGGTGAGGTTTTTGCTGAGCAAAGCTACTTTGAGGATTAGCAGGATCAGCAGGATTTTGTGAATCAAGGCAAGTATAGCATGGATCTTCCTTGTTACCTATTCACTCTAAATATTAATACATATGCATGTGTCTGTTTGATGACCTAGAAACTATAACTAGCTTTGATATCCTGATTCCTTGAACCTTTGGGTTGCATTGGGTAGCTATGATGCTAGTGCTTAATGATATCATGATCCTGTGGCTTGATGAGTAATTGTGCCATGAACAGTAATAATGACTTTTAACTACCTGAGGATTTATCAGGAACGTACCTTCCGGGATTTACAGTACAACTGTGAGGGCTACATGGCTCTGGTTTTAGCTCAGTATGAGGACCTTTTCTAGCATGTTAGAGGTTCCCTTTATGGCTCAAGGGGGGTGTGTTTCGGGTTGGGTGTAGTTGGACCTCTGTCTATATGTGTATAGGCTGCGGTCGTGTGCCATCAGAAGGGGGGATACTACATCCGTAGGGCACAGAAACCTCAGTGGCCCTAATGTGTTAGACGAACCTTTGAAAGGCTTCATAGTGAACCCTGCCGGCCTTCCTTGGTAGAAGGCTAAGAGATTAGCTACCTCGGGCGAAAGGGCAATTCACGGCTCACAGTGAAAGTGTACACCTCTGCGCGGAGTTTAATAAACTGGTATACTAGCCTTGCTCAAGGACACGAGCGGCCTTGGAAACTCCTTACACTAATGATGATCTCTCTGGTCATGTTAAATTGTTCATACATTTGCTGTTATGTTTACTATTCATTTATGTTACATTGATCATGATGGTTTTGGGAAACACATGCCACCTTGATGCTGCATAATTGATCAATATGATAACCTATAAAAGCTAATGCAGTCAAACAGTGTCAGCTTATTTGAGCCTCATAAACCCATGTTATGCTTGCTGAGTACGGTTGTGTACTTACGCTTGCTTTACTTTTAATTTTGGAAAATCCCGGATGGGTAACAGATGAAGTTTGGAGCGAGAGCTATCGGGATGAGTACTAGGCTTGGTGTTCACCAGTCGACGTGTCTCTGTGGGAGCTTCCGCCATAATGTTATCTTAGATTTTATTGTTTATGCGTAATACTCTGTAATAAATATTGGTACGTAATGTAATAAACATGGTGATGATACTCTTTGTAATTTGTCATCCTATATGTGCGACTGTTCCTGGGGCACATATAAGGCTATTTATGCATTCTACTTTTATCCTTAAAAGTGGGGTGTGACAATATTGCTGCAGGGGCTTGTTGTGCACAGATTCTCTACATGAAGCAAACCCTCCTTGACTATGGAGTCAACCTCGGGCAAGTGACCCTTTTGTGTGACAATGAGAGTGCGGTCAAGATTGCAAACAACCCGGTCCAACATTCCCGCACCAAGCATATTGATATCCACCACCACTTTCTTAGAGATCATGTCTCCAAAAAGGATATATCTCTAGTAGGTGTGAGAACTGAAGATCAATTAGCGGATATCTTTACTAAACCTCTTGATGAATCCATGTTTTGCAGGTTGAGGAATGAGCTTAATGTGCTTGATTCAAGCAATTTCATAAGAAAATGATGATGTGTTGTCAGTTGCATTGCATATGTATTATATGTCATATTTACATTCTTGTTATGCATGTAGGGCTTGTCTAACATGGTTAAGATAACCCTCATTGGGAGGTGTGAAGAAGCTTACCCTTGGTTCAAACTTGACAAGCCAACTAGATTCAAATTTCTGTTATTGCATTCATATGCATGCTTGTTATTTTGTCGTTTTGTTCCTTGCCTGGATTTATTGCCTATTTTCACTAAAAACTACTATGCCTATGGCTAACTATTTGAAAAATTGAGGGTCTAAGAGTGAGGATCTCACACTAGCTCCAACTTATGTTTCTTCGAGTCTTATTTGAGTTGGAAACTAGTTGGGAAAAGGTGCCACGAAGAAAGCAATCAAAATCAGCTTAAAAATGAGCGCCGGACGCTCAACTTGTGATCGGTGGACGCGTCCGGCGTGTTAAAGGATTGAGCCAGGAGCAGCATAAGGCGCCGGACACTCAACAGTACTTTCTCGGTGTCCGACGGTGAACAGACCAGACGCGTCCGGCGCGACCTGAGAATTGCTGAACTCTCTGTGTCGCGTCTGACGGTCGGCGGACGCGTCCGACGCCACCTACTGAGCCGCGTCCGGACGCTGTTGCCTGACATACGGACGCGTCTAGCACAGTGATAGAAGGCGCAATAAGTTACTCTGACGAGTGGGGCCACCTTATCTTCTTCCTCATTTGACTCCGGTCGTCGGGATTTCCTTCTTCACCACCGACGCCGCCATTGTCGCGCCGCCACCCCAGCTCCACCGCGCCGCACTCCTTTGCTCCACTGTCGTGCGCCACATCCGGCCGCCGTGCCTCGCCAGCGCCGCCTGCGCACCAGCTTGGGTCGCACCGCCCCGCCACCTCGTCCTCACCCTAGGCGCCGCCGGAGCCCACCTCGCCGCCGACAACCCAGCCAGCTCCGAGTCCTATCTCTCCTTCACCACGTCTTGACGACAGAGAACGCTGGAGCAGCTCCCTCTCTCGGCCACTCTTCCATCGGTGGTGAGCTTCCTCCCCCCTGCTCACCAAGTGTTCGATGAAATGCCTCAGTGAGCTCTATTTGTCCAAATCGACTGATTTTCGGTTCAATTCAATTGCAGTCCTCATCTTGAGCTTCGGGGGTGCCCTACGAGTCTTTTTCTTATCTTTTCACTGGGTGGGTGCCGATGCCTAGGTATAATCCCCTAATGCTCTGCTATTCAAGTCTTACCCTATATGGTATGCTTCCTTAGGGTCTCGCTTCTCTAGCTATGTGCTTATGGTTATATATATTCTCTATTTATTCCATCTATGCAGCGAGCTATGTCTGTTTGAGGTTGACTTAATCGTTTGAGGCAGTTGGGCAGTGGCAGTTGAACTCAGGGCCAAGCCCGTGAGTATGGATTGAGGCCAAGCCTCTTAAGGTGTCAGTGCACCCTCTTGTCAGTTGATTGCAGTGGCAGCTCACCTTCTTGACAGTTTGGGCCTTCAGCGGTAGTTGCGTCAGCTATGGTGAGAGTCAAGTCTACAGGCAGGAGTTCTAGGGATGATAATGATCC
Source organism: Bothriochloa decipiens (assembly GCA_023333625.1). Lineage (NCBI taxonomy): Eukaryota > Viridiplantae > Streptophyta > Magnoliopsida > Poales > Poaceae > Bothriochloa > Bothriochloa decipiens. The sequence continues at coordinate 9,709,130 of CM041646.1, forward strand.
CAACAGGCGTCCCAGCATTCCAGAGAAGCTTAAGGGCAAGATGACAGAGCTTACAAAGAAGACTACCAAGAAGGGTCGCTTGTCAGCAGAGGCTTAGGCAGCACTTGCAGCAGTTGCAGCCAGAGAGAGGGGACAGCGCACAGGTCGCAGGGGTTCAGGCCTTGTGATCAGAGAAGGTCAATCCGCAGAGGGACCGGAGACCGAGGCAGAGGCCATGGACATAGAGGAGGAGATCTTGCAGCAGCAGCAGCTTCTAGAGCAGATATAGGAAGTTACTCCAGGACGTCGTCGCTCTGAGCGTGTCCGAGTTATGGAGCAGTCATAGCAGGCCGGTCCGTCTACTCAGGCAGGTTCCTCTTCCCAGCAGCCAGGGTCATCTTCACGTCAGGCGAGACCCTCCTCTCCTCCAGCGAGACAGGCCAGAGCTCCCAGGGGTCCTCGCATAGATTATTTAGATCTGTTGAAGGCCAGTGCCAAGAGGATCCAGTCAATCAGGCAGGTTGACCTTGATGTGTGTTTCCCTCTACCCGTGAGCGAGGAGTAGATCACTACAATACAGCTATGCAGCGGGTTTTTGCCAGGGCATATTCAGAGAAGGGGAAGATCACCAAGCACACCAGGATCTCAGCTTCTAACTTTGGTCTTATGATGGGTCAGGACTTCTTGGAGTACTTGGATGCCCAGCCAGGTTTTAGGGATCTCATCCAGAGGAGCGGCACATATATTGCTGATTGGGTCAGTGAGTTCTATGCTACAGTCTGGATACATCCTGAGCACAGCTTTTCGTCTACAGCATCCATGGTCAGAAGAGGGTGCTCACCAGTGATGAGGCTCGTCAGCACCTTAGGCTTGAGGAGCAGCCTATCATACTTCACGAGCTCTGCTTTTCAGATATTGAGCCTCCCCGTCGTGTCCATACAGGAGTGCTTCCACCTGCCGAGGTGATGAAGCCAGTCTTTGGAGAGGACTTCACTGAGGGGTCCAGCAGACTGCCACAGGATGAGCTGCCAGTTGCCAGAGCTCTAGATGCTATTCAGAGGTAGACTATCCTTCCTAGGCCGGGCTACAGGAATGGCTTCACTCGTTTGCAGCAGTGGGTTGTCTCTCACCTAGTAAGGAAGATACCATTTGATATCTGGGATTTGATTTTATGTGACATTGAGGATATCATTTATGGGAGCTTCAGGAAGGAGCGGCTGATGCACTATGCTCATTGGATCACTTGGCTTATCTTCAGGAACGGGGACTTACCTCCAAATGCCCACGCTCAGTGGGAGGATCTTGATATGAAGGATGAGTTCGGCCTCTATGATGCTACTCAGGTGCTTTGACACACCAAGGCTGTCACTCCCATCAGACAGACTTCCAGAGCCCATGTGTCAGAGACAGCAGCTCAGCAGGATGCTACTGTAGAGGAGCTAGCAGCTCAGGAGGAGGTAGATATAGCAGCTGCTGAGGCCAGAGGTGCCGAGATAGATTTCTCTTTAGACTCCGATGACGAGGATTATGCCATTCCAGTCCAGCCACCTCGTCAGCAGGATACAGTACCGGCAGCCGTAGGAGCTTCCCTTGATAGGATGGCCACTGTTCTTGACCGGTTGGTCACCTCTCAGGAGCGTCAGGAGCAGAGGACAGAGATAGCACTTGTAGAGATTCATGCTCGACAGGACCAGCAGCAGTAGATCCAGCAGCAGCAGTTCCAACTCACCATGACCCTGGTAGCGTCTCTTTTCCAACAGACCGGTGCTCAGCCACCGCCGGGCCTTCTTCAGGGCATGGCAGGACCGTCCACTCTTCCACCTCAGGGCCCACCTTCAGTGTTACCAGGCCACGGTGCAGGTCCTTCCTCTCCAGCTGCTCAGCTTCCTCAGAGTTTTTAGTCACCAGGCCTTCAGTTCACTCCTATTCAGATAGGCTTCACTCCAGGCTCTGAGGCACTGTAGGCCTCTTACAGTGTGTTGACTGGTGCACCTACTCCTGAGTACATGAGAGTGTCAGTCTCTATGGACTCAGCACCCGTCCAGCAGAGTGCTCTGCAGCCAGAGATAGCTCCAGTGGGTGGCCGGATTCCTTCTTCCGTTGGTTCGACAGAGCCCCTTTCTACCCCCACTGAGACACCTGCCTTTGTGACCACAGCTCAGCAGCCCGCTCCTTCTTCAGAGCCACAGGGACAGGCAGATGCAGCTCCAGCTTCTGAGACAGCACCAGAGGCAGCTATCCCTCTTACCGAGTCAGTTGAGTAGGCCCAGACCGCTTCTCCTACAGAGTTACCACCAGAGGGTCCTTAGGCTACTGACACACAGCTAGAGGAGGGCACAGCGGACAGTCCTGATGATGCTTCATAGTTTGTGCTCACCCGTCACCCCCGACAGACCGGCTCGTCTGCCCCTTCTTCTCCTCAGCCTTAGGTTTTGGGCCTTGATGACAAAGGGGGAGAGTTGGGAGTATGTAGACTTAGGGGGAGCTGTGAGAGGAATTGGATTCGATTCTTTTGGTTGTGATGATACATTGCATGCATCATTATTTGTGTGATGATACTCTTGACATGTGATGGTTTTCATGTCGATATCTTTTGGTCTTATGCTATGATCTATGCTCATATGTGTTATGCTTCCGTGCTTTACTCTGATTCCATATGAGC